>CM053583.1:314677421-314725117 GCA_028627135.1 Pseudochirops cupreus | reverse complement strand
AAAAAAAATCTTAGTATTGGAATTGAAGGTGAGCAAATGAATGAATACATGAATGAAAAACCACTTATTAATCACTTACTATGTGCCAAGGACTATGGGATACAAAATCAAAACAGTCTCTGCCTTCAAGAAACCCAGGAAGAGACAATAGATATAAGGGAATAGCAACAACACAGGTGAGTTTTGGTTTATGAAGTTGAAACCCTGAATACATAGGGATATCTTACTAGGAGTAGTAAAGAGCATTTAGCAGTTGTTACTGAATTCAGGTGTCTAGGCCCAGATGAACGGCATCTCAGGCTAGTAAGAGAACTGGTGGATGACACTGTTGAACCAAGGTCAATAATCCAAAAAAGACTATGGAGAATGGGAAAGGGGCTATAAGCCTGAATGAAGGCAGTTGTCCCAATTAAAAAAAAAAAGGGAAGAGAGTGGAGTATTCATATTTAGAGGGAAGAAAATTTGACTGCCATTCCTAGTAAAATTCTAGAATGTATAATGGAAGTAATGGTTATTGAATATCTAGAGAAGGAAGTGTTGAGCAGAGGAATGTCATGAATGAGGTTCAAAAGAGATGATGTATGTGAGGTACTTTATAGATCTTAAAGCACAGCACAAACAGCAATTATAATTATGGTCTCATCAAGGACAGATCATAAGACTAACCCAGTTTCCTTTTTTTGATGGGGTTACTAGGCTGGTAGACCAGGGAACTGTCATACATTTATTTGCATTGTTTTCCAGCAAGCACTTGGCAAAGGTTCTCACACTATTCTGGTGTGCAAGATGAAGAGATTTGGGTTCGAGAAAAGTACAGCTGAGAGGAGACAGAACTGGCTCAATGGCCAGACCCAAGAAAAGTTACTAAAATGGTTCGATGGCAATTGGAAAATAGGTTTCTAGTATTTACTAATGACTTAGATGAAAGAAAAGATATGTTTATTAAATTTACAGGTTATCTAGGAGATATTGCTTACACATTGTATAACAAAATCAGGATCCAAAAAGATCTTAAGAGACTAATAGGTTGAAATTTAACACACTTGGGTTCAAAAAATTAACATCACAAATACTAGATGGGAAAAATGAGCCAAGACAGTTTGTTTGAAAAAGAGCGAGGGGCAGCTAAGTGGCACAGTGGATAGAGCAATGGCCCTGGGGTCAGGAGGACACAGAGTTCAAATCTGACCTCAGATACTTGCTAGCTATGTGACCCTGGGCAAGTCACTTGACCTGATTGCCTCCAAAAAAAAGTTGAGATTTTAATGCTCTACAAACACAATATGAATCAATAATGTGACATGGTAGCTAAACATTTAATCTAATCTTAAATTATTGAAAGAAACAGTAGCCAGGACTAGGGAGATAATAGTTTTTCCATATTCTGCTCAATTTGAACTGTACCCAGGGCATTGTGATCAGTTCTGGGTACCACATTTTAGGAGCAACAATAAAAAGCTTCAGAGTGTCCAGTCAGGATGGTGAAGATGTAGATTATGCTATGAGGATTGATCAAAGGAATTGAAAACATTTATCTTAAAGAAGGGAAGACTTAGAGAGGACATGATAGCTTTCTTCAAGTCTTTGAATGCCTGTCATTCAAAAGATGGATTAGACTCATTCTGCTTGGCCACAGTGGGCAAAACTAGGTGTATTGGAAGGATTGGGCTGAAGATCTCAGCTCAATGTGAGGAAAAACTTCCTAACCATGAGAGTTATCTAGAAGGACAACAGGCCACCTCAGAAGGGAAATAGTAGGTTTTGTCTCTCTTGAGGTCTTGAAGTAAAGATTGGATGGTGCCTTCTCAGTGATGCTGTTGAGGGTATTCTTGTTCAAATCAGTTTGGACTGGACAACCACTGAGACCCCTATTAACTTCCTGACTCTGGTTCTGAGCTTCTGTGATTCTGTAAGATCACCTAGTCTAACATTCTCATTTGACAGAGGAAGAAACCAAGGCCTAGAAACATGTCCAAACACAGAGAAACAAAACGACAAGTCAGATCACCTGACCCCTAATTCAATGGACTTTCTATTACCACAATCACATAGCCAGCCAGCCCCTTGCTGTGTCCTTTTTGGCTTAGGAAAGCTGATCAGAGTCACTTGGTTTGTATGGCACCAGAAAATAGGACAAGGATGAGGAAGGGAGGGAGGGAAAGAGAGAAAAATATGGAAGGAAGGTAAAAAGGAAGGAAGGAAGGAAGGAAGGAAGGAAAGAAGGAATGAAAGAAGGAAGGAAAGAAAGAAATAAAGAAGGAAGGAAGGAAGGAAGGAAGAAAGGAAAGGAAAGGAGGAAGGAAAAAAGCATTTTTAAGTGCTTATAGTGCCAGACACTGACCAATGGGAAATAAGTTATAGGGAGACATACTTCTGCTCAATTCAGCATAACAACTTCCTGTCAGAGCTGTCCAGCAATCCTGACCTCCCCTAGCTGGAAGTGAATACTTTCAGAAAGAAGAGACTGAATGATCCCCTGTTAAGAATACTATAGGAGAGATCCCTGAAGCAGATAGAGAGGTAAATTAAATGACCCCCTAAGGTCCCTTCCAGCTCTGAGATTTTAGGATTCCATAACAATAACCACTAGAGGAAAATTAAAATGTTAGCTCACAGCAGTACTTGTATTTGAAGAGAGGACATTGGGAAACTGCAAAACCTTCAAGATGCAAAGGAATGAAATTATGATGATAGAATGACAGTCGGCAGGGTTGACATTTGAGGATCAGAGGGCCTTACCTGGTGTTCCCTTAATTGACTGGGCTGACTGCTATTCAACCTATGGGCAATGCCAACCTTAGAACTAAAGCCTCCCCACTCACTTGGCCACCACACTGGTTCAGGCCTTCATCATCATCTCTTGCTGGACTGTGATCTTCCTACCTATACACAGCTGCCAAAGAAACATTCCTAGAGCACAGGTCTGCCCATGTCATTCCTCTATTCAATAAACCTATGGTGAGTCCTTTTTGCCTCTAGTTTCAAATAAAAGCCCTTCTATTTTGACATTTTAATCCCTTCCCTGCCTGACTCTGATCTGTCTAGTTTTATTACATGGATACTCTCTACATGCATGTCCAAGTCTACTTCCTGTTCCTCACACATGGCACTCCATTTCCCGTCATTGTGCTTTTGCAAAGACTATGTTCTCCATGCCTGGAATGCCCTCCCTCCACCTCTTAGAACCCCAGCTTCCTTCAGGGTTCAGATCAAGTGCTATCTTCCGCAGGAAGCCTTTCCTGATCCCCTTTAGCTGTTGGTGTCGTCTCCCCCAACCTCAAATTATCTTGTATCTGTTTTGTACATAACTACACATGTGCATGTTCTCTCCCCGATTAGAATATAAGCTCCTTGAGGTTAGGGATTATTTCAGTTTTGTCTTTGTGTCCCCTGCATCTCATACAGAGCCTAGCACATAATATGTATTCAATAAATGCTTGTTGATGAATTGATTGATTGATTGATTAAAGGGATTTGATTAACTGACCAATGGAATCAACAAGGTAAATTCTGCTCACTGTTCAGAGGGGCCATGTCTGTATCTGTGAGAGTTTCAGTCTTCAGGGAAAGTGAAGAGTCAATGCGCCTATCAAAGCACCCCCCAAGAATGACCTCATAGCCCAGAGGGCTCAAATGGTCTCAAGGGAAATGGACAGTCTATATCTACAAAATAAATTCTTAGTTGTGCACAGATTTTATCCTCCCATCACATCAGGGTCACTGAGGCTGGGAGGGATTGAGATCCAGGACAGAGAGTTTCTTTTGTGTTAAGAATATGCAAAAACCTGACCAGAGCTGGAGCCTGCTCAGCCTCTGCTCTATGCACGTGCGGTCACATTCACATAGTTGTTCAAAAGTCACACATGATCCCAAACTCCCACAAACATGGTCACAGCCACAAATTCTCCCTGAGGATATAAATAGCACAGTTCAATGTGCATGGAATTGGAGTTAGAAGGGACCCCATCATTCATTCTAGTCTAACCCATACAAGAAGTAATCCCAACTGAAACATATTTGACCAGAGGTGGCTAGGTGACGCAGTGAATAGAGCACCGGCCCTGAAGTCAGGAGGACCTGAGTTCAAATTTGGCCTCAGACACTTAACACTTACTAGCCATGCGACCTTGGGCAAGTCATTTAACCCCAATTGCCCTGCCTTCCCCCTCCAGAAAGCAAAAAATAAAAAAAAGAGGGGTATGAGCTGGCCACAGAGTAAGTCCTGATTCTAACACCAGACCAACCACTTAAGCCTGCAACTAGACTTATCTCAAATATAGGCCTTAAACTGACTGATCCCTATCCCTGGCCTCAAGTCAAACCCTAATCCTCACCCTAGATTGTCTTGAACTTTAGGCCCTGGACTGACCCCTTATCATTGCCCCAAGTCAACTCCAAATCCTAGCTACAGAATGCTTTCTAGCCTAAAATGACCTCTAAACTAGTCCCTAGGCCACCTCTTACTCTGTTCCCCTTAATTCAGCCCCAGCCTGACTTCCTGGTCAACTCATAAATGCCTGTAAGATTAAGGGAATCAGGAAAGGCCTCCAATATGGAGAGTAATCTTTGCAAAAGCACAATGATGGGAAATGGAGCCAGTATGGCCAGCTCAGTGCAGCTGTCTCTGTTTCTGGGGGACCCAGTTTGTAATCCTTGTCTCATTGCCGATGGGCCAAGAGTATCACCTTCATACTAAGAGCTGAGACCCTCAACGTTGTCACTCTCATGAATGTGACTATTTTCTTGTTATGTGATAGGTGTTATTCTGATAGTCAGTGTGCAGGACAAGTAAAGATTGATGCTGACTCCAGTGGTTTTAAACAAGTGCTATTCCTTATATGGGCCTCGATTTCCTCAGCTGTAGAACAGGAATTCAGTCACTTCCCAGAATAACTAATGAATACGGTTATAAAAACAAACACTTTAAATGTCGGTCACAGGCTGTCTGTAGGACTGGAGATCGGAGGATTATAGACAGAGGTGGAAACCATTAAATGGTCATCATAACTTTCAGAGATTATCCACTTTGTTCCCTTGCCTCCAAGCAGGGTAGAAGTCATAGTTCATATGCCCAAAGGGCTATAAAAATGTGCATATCCTTTGACCCAGAAATACCACTTCTAGGGGTATAGTCCGAGGAGATCATATAAGCGTAAAAAGGACCTGTATGAACAAAAATATTTATTGCAGCTCTCTTTGTGGTGGCAAAGAATTGGAAATCAAGGGGATGCCCATCGATTGGGGAATGGCTGAACAAGTTGTGGTATATGAATGTAATGGAATACTACTGTGCTATAAGAAATGAGGAGCAGACGGACTTCATAATAACCTGGAGGGACTTATATAAACTGATGCTGAGTGAGGGGAGCTGAACCAGGAGAACTTTGTACACAATTTACAGATACATTGTATCTGTGATGACTGACTTTGATAGCATGGACTGGACTCCTCTCAGCAATAGGAGGTTAGAAGACAGCTCCAAAAGACTCGGGATGGAAAGGCTGCCCACATTCAGAGAAAGAGCTATGCGGTCTGAAGGCAGGTTGAAGCAAGCTACTTGCTCTCTTTTTTGTTTTGTTTTGTTTCTTCTTTCTTGTTGTTCACTCCATTGGTTATAATCCTTCTTTACAACTTGACTGTTTAATGTGAAGGTATTTGTAGAACCCATTTTGGATTGCATGCTGCCATGGAAGGTGGGGAAGGGGAATGAGAGGGAGAGGGAGAAAATTTGGGACTCAAGGGATTGTGGAACTGAATGGTGTAAAATAAAAGTAAATAAATAAATTTTTAAAAATAAGTCATGGTTCATCCAAACAATTTTTCCTTTATCTCCCCAAACAACCCAAACTCGTGAAAAAGCAGTGAAAAATGGTCCCTGGTAAATTCCCTGGACAGTAAAGAATGTATGCTGGGGATGGGAGGATGTGTCTTAGAGCACATGTCATGTACTACCAAGGTAAGTGTCGTAGGTAGAGAATTCAACTTAATTAGTTAAAATATTTCTATACTACTGTAAAGGGTGAAGCCAGAGAGATGAATGTCTTTTTTGAAATAAGATCTTCTGGGACAAAGATGAGATCCAATGGAAGAGATTAGCCAACATGCCAATGAAAAACTCTTTCTCCTAAATCACTCAAAACTACCAGAGATGGGCTGTGGGAAGAGAACCTGTCCACAGAGGGTGCCTCATATACTAACTCCTGCTCAGTCCAACTTAATGGCAATACCACAAGGATGTGTGTGTGTATGATACTTCTGTTTTAAGCATTTCACATTCATACTTGAGCTTTGTAGAAGCCCATACTACAGATATCAAAAATGAGGCCCAGAGACGGGAATTAATTCACTAACCTAAGCCTTACAAATCAAGTGAGTGATGGAGCCAAGATTACAATCCAAATCTCCTGAATCCTAGCCCTCGGCAGGGAAAATAGTCACACCAAGAAGCAGGTCAATTAACTGTGACACAAGAGGTTGGGTGGGAAAGTGAAGAGGGTGATGAAGCAACTAGAACATGCTGTGACAGTCACTACTATTATCATCCCCATTTTATAGGTGAAGAGACTGAGGCTGAGAAAAGTTACATAAATGACCCAGGGTCATGCTGTTAAGAAGTGTCTTAAGCAGAATTTGAGCCTAGACCCCTCTAGCTGCAGGAAGCTGTGCTACATGGGGACTGGCTGAAAGAACTACAGATACTCAGCCTGGGGAAGAGAAGATTTAAGGGGGAAAGGATGGTTATCTTCAAGAATTTAAAGGGCTATAGGGGAAGATGGACTAGGCTTGTTCTTCATGGTCCCAAGGGGCAGAACTAAGGGCTTTGGGAGGAAGTGGCAGAAAGACTGATTTTAACTGGATGGAGAAGGAAAGTACAGCGAGAGCATTCCAAGAACTGAACAAAGACATCCTTGTCCTTTGACCTTAAGATCCCACTGGTAGGTCTATAGCCCAAGGAAATCATGAGCAGAAGGGTCTCCTGTGCACCACAGTATTCCCAGTAACATTTTTTGTGGTAGCAAAGAATTGGAAACAAAGAAGATATCCATTGATTATGAAATGGTTAAACAAATGGAGGTATGGGAATATAATGGAATACTACTACACTGGAAGAAATGACGAATGTGAAGAACTGAGGGAAGCCTGGTAGAGTGAAATAGATAGAACTGGGAAAACACCATACACACTGACTTCAATAGCGGAGTCACTGAAAGAAAATGTCACTTAAAACGCGAAACTGAATGAAAACTGTAGCGCTCTAAGCTTGGTCCCAAAAAGGAGGCGAGAAAATGCAGAGGTGAAGGCCTGTAGGTGGGGAATGTTGCATATCCTGCATATACAGACTCTATTAATGTGTGGGTTAGTTTTTTCTTCTGAACTACTTCTCTGTCTCTGTCTCTTTGTCTCTGTCTCTGTCTCTTTTTCCTCTCTGTGTCATAGTTGTCCTAGGGCAGAACCTCCCCAAGTCCACACTAGAGTGCTCCATGAAGGACCTTTGACCTCACCCTACCCTTATGTGCCTTAGTCCTCAAGCACATGGACACTGGAAACACTTCATGCATCGGGTCACCCAGCATGGGCATTCGAGGACTACATCTGGTGAGTCAGGGTCCTGTTGTATCTCCTGGATCTTTTATGACAAGCAGGATCTTGGTGAATGAGAGCAAGATACAGTCTTTGTCCCTGTCTCATGAGACCACAGAATTGTCCCTGTTGGGAGGTGCTAATTAGATGTGTCTTTCTTCCCAGAGATTTCAATGTCCACTGTTGAGACCTCCTCCTTCCAGATCCTGGTCACACAGTGACCTCAAGGGAAAGGAAAATAGAATGGGAAGCTAGAGTCACCTGAGAAGTCATTGGGGGATCTTACAGAGGGGTTACATTATAGGCTATCCCTCCCTTTACGTGTGTGAGAGTGTGTTTGCACGTATGTATGGAATTTGTACATCTGTGTTCACCTATGTTTTGTGCACAGGCATGTCTCTATAATAATCATTGATATGTTTATCACTTTAAAGTACTTTAAATACTTTATTTCATTTTATCCTTATCCTATATCCCTATGAAGCAGGTGCTATCATTAGCATTCCATGTTCTAGATGAGAAAATTGTGACTCAGGCAGTGATCTGCCCAGGGTAAGGAAGTGCCTTTAAGGAGATTTTGGGACCAGGTCTCCCTGACTCCAGGTCCACACTCTAACCCTTCTGCCATGTTCCTACCCTGACTTTCTAGACTTGCAGCGGTTCTCAACATGTGGGTTATGTTCAGTTTGTAACAATGAAAATACATCCTGCATATCAGATATTACATTACAATTCATAACAGTAGCAAAATTACAGTTATGAAGTAGCAGTGAAAATAATTTTATGGTTGGAGGTCACCACAACATGAGGAATATAAAGGGTCGCAGCATTAGGAAGGTTGAGAACCACAGTTCTAGAGGATCTCAGGCAGAACCCTTACCCTCTTAGAATTTTGCTTTCCTCATCTCGAAAATAGGCATAATACTTAAGTCTAGAGCTGTTATCATTGTTGCCTAAGCACCTCTACTGGGTTGTGTGGCATGGGAGTATTCTGTGTTCTATGTGTGTCTGTCTCTTTCCTGCCTTTCCTTAGGGTGGAAGTGACTATATTGAACAACTGCTGTGTTAAATGTGTGTGCTTGTGTATCAAGTGTGTGAGTGGGTGTGTATTGTGACTGTGCATCTTTGTGTATTGTGTGTACTTGTGTGTTGTGTGTACTTGTGTGTTGTGTCTATGTGTGCTGAATACATGTGTACTCCCGTGTGTGTGTTGGGCTCTGTTCTGGGTCTCCTTTACCCTTCAGGGATACAATTAAAGCCTTGCTCTCAGGGGGAGCCTGCAGTGGTACCCAAACATCCCCTGTCACCCAGCGCCAGCTACCAATGGAAATTACCCAGGAGCTAATGAGACAACAGTAGCTCCTGCCTAATCCGCTCCTGTTTCTGCAGAACCTGTTATTAAGCACAGAGGGCACTGGGAGGGATCGGAACAGGACGCAGGACGCAGGGCCCGGGGCTCACTCTGGCTGGCTGGATCGTCTCGCCCCCGTTCTAGCTCTAGCTCAGTCTGTCTGGGGCTTCCTCTCACACTCACAGCCTGCCCCACCTCCTCCCCCCGGGGCAGCCCAGGATCCAGCGGCTGAGTTGGGGGGTGTCCCCATTGTACGCGCCAGTGAGCGGCTTTCCGCTCTGCTCTCCAGCTGGGACTGCGGAACCGTCCCCAGCTCGCTCGAGATCGCTTTTAGGAGCGGAGCTGAGCGGAGCAGAGCAGAGTCGCATCTGCAAGCAGCTAGGAGAATCTGCCAGGCTCTGGGGAACGCCCGGCTGACGAGGGCCAGGGTCTGCGCTCGCTCGTAGGAGCTCGCTTTCCAGGTAGGGACTTGGGGTTGCAGATGGGATTGGATCTGGGATCTCACTCTTTTCTCGGTCCCCGGACTGCCTTCTCAACAAGGCTTGTTTCCCTTGGCTGTGGCTGGCTCCAGGTCACCTAGGCTAGAGTAAGGAGGACAGACAGCCTGTGACTCCTCAGCCAGAGAAGAAAAAAGCTTTGGGGCAGGCTGTTGGGCTGGTTGGGAGCTTGTCTCCAGTTTAGTTAAGGCCAGAGGATGAGGGATCCAGAAAAAGGATGAAGAATGCAGGGCAAAGGATCTGTGTTAAATAGGGGGTCAGGAAGAGCAGGCTGGCTCTTGGTTCCCCGTTAGGATGTGATCTGGGTATGGGGGTTCAGGACTGGATTTGTAGAAGTTTCTTCTATCTGGCCTGCTGTCAGGTTGGTCACAGAGGGACAAGGGCTCTCTGGGTGGGGTCAAGGTCTTGGGCGGCACTCAGAGGATGGCCCCATTTCTCTGACTAGAGATGGGAGCACCTATAAATAGGGCTAGGCTAGGCTGGATGGGGTTGGGATGAGGCAGAAAAGGGATAATGGAAGGAAGAGGTTGATTGATCAGTCTGCCTCTTGGTTGGTGGAGGTGGGAAGGGTGCAGAAGCAGGGCCCAGGAATTTGGAGGTCAATGGTCTGCTGTCTCCTCCCTCACTTCCCCCATCAAGACCCTCTGGTTCTATTCTTGGAGGCCCTTGTGGGATCCTCTAAGAGGAGGGGGGAAATGGCTGGAGAGTTTGGGAGGAGAAAGGAGAGAGGAATGAGGTAGGAAGAAGGGAAAGATCAAGAGGGAGGGAGATAGAGATCCACGTTGTAGCCATTGGCCTTCCAAGTCATTTTGACCCTGAGATCCATTTTTGATGACTGTTCTCTCCTCACGTAAGAAGAGAAGGAAGATTTTTGGCAAGGACTGACCTGGGCAGAGGTCAGACAGCCGCGTGTGTGTGTTGTGAGTGCGTTTGTTTGTGCGTCTGGATATTTGTGTATTTGTAACGCTGTGTCTACCTGAGTGCGGGAGCCTCTGAAAGCATTTATGTCTGTGACTATGTTGTGTTAATATGTGTATCACACACCTATCTATGTGTGTGATACACATGTACCTGCGTGTATTTATGTATATGTTGCTGAGTATATAGGTGAAGGTATAGGTGTGTTACCATCCAGCCTATACTAGCTTATAGAGACCCCCATCTGTGGACAGAGAGATGGAGCCACCTTCTGAGCAATGCCCAAGATCTTGACCCCATAGAGCTGTTGTCCCTTTGTGACCAATCTGACAGCAGGTCAGGTAGAAGAAACCCCTACAACTAGGGGTGGGTGTCCCTGTGTCTGTATGTCTGTATGTACATCTATGCTCGAATGTGTATCTTTGTGTATCAGTGTGTAAGTTAGTGTGACACTGTTTTTGTGTCTGTATAGGTGTTGTGTGTTGTGTGTGTGCATATATACATCCAATCAAACCAAAACAGCACCAGGAGGCAGCATGCTTTGCAGACAGATGGAAAAATACCCATCTCAGTGAAGCTGAGAAAGGCATCCAGCCTTTCTCTCTTTAGGCAAAAAAGTAAGGAGGAATTGCTCTCCATACGCCCTTACTAGCCTCCTTCCCTCCGCTTCTACTGAGGACCCTGGAAGGATTTCCAGGCTTCACATGGTTAAAGCCAAAGCTACTGGTTCCCCTAGACTCACACTGTGCCAGGCAAAGAGGGCACTGGGCCCAATTACTCTCCCTTCACCCGCCTCACACACTTGCTTAAGCTAAAAATAAAAATTTCATCCAGGCCTAAAAGGGCAGACATGCTTACCCCCTCCTCTTTATATCTGAGCCAAGATTATCTCGAGTCCTGGGGATAATAAAACCAAATTGCCTTACAGCCCCCCAAATCCCTACTCACACTGTCTTCTAGGCACTCTCACATCCTGTCATGCTCTTCTCCCAACCCTGCTCTATCTTCCAAGTCCCGAAATCTTGTCTTCGAAATTTCTTGTCCTCTCCTAAAATCTTGATACTCTGTATCAGAGAACCTAATGACTGGGTCTCTCTCAAAAATGCTAACATCCTTCCCCCAAAACCCTGTCTCTGAACATCTTTTCCCCTTGGTCCCCCAAATCCCAACCTTTTCCCCTCAACATTTGACCTTCCTTACTCTTAGATTCTAATATCCAGGCCCCTCAAAATTTTGCCCCACCTCAATTCTGTTTGTCATAATTGTCCTAAAATCCTGCCCACTAAATTCTGCCTGTGATATGTGTTCCCCCAAATCCTAATATCCTGCCCCCCCAATCTCACCTCTAATTATTCTGCCTGCTCTGCCTTCCCTCCAAATCCTGTCTTTGGCTGCGGAAGGCCTTTGGGAACCTGGAGTCCAGGATAAGGTGGGGAGTCTCCAGGTCCCAGGACTCTGTTGCTATGCAGTGATTGAGTCACTGGGTATGAGGGCCAAGAGCTAGGCTCAGAAGGGGTAAGATAAATGTGCTCTGGGAGCCAGAGCCTATAAGTGCCCTTCCCTGAGCCAGCCTGGTTGGTCCTCACCAAGTGGCTGGGTCATAGCTCCAGTTGCCCTGGGGGCTCTGGCCACAGATACTCTTCTCTCCCCTAGAAAAGATCCAAGTGACCTCCTCGCTGGGGATCTTCTTTTGTTGTCTCTTAAGGAACTGGCGTGACTGTTCCTTTGTTCCTTAATTCAGTAAATACTTCCTGGACACCAGTTCTGCCATGGTTTCCTCACCTACCTTTTGGTAGTGTACCCAGTCTCTGTACCCCCAACAGTAACCCCTGGCAAGCATGGTGTAGAAATAACTGGGGATTAAGTATCAGGAGACTTAAGTTCTATCTGTGAATCAACCATCAAGTCAATACGTAGCCTTGAGCAAGCCCTTTCTGGGCCTCTGTGAAGGCATATCAAGAATTCAAGGGTTCTCAACCCTGTTAGTGCTGTGGACACCTTTGGGAGTTTGGTGAATGTGCCCAGGATGATTTTTAAATGCATAAAATCAAGTACAGAGCATTCCCAAAGTCTCAGTACAGCAGTAAGCTTTAATAGTGTTAAGACTTTTGGAGCACCTATCCATAAGACTACAAAGGAAACCAATTATGTTGAAATAAAGATGAAATTTTTTTCCAATCCAAATTCCCAAAGCCCCTGAAATCAGTCTAAGGATCCCTATGTTAAGAACCCTCAATCTAGATAATCCTTAAATTCTCTTCCAGCTATAATCATCATATTTTAAAAGTTTTATTACTACCTTGCTTTCATATCTTACCTTAATTTCTGAATATGCTCTTCCCGCATCTTTTGTCACAAATGATGCAAAGAGAGAGTGAGACAGACAGAGACACAGAGAGAAGCAGTAGAGCAAAACTAATCAATACAAGATATTAGTCAATCAGCAGGAGTTATCTAAGGCCACTATGAGCCAGGCACCTACATCTGACAGCATATTCCATGCTCCACACTCACAACCTCTGACCTCTTTGAATAAGGACGGTGGCCCATTTTCTCAAGTCTTCTCTGGGGCCAGCCAGTTCTAATAAAAAGAACAACACACTTTTCTCTGCCCACAGCTTTTCCTTGGGGTAGCAGATTTCTTGAGCCAGTCCAGACAGAATTGATGACAAATACTTAGCAATAATATTCCTCATTTCTATAGTGTTTTAAGGTTGACAATGCACTTTCCTCACATGGTTAAAGCCTCACTTGGGGAGGGGGGGGGTTCCTGAATTTTTATTCTTCCATTATAGGTTCTAAAACGTAGGAAATCATTTCAATGTCGCAAGCTGTGGAATGCAAATATTTTTTAAGGGAAATTGGTCCTAATGACAGGCATTTGAATAAAGCAATGGTTCTACAATAAGAGAATTCTGCATCGTGAGTTCTACTCATACCAATCTTGTGAGATGAACAGCGTAAGTAATATTATTATTATAGCAGCTATCATTTGTATAACACTTTGAGGTTTGCAAAGTTCTGTATAGATATCTCATTTGATCCCTAGAACAACCCTTCATGACCTCGTTTGGGGTTTACTTGGCAAAGATACTAGAGTTGTTTGCTGTTTCCCTCTCCAGCTCATTTTATAGTTGAGAAAAATGAAGCCAACAGGGTTAAGTGACTTACCCAGGGTCACACAGCTAGTAAATGTCTGAGGCCAGATTTTGAACTCACCTCCTTGACTCCAGACCCAGCACTCTATCTACTGTGCCACCTAGCTGCCCTGGGAGATAGGTGTATTATTATGCCCATTTTACCAATGACAAAACTGAATTAGAGGTTAAGTGACTTGCCCATAGTCATATAGCTGCAAAGGTCAAATTTGAACTCAGGTCTTCCTGATGCCAAGTCCAGCCCTCTATCCACTACACCACCTAACTGTCCAATTTTCATTCCTATTTTCCTAGAGGATGGTCCTGAGGCTCATGAAGCCAAAGGGACTTGCCACTCAAACCCAGGTCATCTGGCTCCCTTCCTAAGGCTCTCTCCACTACAGTGCTTTTTAAATGTAGATAGTCCCTATGGAGTTCAAGAAGGAAGGTTGGGGTTTAGCAGTCTTTCCTCCTTCCTTCACTTGCAAGTTGATTTAGAAGATTCCTATTCAGACCTTAGGAGAACCCCTAGACTCCTAGGTGGTCACTTCTAAGCCAAGCCTGGAGTTGGGGTGAGAGGTGGCAAATCATTCATCTCCAAGAGCATCTGAAACCTTTGTGATTATGTCTAGCCAACTTGCCTAAAAGGCCCCATGCCCCGAGTAGCCACATGTAACTTGCTCCCTTTTTCCTATCCCTGAAACAACCCCAGGTCTATTCCATTGATTTTATTTCTTCCTCTAATATGAGCCACAAAACACAATCCTAACCCTCTCCCCACTCCTGACTTCTTTTTACTGCCTATGTGCAGAACTAAGAGTTATAGAACTGTGGGCCCCTAGAATGTCAGAGCTGAAGGGTACTTTAGAACATAAAATGTTTAGGTAGAAAGGGGCCTTAGACTGTAGCAGATAAAATGTCAGACTCTAAAGGGACCTTAAGGATATAAAATATTAGAGCTGGGAGGGGTGCTAGAAGCAATTCTAGTCAAATTTGCTTATTTCACAGAGGAGGAAGCTGAAGCCCAGAGAGATGAGGTGACATGCTCGGGATCACAAAGCAGATTTGTGGCAGAGTCACCCAATTTTCCTGGTTATAAATAATTTCTACTAGCAGCTAGGTGGCACAGTGGATAGAGCATTGGACTTGAAGTCCAGAAGGCCTGACTTAGCTATATAAACTTGGGCAAGTCACTTAACCCCTGTCTACCTCTGTTTCCCAAGCTGTAAAAAGGTGATAATAATAGTACCACCTCCCAAGATTGTTGTGAGAATCAAGTGAGGTGTCTGTAAAGCACTTTGCAAACCTTAAAATGCTGTATAAATGCTATTGCTACACCCCCCTGCCTTCCTGCCAATGACCCGAAGGCCATCCCAGCCCAGGTCCAGAGCTGGTTCCCCTCTCCCCACCCCTTCCAGAGTCCAGGGCCACGTGTGCCTCGTCTAGCTCTGATCCCAGTCTTAATCCTTCAACTCAGTCTTCCTTTGCTATTGAAATATGACTCAGTCAGTGATTCAAATCACAGTCAAATCAGTTCTGATTTACCAGATGTAGGTTTTGTGTGTGAAATTCTCCTGATTCAGCCCATGCAAAGTGACTAGCCCTCTGGCCCCAGGGGCACCAATGAAAGGTAGAGCACTGAAGGCCACCATTTACCAGGGGCAGCTGAAATGAATGTGCAGAGTGAGGGTAATGTCAAGGTCATGACATGGCCCACTTTTGATTAGCCAGGGGGCCAATGAGCTGGAGGAAGGGGAGGGGCAAGGTGGCATCATTGGATCGTGGGATTTTTTTAGCTGGAAGGCACTTTAGGGAGAAACAGCATAGGGGTGGTTAAAGGAAGCTTGGATTTGGCATTCAGGAACCTTGATTCAAATCCTGGATCTGCTACCTATTATCTCTTTGATTTTGGGTAAGTCACTTAATCTTTCTGGGCCTTCCCCTTCCTTCTGTGGTGGCTCCTCTTTTGACTGTTGCCACCAGCGCACTGAAGCCAACTTTCATTCCTATTGCCCCCTACTTGGCCCAAAAACTCCGTATCTATCTGCCACGGCCCATAATTGGCCATCCTGGGGCCAAATGGTTTCCTGGTGTTCATGGTTCCCTGGAGGTGCCATGTGGTTAGGCAGCTTTCCTTGGAGGGAAGAAAATTCAGACATGTCCCATGGGCTTCTCTCTGACCAATTTCCCAGCACTAGAATTCCCCACAATTCTTTGGCTCTCCCAAACTCCCTTTCAAAGGTCATGTTCCAAGGGATAGCGTCATGTCTGAACTTGAATCAATCAATCATTCTGCAAACTCATACCTTGGTAAAGAGATGTGATTGATGCCCTGGAACTTCTTTTGCTAGAGTCAGTGAGGAACAAGGACAATGCCTGAGCACACCCAAATCATATTAAAATGAGATTTAACCAAGATTACTTTGAAGGTTATTCAGTTGTTTTCAGTTATATGACTCTTTGTGACCTCGTTTGGGTGTTTTTTGGCAAAGATACTGGAGTAGGTCGCCATTTCCTTCTCTAGCTCATTTTACAGATGAGGAAACTGAGGCAAACAGGGTGAAGTGACTTGCCCAGGGTCACACAGCCAGTAAGTGTCTGAGGCTATATTTCAACTTGGAAAGAGAGGGCTTTCTGACTCCAAGCTGGGCACTCTATCCACAGTGACATGTAGTAAGTGTTGGGGTCTTTCAGGGCCCCTGACCCCAGATGTAGCTTCTTTTCCAATGCTCCATGGGCCAGGAAGGTATGCAATAATCACACTCTTAGAGCATGTCTTGTTTTCTTCCTCTGGTCCCTTTAGCTTTTCATTACAAATAGAGCAGACAGAAGAGAAAAATTCAAAATGACCCTGGGATAAGATTTAGTTCAAGAAGATCATAGAAACACAGATTTAGAGGTAGAAAGGGATTTACATGACCCCTAGCCCAATCCCTTCATTTTAGAGATGAGAAAACTGACGCTCAAAGGAAGTTAAGAGTCACAGGTGGACAGATAGTAAGAGGTGGGATTTAAACCCAAGGGCTCTGACTTCAGATCCACTGCTGTTGCTACTGTTCTATGGGAGTTAAGCATTCCTGGGACACTTGGAGATTTGCAGTGGATTTAAATTATTTAGGATAAAAAAAAAAGTTATTTAGAGTCTTCCTATTTCCCATAACCCAGGGCAATGGAGGGTGGGGGGAGAAGTGGATTAGAGGTGTCTCCAGTAGTTCCATGATTGAGATGACCAGGGCCTAGGATCTCTTTGTCCCACACAGAACTGGAACAGAGAGGAGAAGGCAGATTGGCATAGGATGGAGCACCACATCTTGGCAACAGATTGAATGGGTGGAGCCCAGGTAGATTTGAGATTCAGTCTAGTTCCTGGTCAGGGGCTGAGGGGACATGGCATCCCTGTCCTCTGTGACCCTGAAGCTGGGCCCAGGGGAGGCATGGTGAGAAGAACAACCCTCTTTCTGCCAGCTTGTCCTGCCCCTGGGCCAAATACTTTTGTAAAGTGAATTACACTATTCCTTCTGTGTTCCCTAATCAAGACTGGATGAGATAGGGCTTCCCTAGAATGGGACCTACCTGTATATTCTTTTATTGTGCAGCAGCAGGTTATGGATTCAGTCATGTGGGGATGGACCACGCTGAGCCATTCATAATCTCCCTTGCACCCCAATGCACATGTGAGTGGAGGAAGCTAGATGGAGACTTCAGGATTTGTCCGTGGTCTTGGTCTGAACAAAATTAAGGGCCAGGGTTAGTTAGTTGTTAGTTTGGGGTTGAGGTATGATCAGTATGGAGCCAAGATTAGGGGTCATTCTGGAGGGATGGCTCAATTTGGGGCCACAATTAGGGGTCAAACTGGTTTAGGAGTTAATAGTATTAAAGTCTTACACTGAGCTTTACAATACTCAAAACCTTTCCATGAAGGAATCAAGTCAGGCATTTACTATTTAACAAATGTGGAAACAGACCCACACAGGGCAAGTGTGCAAAATTAACTGGTTTCAGTGGGGATCCCATAAATTGGCTTCATTAGTCCTAAGTTCTGACCACTGAACTACCCAGCCTAGACTCTGGGCAGAGAACCTTGAAGGAGCATGTGGCTAAGCAACTGTCACTGATGGTCTCCTCAGATAGAATTCATTCTCTAACCTATTCTGTAGAGAATACATAGGTTCTCTATTATAGACTCAAAGAATGTCAGTGCTGGAAGGAACCTTAGGGATGATATCATTTTATACAGGGAAAACGAAGGGCAAGTGTGAGATTTCTTCCAGTCCTGGGAAATCCCATATATATGTGACAGTGGAGTTCTGATCCTTTGGTTTGTTTGGGGGATCGGGACTGCAAACCTTCTCCACTCTTCCTATCTAAGGTCCTTGCTGATCCTGCTACTCTCATACCCTGGCAACTCTCAAATTTGTTAATCAAATACCCCCTCTCTTATCTGGTTTCAATACAACAGCAGAAGGCAAAGAGTAGTACTTTCAAAGCCTCTCACCACAAGGCCTCTTTGTCTCACCCAAGGAGTTCTAAAATATGGGTCAGGTTCTAGAGGAGGGGAAGAGAATATTCTAGACAGTGCTTCTTAAACTGTGTATTGAAACCCCAGAAAAAATTGGCAACAGTTAAAGGTTTCTGGATGTGTGATGACCAAGAATTAATTAAAAATCACCCGCATAAAGAATCCAAGGGGTTTCTGGCAGTGCTTGTCCGTATTTCATCTTCACAGCAGCCATGGTTCTGAAGACAAAGCATGCGCACTTTGTACTGCACATGCCCTCATTCAATGAACGTGGCCAAACCTCAAGTGGAAAAAGTTTCACAAGCCCTAAAGAAGTCCTGGGTGGGGTGGGGGTGGGGGTGGGGGCCTCTAGAATCCTGAGAGGCTGTCCAAGGTAGGTGAGGAGAGGACTGTTCAATAAACCTGAGATCATTTTATCAAGTTTCTTATCCCCCAAAGGACTCTGCCTTGCTCCAGACTCTCAGTCCCACTATTGGCAAAGTTCTTTCTGATGTCTAATCTTTCTCTTATAACAGTAGTCTATTCAATCCATTAATCAGTAGATCTTTATTGAACATGTGTAAAATCAATCAATCAACATTCATTAAGGACTGTGAAAAATGCTTTTCCTTAATAATCATTGGAGACTCAGAGCTTCTCTCATCCCCCTTTCTTAATAAGTTTAGTTTCTTCTTCAGGAAGACATTAAGATCTAATTTAAATGGGTCTACTCCTGCTCACTGAGTTGCTCAGACAGGTCTGGGAGCATGTTGTGATTCCTCCCTATTATCAAAACAGGTGATATGGAAATTGATGCCTCTTTGACCAAGGTTAAATGACCTATGTCAGTACTCCAAGACCCTCATTTTAGTATAGTTCACTTCCCAGCATGTTGACCAATGAGAGTTGATTGAGACCCCTTGGAAATACCTGCTCTTCAAAGGGCATATACTCTTGTGCCCCACCCTCCAAATTGAGCCAGGTCTGGACTGGCCCCCTTGGGGGGGTCTAGTTCTGGACTATAACATGCAATACATGTCAATCCAGCTTGTGAGAGAAATAAAAACGTGGATACACAGCATAGTTTTGTTTGTTTTCTTAGAACAAACTCTTTGAGAGGTTCACAGGACCTACTGACTATGTTTCAAGCACTGTACTAGGCACTGGGGGTATAAATATAATAAATGGATCAATCCCTTCACCCAAGGAGCTTACATAGCTGTGCTAAATGTTTTGGAGAATTCAAAGATAGATCAGAATTAATTCACACCTTTAAAGATCTTGAAATCTACTTAGGGAGGCAAAGTATGGTTAATATTTTTTCATATGTGTATAAATCAGTGAGATACAGACAGAAGAAAGATATCACTGTGAGCTGATGGTCAGAGAAAACTTCACAGTTGAGATGGTATCTGAGCTCAACTTGAAAGATAATAGGGAATCTGAAAGGTAGAGGTGGGGAAGAAGTGTATTCAGGCATGGGGAACAGTTTTACAAACTTATGGAGGAAAGACAAGGCAAAAGGCATTTATTATGTGCCAGGCACTGTTCTCAGCTCTAGGGATTCATGTAGAAGGAAAAAGAAAGACAGTCCCTGCCCTCAAGGAGTTTACAATCCAATGGGGGGAAAATAACACACAAAAAGGAACTGGAAAGTGGTGGGGGAGGGTGCCGAGGTATTGGTGTTGAAGTTCAGAAAGTCAGAAGCACAGCAGGGAGAGGAATGAAGGGGCATGGACCTCTCCACAAAGTGAAAGATCACGAAAATGGAACTCAACAATGGGAGAGGAGGACTGGCAACACAGAAGGATTTTGCAGGGTGAGATGGCCTCAGGGAATCATGGAAATAGAATGCCAACTTCAGAGAATTGTCCATTTGCTCAGTTTTTTTTTTCCTGGAACATTGCACAAGAATGGATAGTGTGGAATAAAGGAGGAGATAAAGGAATGAAAGCTTGGAACTAGATTGTGGATAGACCTTAAATGCCAGGCTAATGAGTTTGTATTTTATAGAAGAAGCAATAGGGAGCTACAGAAGGTTTCCAAAGCAATGGAGTGAGATGGTACCTTGGGAATATTATCTTAGCATCTGTGTATAAGATGGACTGGAAAAAGGATATATTGGAAGACTAATTAAGAGATATTATAGTGGTCCAGGCAAGAGGTGACAAAGACTTGTCTTCTTGATTGACTAAAGTTAACTGGGGTGATAGCCATGTGAATTGATAAAAGAGGATAGACACAAGATATTGTAGAGGTAGAACGAATAAGGCTGGGCAATCGATTGAATATGGGGAGGGGGGTAGGAAGTTAGGTGTAAAAAAGAATCTAATATGACTCCAGGTTATGAACCTGGGGGGAAAGGGGGTGGGAGGAAGTTGGCCAGAAGTTTAGATGAGAGGAAAAGAAGATGAGTTGTTTTGGATGTTCTGAGTTTGATATATCAAAGGGTTAAGCAGATGCTGCTAGGTGTTGGAGTGCATAGAGTGCTGGTCCTGGAGTCAGGAAGACTCCTCTTCCTGAGTTCAAATCTGGCCTCTGACACTTACTAGCTGTGTGACCCTGGCCAAGTCACTTAACTTTATTGGCCTCTCTTTCTTCATCTGTAAAACAAACTGGAGAAGGAAATGGCAAACCGAGCCAGTATCTTTACCAAGAAAACTCCAAATGGGGTTACCAAGAATTGGACATGACTGAAACAAGTGAACAATCCAGCAGGAAGTTGGCAAGGCAGAACTTGGGCTCTGGAGAGACATTAGGACTATATATGTGGATTTGGAAGTTATCTGGGTAAAGGTGATCACTGAACCCATCAAGGAAAGAAAGAGGAGAGGAGAAGAAAGAGTCCAGGTCGAGAGAAGAAGAATTTAGAAGGAGATAAGAGAAAGCTCAGGATGGCAGCTGGATGCTTGTAGGGTGATTTGGATAGCGATGATCATGGTGGAATTGATGGGTTTTGTGTGTGTGTGTGTGTGTGTGTGTGTGTGTGTGTGTGTGTGATTCCATTGATACAGGGACTTCCCTATGATGAACTTATTCCACTGATGCTGAGAAGAATCTTATCTGCAATTTAGGGTCCTAGAGTGATACCTGGGGCACTGAGACTTGCTTATATGACTTGCTCAGGGTGATGCATGTTTTGGTAAATGTTTAACAATCAGCTGCAGGAATATATACTTTTAAATTTAATCTGCATCATTAACATTTTCTTTCCCTTTTACTTTCTTAAGTCCAGAAATTGACAAAAGGATAAACCAAGGTGGCATTTGCCAACAAGGTGTAAATGCTCATGCTGAGTTTAACAAGCAGCACTCACGTCAATTTGAACTGGTTCTGGCACCTCCCTACCCCAGGCCTTCCTGACTTTGAAGCCTAACACTCTGTCTACTATTCTGCTGCTGCTGCTAGTGGAGGGTTAATGAGTGTTAATTGATGGTGATGATGGTAAAGATCTGAGTGCACTGCTGTTGGTCACTGAGGTCTGAGCCTCGGTTTCCTCATTTGTAAGATAAAGATAATATTCTTTGTTCTGCTTGACTCAAAAGAGCATTATGGGGATTCACTTCAATAATGGATTTTGAGGGGCTTTAAAAATTATTAGAAAGCATTACTAGCAGAGGCCCCAGACCTCAGCTGTACCCTGGGAGCTCTCAGCTGACAACCTATTCTCTCCCTTTCTATCTTCATTCTGCTGGAGGAAGGGAGGTTGGCCTCTCTCCCAGGAGAACAAACTCATTGAGATGGATAGACTGATGCATTTGTGACATGGGTCCCTTAGCAGGATAAGGACTGGGGTCCAAGATGCTTTTGTCCCATTGTGAATGGAGAGGTGTCTTTCCTGGTTGCTGGGACGGATGGTCTTTGTCCCTAAATTCCTTCTTCTCTTCCTCCACGGCCAGCCTGTTCCTGGAACTGCCAGCCCTCCAGGCGTCATGGAAGAGTGGGACGTACCTCAGATGAAAAAAGAAGTAGAGAGTCTGAAATACCAACTGGCTTTCAAGAGGGAGATGTCTTCAAAAACAATACCGGAGTGAGTGTTCATTATACCTTGCACATGCCCTCCAACAAACCTCCCTTTTTTTGCCCTCTCACTCCCTTGCAGGACAGGGTTTGAGTCAAAAGTGGAGAAAGGGGGCTTGGGAGAAGCATCACATTATGGTGTGAGCTTTGGCTCAAATATGCAAATCACATTCAAATTGTATGCAAACGAACGATTCCAAACAGCTGCCTCTTGCTTGGCCCCTGAGGATCCCCGGTGCTTATTTAATCTAAAAAAGAGCTGCTGATAAGGCAGGGTCCCAGAGTTGCCTGTTAAGCTGGGGTGATGCTGGGAGCCAGAGTTCCTCTGGGGACCACTCTTCCACTGAGGCTTCTCCATGCCCTCCCTCTCTCTTTTCTGGCTTTTTAGTTCAGTCCAAGGTCAAATCATTCAGAAAATTCTTTTGGTGAGCATTCATTAAACACCTGTGAAGTCCCAGGCATTGGGTCAAATGCTGAGCATTCAGACATGAAACATCCCCTGTCCTCAAGCAACTTGAGGTGGGAGAGGGGCAGCATTATAGAAACTGAAACAAAAAACATGCCCTGGAGGAGATCAGAGGGAGAATTTTGTTAGACCGACCAAGCCCAGAGAGGGGCAGGGACCAGACATGCCTATGGGCCATTTGCCAGGGCTTCAGCCATCACCTTTATGCTGCTGACTCACCGAGAGACAGGGTGGGGGCATGTAAAGAAGGCTGGATTTGGAACAGGAAGCCCAGGTGCCTGACCGTTAGAGATCAGGGAAAGTGGACAGAGGAGAGACATCAGGCCTTTGTAAGCTGAAGGTATGACCTGGCCTCTCTAACTTCTTGATGTGGAGATTTCCTGGGACCTGTAATTTGGGAAGGGTTCAAGGCAGGGTTACTGATGGACAGACATAGGAGAGGAAAGGCAATTGTGGCTGGGGCTGACTTGGAAGAAGCCTGAGGAAGGGGCAGATACACACACACACACAAGTGTGTGCATATACATACACATATGTATGCACACACATATCTATATACAGATATGCGTGTATACATACATACATACACACATATGCATTTGAAGGTTGTGACAAGGGTATGGCCCAGTGATCCAGGGGCAGGGTTCTTGGAGGATATTGGGAAGGAATAGGATGGGGTGAGATGGGAGGAGGAATCTTTTATGAGTGAGGGGTCATAGCTTGGTTTGGGGGTCATTTCTGTGCTCTTTGGAGACAGAGGATGGGGTGGTGGGAGTTGCCTTGGACCCACTGACTTCCCCTGCTGCAGGGTCTTCCTCTCCTTGGGTTACCTTAGTCCAGGTCTAGGACATCAGTCCTCCTGCCTATTGGCCCAACACAGTCCTATCCAAAAAATTTCCTTCCTCCCACCCTTCAAGGAAGACCATAGATTCATTTGCATATATCAGGTTTTGCATATATGCTATAATCCACCACTGTGTATTTGTAAGTCATTTGTATATGCCAATGCAGTGTGCCATCTGTTCTCAACAAACTAGGCCTTAGTCCAAGAGGGGCTCAGATGGTGGGATGGAGATGGAATTGACAGGCTCCAGCTGGGTGTAAGTGTTGGCCTGACAAGTGCCACTTGGTTGTGGAGTAACCCAACTGGTGCTGGGCACTGATCTAGGGGTCCTAGGTGACCACTTTTAGCTCGTAGCCATTCTGACTCTCTAGGACCATATGCCAGGCTTATCCCTGGGCAAGTCTCCAATGTGAGCCCTTCTAGAACCTGACTTGCCTGGCAGACCCGAGCCCAGCCTCTGAGCCTGGATGAAAGACCCAAAAGAATTCTGAGAAGTTTGGCTCATTGCAGTTATGATGTTAATTGATAATCATTAACACTTCCCATCACCTTTTTAACCTCCAGGGACTGAGGTTGGGTCCTGTTAGGCAGCTGGTAAAAGGAAAGCATACTGGATTTGAAGTCAGAGGCATTCAAGTAAAATCCTGTTCCTGCAACCAGTGTGACCTTAGGAAAGTCCCAGTCTCTAATCTGTAAAATGGGGGCATTTGGCTCTATCTCCTCTCAGGAGCCTTCCAGCTCTAAATCTGTGTCCATTATTTTATACATGGGGAAAGAAGTGGGGAAGGAAAGGAAAGAACTCAAAGCTGTGTATGTAAGCCTAGACTTCAGTGCCTGGGGGCTCTTTCTACCATACTTTGTTTTTTGGGAGGTTGACTTGCCCAAAGTCACACAGCTAGCTTCTGATGCCAGATTTGAACTCAGGTCCTCCCAACTCCAGGGCCACTGCTCTATTTAGTTACTACCTAATTGCCCCTTCCACCATGCTTGAAGAGGCAGAGGCAAGTGGAGGGACTCCTGACAAAAATCATTAAGTCCCTAAAGTATCTGGAATTAATTCTAATAACACATTTATAAAGCAGAGATGGTATGATATTAATAATGATTTATAAAACAGCATGGTACGATACAGACCTGCTGTGGGACCAGGAAGACCTGGGCCAGTGGTTCTCAACCTTCCTAACGCCGCGACCCTTCAATATTCGTATGTGGGCGGACCTGCCTGGAGACAGATAGAAGAGCGGTGTCTCGGTTCCTAAGACCACCGGAAATATGTGTTTTCCCATGGTCTTAGGCGACCCCCAAAGGGGTTGCGACCCACAGGTTGAGAACCACTGACCTAAGCTCAAGTACACTTTCCCCCAGAACCTGTATAACCCCACATATGCCCCTTTGAGGGCAGGGACATTCCTTTTTGTCTTTATATCACCAATGTCTGGCACACAGAAGGCATTTAGTAAATGTTCACTAAATGGAAATGAACCTGTGAATCAAGTATCATCACCTCCATTTTAAAGATGAAGAAACTGACTCAGAAGTTAAGTGACTTGACCACAGCCTCATAGTAGTCTGTCCACGCCTCTGTTCAGCACACACTGGCCTCCCCCAGGCTACACTAACTCCTTTCCCTCTTCCTGTAGACTGCTGAAGTGGATTGAAGATGGAATCCCCAGCGACCCATTTCTGAATCCTGATCTGATGAAGAACAACCCTTGGGTGGAGAAGGGAAAATGTACCATCCTGTAGTGAAGGGCTCCAGCTCTCCCTCCCAGACCTGCCCTGGAGCAGCAGCTACCAACCCGGACCTTGAATTCTTCCCCCAACACTCCTCCCTCCCACTCAGTCTCTTCTCTCTGGTTCTCAGTTAGGTTCGTGCTGCACTAAAGCAACCTTAATCATCGCCTCAGCTTCTCATTTGGGTGGGGGGTGGGGGGTGGGGGGAGGCAGGATTTCAAACCCTAAAGGATGGGGACAAGGGAGCAATTAGGGTTTGGGGAAAGGTTAACTTGCCCAGGGAAGAGTCTGGGTAGTGGGGTCCCGATGACATATGGGGTCAGAACCACCATCTAAAGTGACCACGGCAGGGCAGGAGAGGAGAAAGTTACTGCAGCCGGTCTTACAATGCTGGTAACAGGGCTTTCATCTGATGAAGCTGACATCTGTGTAAAACCATTCAGACCTTTTTTTGGGGGGGCGGGGGTAGAAGGGAACTTGTAAACGAACAACTTTTGTAAAAAAAAAAAAGACTTTTCAATGGTTTTCAATACTTTTGTATTGTAGAATATACAATTTTGCAGTCAACAGGCCGACCATGCAGGAAACTAAGGTTTATACGTAAATAAAAACAAAGCAATACTTCACAGTCTCTCAACAGTGCAATTTATTCACTGGTTTATTTATTACAAAGAGGTGCGGAAGCGAGACATGGCCAACACCCTCAAATGCACAGCACTTAACATCTCACCTCTGCACACACACACACACACAGGGAAGGGGGTAGTGTGTGTCTCTCTCTCCTCTTAAGGAGGCACCCAAATCCTGAGCAAGGAGAAGAGCTCGGGCCAGGGTTCAAGGGTTCAGAGTAAGTCTTTAATATAAAGGTTTCGCCGGACAGCATTGGAAACGCCCTCGTTAAATCGAAACCACACGTCGCTCTTTCCCACTGCTTTTCCCATCCGTCTCTCCAATGAGTCTCTCTCAGGTCCTGGGGTTTCTATGGTGAGAAGACAAGGGGACAAAGAAAGGGACCACTGGAGCCATGAATGGAACAGTCAGTGATGGTCGGTTCTCCTCAGCTCCCTCATCCACACACAAGGATGGGGTTGGGTTTGATCTCTAAGATCCTATGAGGAAATTATCCTAAAATGGGACTTGGGGGTCCTGAATCCCAGCAGCCAGCCAAAAGGAAAAAATCATGATGATAACAATCATCATCTATTATAACGCCCACTTTACAACTTACAAAGCGGTTTCACAGCAGTTTTCTTACAACCACCCGGTAGGTGAGGGAGACCAGGGATTATCACCCTCATTTTACAGATTAAAAAAAATCAGTCAAGAAGTGACTGGCCCCTGGGTCATGATGCCAAGATGTGGGAGGACAGGAAGCTGAGTCTTCTGACATCCTTCCCCTCTGTACCCCAGCAACTGCCTAAAGGAAAAACGGGCTCTGATGTGGACAGCTCCCACTGCCCAGGAGTGGGCACGATATCTCTTGGAATGCTTGCTATGGATAAGAAGAAGATGGTGCTCACTTTCTAAGACTCAAGGGGTAAGAGAGGGGAGATTCCTGAGATCCTCAAATTTTAAGTGAAGAAGCTGGTGGCTTCTATCCCTATCTTGGGGAGAAGGGGAACAACATACATTGAGATGGAAGGGGTGAATGTAAGCCCCTCCCAGATGGCTCACACCGACAATCCTGAACAACCCTTCCTCCTATTCCTGAAGTCTAGTCTGAGCACTCTAAATCCCTCTCCTTCAAGGTGGCGACCTCTCTCTGCTCCCAATTTCCCCACCTACTCTTCCCTAAAAGGGACATTTTTTCTGCCCTTAGCAAACAAGGGCAGCTCAGTGACTCTACTGAATGAAAACTCTGTTAACATTTATGCCTGGCTCCCATCTGGCCTTCCCCACTCCCCTTCCTGATACCTACAGCCCCCTTCTCTACTCCCATCTTCTCCCCCATAGGAAGGTCCCATTTCATCCCATTCCACCTACCTTGACTTGGAGTGACAACTTTTCTCACTACCTCACGTCCAAAGAAATCTCTTTCGGGCTAAGGATTAAAAACAGAGGGGTTGGGTCATTTTCCAGTACAGCCCAGCATTCACTTGTCTGGAAAAACCCACCCAGATCAGCCAAAGAGAGCTACCATTAATATCGTTATCCTCCCAGCTGCCTAAGTGAACAAACGGTCTGAAGGCAAATTCATTTCTCTAGGGATTAGAGTCTCTCCCCACCCCTGAAAGTCACCCCTTAAATCCTTCTCCCTTCTCTCTCCTTCCTCACCCTTTTTATTTTGATACACATACACCCTTAACGTCCCAAATCAAGAATATCACCTTTTGCTGTAAACCTAAAATTTTCAAATCTTAGGTCCTGGGCCAGAATTCTGCTTGCCACCATTTTGGAGGATTATATTAATGGGTGTCTGTTTGTTTTCCCTTCCCCCACCTCTAACCGATAAACTCCCAAGCCCAGATTAACTGCGTTCGGCCTAACAGAAATCAAAGGCAACATCTGTTGGCCAGGTGCCCCTCCCTTCTTTCCCCATACCACTGTCTTTGGCAAAGGGAGCAAACAGCAGACATATCACCGACGAGGCCTTGGGCAGGTCTCTTAACTCGAGCCTTTGTTTTTCCCCATTGTAAAATGGGGAAGGCAATGGAGGTGAAAGCCCTTGGCAATCACTGAGCACTGCCCAGCCCAGCCCAAAATAAGTTTATGATTATCATTCCTCTCTGGGCCTGGAGACACAGACGGGTACTGTAGGCAGGGCAGATGGGTCATGTTCCATCGAGGCCTCCTGATCTCATGTCAGCCTGAACAGTAATAACCACCCTTCACATATCTCCACTACTTTACTGTTGGCCCAGGGTTCCCATCCATCTTCACCACCAAGCCTCCCACCCTACAGGAAGCAGGGGAGGGATAAGTTTTTAGTTTCATAGGACAGGAAGCAGGTTAAGTGACTGGCCCAAGGTCACACTGACTAAGCCAGGACTCAAACCCCGTCTATCAAATGATAGGAATATCTATAAACTCTTAGCACAGAGTCTGGCATATATAGTAGGTGTTTAATAAATGTTTGTTCCCTCTCTTCTTCATCAAAGTATCTGTTATCTTCCCACTGTACAGCTTATTCCACACAGGTGGGGTTAAGGGGCCAGGAGAAGAATTCAGGGCAACAAAATCCTGAGTCAATGATATTTCTAAAAATGTTACTCTATTTTCTCCCCTCATCCTGTTCATTCATTTTTTTGGAGGGGGGGTGAGAAGGGAGAAGCAATTGGGGTTAAGTGACTTCCCCAGGGTCACACAGCTAGTAAGTGTCTGAGGCTGGATTTGAACTCAGGGCCTCCTGACTCTACAGCCGATGCTCTATCTACTGCACCACCTCGCTGTTCCCGTTCATTCTTACTAGGATACAAAATCAAAAGGATGAGGTCCCTCAGTTCCTGGTGGAGGAGGGATCCTTTGCAAATCCTCTCATGTCCTACTCCTGTGCACCCCCCTCCACTAGTCCAGCGGTTCTTTGGAACGTACACAATGGCCACAAATTCTAGGACTACCCCCTCTACACCCTGGGAAGCCGGGAGGAGTGAGTTTGCAGGTTTTAGGAAGCAATGTTTGTTCTTGGCTCATGGTTCACTCAAGACTTGGGTCTCCTAGTCTTTCTGACTCCTCTCCTAAGGAAAAAAAGATGGTAGCTGAGAGAGTCCCTTAGGAACAGTACACTGAGCCCTCACTTCCTGCTTTCCTAGAGGGTGGAAATTCTTCCAGCTTGGTAGTGGGGAGCCCTGCTCTTTTCTAGTGATGAAGGACAGAGCCCCTGAACAATGTTCCTGCCCCATGGCCTAGTCTTCCTCCTGGGCTAGGGAATGGCCTCTACTCTGCATCTACACCGACGCAGGATTAGGATCCAGGGTATTTGACATAAATAAAATGAGGCTTCCAACAAACCAAGGCCAAGAAGGGTAAATTCAGGAACCATCTTAAGCTGATGGCACTTTCACAGCCTTTACCTCACATCAGGGAAACAGCGCTGACCATGTCTCTACCCAGCTCCAAAGTCTTCAATGGCTCCCCATCGTCTTAAGAATAAAGTCTAAATTCCTCAGCTTAGCACAAAGGATTTGAAACTGCATACAGATACATAGACAATTCAGTACTTTCCCCCCATGACTTCACATTCTACTGAGGAGGATACGAAATGTTCAGAAAAAAGTAAATACAGGATAAAAAAAAATACACAGTGATGGGGTCGGAGGGGCAGAGGGAGATGGGGGGAGTGTATTAACAAAACAGCAAAGGCTTCTTGAAGGAGGTGGCTTTTGAGCTGAGCCTGAAGGGAATTAAGAGTTTCCAAGAGTTAGGAGTGAGGGGAGAGCCTCCAGGTATGGGAGACAGCCTGTGCCAAGGCAGGCGGCAGAAAATGGAAGACTAATGTGCCTTGTGAAGGCCTTGTGAAGGGTTGTAAAGGTCAGGAGCCTGCCTCTTAACCTGAAGGCAACAGGGAGAACTGATGTAACATGACCAGGCCTACACTTTAGGATCAACATGGCATCTAAATGAAGGGTAGATGGAAGAATAGGATGTTAAAGGCAAGGGGACCATCTGGGACACTAATACAACAGTCCAGATGAGAGACTGTAATGGTCTACACCAGCGGTTCTCAACCTGTGGGTCACGACCCCTTTGGGGGTCAAATGACCCTTTCACAAGGCTCACAGGGGTCACCTAAGACCATCAGAAAACACATATTTCCAATGGTCTTAGGAACCGAGACACCGCTCCTCTATCTGTCTCCAGGCGGTTCCGCCCACATGCAGATATGCCCACATACCAGTATTAAAGGGTTGCGGCATTAGGAAGGGGGAGAACCACTGGCCTAGACAATCATGGTTGTTGGGAGAGGGAAAACGAAGAGACTGGAGGGAGGCTGAGGAAGTAGGATTGATGAGACTTGGCAACTGATTGGAAAAGGGTTGGGGGAGAGGGATAAGAGAGAGTGGAGATGATATGAGAATGACTCAGGTAGAGAATCTGTGTGACTTGAAGAACTGTGATGCTCCTGACAAAAACAGGAAAAATCGGAAGGGTGGGGAGCATGGTGGGGAAAGATAAGATGTTCAGTGATAGACATGTTGGCTTTGAGATGCCTATGAGGCAACCAAGACAAGCTAGGTAGAGATGGTGACTAAATGGACTTAGGAAAATCTGAGTTCAAATCTAGTCTCAGATATTGACTAGCTGTGTGACCCTGGGCAAGTCACTTAACCTCTGTCTGCTCCAGATTCCTCCTCTATAAAATAAAGATAAAAATAACACTACCTCCCAAGGCTGTTGAGACAATCAAGTGAGGTAATATTTGTAAAGTACTTAGCAGTACCTGGCACACAGTAGAAACTATCTAAATGCTAGATATTATTATTTAAAAAAATCTTATCCTTCTAATAGCCTTTCTGAAGTGCACGTCACGATCCCCAGAGCAGGGTAAGAACTGAGCCAAGGTCAGCCAGTAAGTCAGTGGCAAAACCAGGAGGAGTATTCACACCTTCTGCCTCTCTCCTCAGTCCTTCCAAAACTCACCTTCTCATCAAAGATAGCTTTTCTTTTCATGATGTGCTCCAGGCGCTGCTCGTGGTTCCGGATGGGAGCAACCCCAATTGCTTTCTCCCCACTGCATGCCTGCGGGTTCTCTGTCACCAAAGGGCTTTCCTCGTTGGCCTGTTAAAGCAGAGAGAGATGTACGAGAGGTATCTTTTAGGAACACACTGAACCTTGGGCATTCACTCCATTCTGAAATCTCCATCATCAAGCACTGCCTGGGCCCCTTCTATGGACTCTGACCTCTGCACAGATGAAGTTATGCACATGTGGGTTACCAGATGGACACTTCTGGCTTGAGGCTTGGGTCTCTGGTTCAATTTCCTGATGACCAATCAGTATGCAGAAAACTTCTGTGTTTTAGGCTTTTAGGGGATAGAAAAATTTATTTATCATGCTCCGAGCTCCAAGAAGACAGAAACAGACACACGTATCTCTTCTAGCACCAAATGGTCCTCTGTATACAGTAGGTGCCAAAAAAATTTAGGAGGTAGTGATCTGGATGTATGATTTCATAGGTATGGGAATTTCTGATTAGGAAAGAAATTCCCTCCACCAATGTAGACCAATAGCTTTTCTATAATTAGTAATAATTAAGTCTTAGAGACTGGGACAGAGGGGCCAGCACAGTGTGGGGAGACACTGGGAGCACAAGTGACTTGCCTATGGTCACATAACCACTATATGTGACCACGATTAGATGCAGTAGGATTGGAACCCAGGTTTTCTGACTCTAAGGCTGACCCTCTATCTATTATAACTATGCCACTAACAAGGAGTCAGTGAATTGAATGAAGGTAGGTTTCCTGCCATCCAGGACTCTGATGTCTAGATGGGGAGATGAGACTCCCATATGGGACAACCAAATCAGGACACAAAACGATATAGAATTAAACACTTTCAATCACTATATACAGGAGATATAACAGCTTAGAGGAGGGAGGTCACATGGGACATTTTTCCAATTCTCTGCAACTCTGTGCTTGAGAAAAAAGTAGTAGAATGAGAAAGGCAGATATAAGGTCCACATAAGCAACTTCAAACCAAAATAGAATTGTGTAAGTGAGAAAGAGGTCACTGGAACACAGGATTTAGAGCTAGCAAGGGGACCTGGAGATCTAGCCCAATCCCCTTTGATAGCTGGAAAAAAACAAGCTCCAGAAAAAGTTGAGGCCTGTTCTAGGTTACACAAGTTGCATGTGGTAGGGGGAGGATTTGAACCCAGGTCATTCCACTGACTCTAGAGCCAATATTCCTTCCCACTCCAATATGCTTAAATGAGGAAAAAGGAATTTGCCTGAGAAGACAACACGGAAGAAGGCAAGGTTTTTTGGTGAAGAGTCAGGCCAGAGGAAACAGGGATGGAGAACGTGCCATCTTCCTTGCAGGGTCTGCTCACCTCCCAGCCCTTACACTTCCCACAGAGGCCTTCAGCTGTCCCTTTCAATTCAGCAACTTCCAGGCTGTCCTAATGGTTCTCCCCCTCCCAGCCCCCTCCCATACCTCTCCCTCATGCCTGTCTGCTGGTGACAGATGGCTGGACAGAGGTCAGTCCTGGAAGACTGATGTTTGCATCACTCTGCTGGAACTTAAGCACAGACTGCTCAGAGTGGTCCCCCATGCTTCCTATCTCTGCTGAAATCCTTGATTCCATCCTTCAAGGTCTAGCTCAGGTACTACCTCCTCCAGGAAGCCTATCCTGATTCTTCTTCTTCTCCTCCACCACCATCTCAATGAGGAACAATTTCTTTTTTTTATCTTAGGCCTCAAATAACAATGAGTCAAAACAAATAAAGTTCTACTTTGCATAACAGTTACTGGGGTCAGTTTTACTTCTCCACTTCCATGTGGAGGGGACTAAATTAGACAGGGCATATGCTTCCAATAAACTGTCTCAGGGCATCAAATCCTGGGCCTAGTCTTGGATTCTTCATATGAGATACTCCGATGGGCACTTGGAGATGTCGACAGCTAGGAGCTCTGTCTTGTTGGTTTTCCCTGTCCCCCTGACTTAAGTACATACTTTCAGAGCTTCCAGATAATTCTGTTCATAATTTATGGTCCAAGAAGCAGAGATCTACTCAAGGTCACATTGACCTGACTTATTGGTCCAGGGTAAGTCTACAGAGCCAGTAGTATTGTTCCAGCTTCCAAAAAGAACACAGAAAGGATCCCAAATCATCAGCACACATACAAGTCTAGGAAATCATGGGAGCGATAGCTGGATTGGGTGGGCTCTGAGGTCTCCATTGGTTAAGGAAATGGATGTGTTTAGCTCAGAGAAGAAAAGACGTAGCAGTGATAAGATAACTGGCCCTACTGACTTATATGCTGGTCAGTGGTGGCCAGCATATCTTGATCATGGCGGCCAGTTACAGGTATCCTGTTTCTAGTGTGGCAAATGGTTTCATTTAATGCCCATCAAGGATCAGCAAATTAGTCCACTGCACCCATGGTGATTCTTAGTCTAACAGCCTGTTTATGTAGCTGTTCTCATTAGGGACTCCAAGCATATAAACCACGTTGTGAAAAAAAAATCCACTTGATTAACCTTAGATACAAAACAATAAATAGAAACAGAAAACTACCTTGCTAGGCTCTGTGTCTGCTCTGGCACACTAATAACTCCCCATGGAGGACAGTAGTTAAATTGCCAGTTAAACTGATGCACATTAAACTGAAAACTGTCAGGAATTTAGCTCATAGAAATACAGAATGTCAGAGCTGGAAGGAGCCTTAAGAGACCAACTTGTCCAACCCTGCAATCTTACAAATGAGGAAAGAGAGATGCAGCTTTGTCTAAGGTTACAAAGCTGGCCAGGAAAAGGGCTGGGATCAGAATCCAAGTTTGGGGCTCTATCTGCCGCTATATACCCTGTTACTCTTACGCCCTTGTGAGAGCTAGAAGTTGTTTCTTATTTTAGCTGGGACACAACAGGCATTCTTTTTAACCCGGCCTTCCCTAGGCTTGTGTCTTGCCAATTCTTTTGGTCCAGTTAATGTCTTTCAATCTCAGATGATGCGGGACGAACAGCTTTAAACTCAACCACCGACTCAGGCCAACCACTGAAGGCTGTGGTCCGAGGAGGCCCCTGCCTCTCCCAAAAGACATGATGCAAACAAAAATTCCTCAGGGCTCTAGCCTGGCGGTCTTCCATGCTCATTTCTGCTGACAAGCATGCTCTCATGCTGCCTCGGAAGGACTAATTATCTTGGCCTTGGATGCACCAGGGAAGAAATTTCTGCTGCGAGTCATTAAAGAGGAGGGGAAAGAAAATGCAGGGAGGAGAAGAAATTAAGTAATTTTTAATCTACCTTAGGTGTTCATACTAGGACTGCCTCCTAGGTTCCTGTATGTGGGAAATCCTGTTTTGTAAACCAGACTGCTTATCTGGAATCCCCACTGAAGGGCTGATATGGAAATTCTGTGATTGTAAAGGGGGATTGAGGGGCGGGGGAAGGTTCTAGTACGGGGAGAGACTAGAAATGTAGTGAGCTGAAGGTTTGATATGATATGGTAGTTAAAAAATGGTAGTTTTAAAAAAAAGTTTTAAAAAAGGCAGTTTAAAAAAATGGCAATCTGCCAGTCAGATGCCACCTGTAAGTATCATATTCAGTTTGGGGAAAGCCCTTCTTGGGAAGATCACTGAGGAATGAGTACAGGACTGACAACGGATCTAGGATGGTGAGAAGACTGGAAACTAGAGAGCCCACTAAAGGAACTAGGGAAGCTTTCCAGATAGAAAAGATTTTAGGAGAACATGGGAGATGTCTTCCAACATCTAAAAGGTTGTCATGGGGAACAGTGTCAGGGGGTCAACAAACATTTATTAAATGCCAACTGTATGCCAGGCATTGTACACATGGAAAGGGTTGGTCTTACCCAGTAGGATGAGGACCAATGGCAGGGCTGGGGGAACAGGAGATGAAGGTACAGGGAGGTAGAATTTGGTTCAAGAAGAAGGAATATACTGACAATAAGAACTGGTGGGAGGTGGCGAGATTCCCATTACCAAAGATCTTTCAGGAGAGGTTGGATGACTTTGTGTGGGAGCTCCTACAGAAGGGATTTTTGCTCCAATGGGGAGTGGACTGGATAACCTGTTAAGTCTTTTCTATTTCTGAGTAATTTTAAGGTCTGGGTTATCTTGGCTCCAGTTTCCCTGAAGGTCAGTCCTTGATTTTGGTACTGAAAATCTGTCCCAGTGGTCTGGGGGTAGGGGCAGGGGGCTTCACTTCCTAGAATTTCCCCAGTGCCATTTCCAGGAAACCAAAGTTGGGTGTTCTGCAGGGACAGTAATGAAAATGCCCAAATTCTGGATATCATTTCAAATAAAGTGCACACAAAACAAGCCAGGATGTCAAGAAGTAGCCTTCTGAGCTCCCTTTCAAGTAGACAGTGCCAAAGAAAGGGAAAGACAGTGAACCACTCATAACTGTCCTCTTCTGGGTCAGTGGTCCTTGAACAGACAAGAGAATTACTAAGAAGAGATGATTCTAGGTCCGTGGGGCATGCAGAAGCTGTGCCTGTCAGGCACTGGGTGGAGATCACCATATCTCCATCCTCCCACCCCGTGGCCCAGGGGTAGGGAACATTCAGCTTTGAGGTCACTTGTGGCCTTCTAGGTCCTTGGGTGCAGCCTTTTGACTGAGTCCAAGTTTTACAGAACAAATCCTTTTATTAAAGGAATTAGTTCTGTTAAGTTTGGATTCAGTCAAAGGGCCATTCTTGAGGACCTAGGAGGCCACACATGGTCTCGAGGTGGCAGGTTCCCCACTCCTATGGCCTGGCCAATCCAAAGTTCTCCCTACCCTTCCTGAAGGGGGAGAACCTGGATTTGTGATGCCCATGTTCTGCTCACCTGGCTGCCATGTTGAGCTGGAATGGAAGCTTCTGCTCTCCTCATCTTCTCCAGCTCAATTTCCCGAGCAATGAGCTGCTTGGTCTGATAGGTCAGCTGCTTACGGGCAGGGAGATCAGGGAACCGGCAGACATCCTCTATGTTCCTGGTGATTTGTGGGGAAGGGTAGGAAGGAGGGAAAGCAGAACTAAGACCCAACTCTGACAATGGGCAGCCCAGTCTTTTTCTTCTCTCCTTTTTGGGGTCTTTAAAGGCAGCTAAACTAGAACACCCCCTGAATGCAACATTGCATCTCCAGTCCTATCCCCATCACCACATTTTTCTTCTTTTGGCTCAGCTCACAAGTCACTTCCTCTGTGAATTCATAAGCACTTGGTGAGTAACTAACTCCTTTGTGCTAGGCACTATGTTTGGTGCTAGAGATGGAAGTATATAAAGAATGAAGCAACCTTTACTCTCAAGAGCTCATTCTCTCCCTCCTCAAATTATCTTGTATTTACTTGTTTGCATACACGTTAGTGGAAGCAGAAGGTAAGCTTCTGGAGGGCAGGGCCTACTTAATTTTTTTCTTTGTTCCTGGTACAGAACAGACAATTACTGAACTGAAGTTCCTTCCTCCTGTGTTTCATTGTGGTATGATGGTGATTCTAGGTTCTTGAAAGCTATACTAACAGAATGATTGCTCTGGTGGGTGCTACCTAGCTGGAGAAGCTCAGCGTATTATGGTGTGGCATGGAGGTTTAACGTTTGAGGACCATGCTAGTTGAATTTAGAAAGGCTCATCTCTAAGAAAAGCTCAAATTTCCAGAAGATCAATGCCACAGGGTCCTTCTGCCTTCAGATCTGCCATACTTAAGGCATGGGAGGATTGTTATATTCATCAGTGGAAGGAGGAAGGACCCACACTAATGAAGTGAGTATAAGTATGATTCTGAAAGTAAGTCTGTTTTCCAACTAAAGAAGAGTTTTGAAAAATTAATTTCATTTTGTTTTAAGCCCCAGGGTGAAACTTCTTTCTGTACTTGGGGACAGACTCCAATGCTGCTTTGCAAATGAGCTATTTTAAAAATATGCACATCAGCACACACAACCGCATACACACAGCCTAAATAATACATTGTGGTGCCTCTGCAATTGAAAAATAGATCCCTTGCACACATTCCCAGAAACAGCTTCAGGGCTGCAGTGAATCAGATGTGAGAGAGCCAGAACCAAATTCAGAATCAGTTAAGGTGCCAACCCTCAGGATTCTCCTTAGAACATCCTAGGCAGCCTTGAGAAGAGGAACCAAACTTAGGCAGGAAACCACAACCACAGTGGTCGTACCTTTTATGTCCACACACTTTGGAAACTGCTCAGCTTTACCAGCATTTATAGATATCACACAGCCAGTAAGAGGGAAGGTATGGACAAGGTGGGTAGGTAGATGATGGTCTAGAGATGAAGAAGGATGTAGAGATGTCTTCTGAGAAGAGTGCTGAACAGATGGGGTGGCCAAGGAAAAGGAAGGAATGAAGGGAAGATAGGAGGAAAGGAGAGGGAGAAGAGAAAAATGAAGGAAAGGAGAGAAGGAAAAAGAGAAGGGAAAGAAGGAATGAAAAAAGGGAAGGAAAAGAACTAATGGAGGGAAAAAAGGAAAAGAAGGAGAGAAGGAAAGGGAAAAAAGGAAGGGACAGAAACATAGACAAAAAACAGGGAAAAGGGAAGAAGAGATGGAAGGGAAGATGAAAAGAAGGAGGACCTTATTTTGGCATCTAACTTACTAGCAGCTGCAAGTGATGGTGGGTAAGCCATGAACAGCTAGAGAAGAAAACATCTGGAGATGTGCACAAAGGATGGTTTCTAAATTACTGAACCAAACAGACATATTTTTGGATCCTCTCCCTCCACTTCAACATGAATAAGCAAGAGTCAACTCTATAGTCAAACCTTATTAATATAGAATGACTGGGGCAGCGGGAGTCTGAATTAGGGACCAGTCAGAGTTACCACTTGGCTTTACTACACACACACACACACAAACACACACACACACACACACACACACACACAGCAATGCAAACTGCCAGTTCATAGAATGCAGTCTGAAATCCTGCCACACTCGTTTTGATAAATAAAACTTATCTGTAATGAACACAGCATTTGGATGCAAAGGTCTTTGAAAAATTTGTTCCCCAAAGTATTTAAAACAGGCCCCTGAAATCCTGTCTGTTCTATTAAGCTGCTCAGCACGTCTCGCTTTCAGAGATATAATTGCAAAGATACAGTTCAGTCCTGCTCTGCCCGAATGATCACCCATTCCCAATTAGTGCGGTCTGAAGTAACAAGGCCTGATTGTATAACCACTTTGAAAGTTTATGTGGCACCCCTTCTAGTCCTGACAGCCAGGCACTTCCAAGGCGAAGCAGGAACTGAAACAGGGTTAGTCACTCACATGGCTATGGTCTGGGGTACCTTCTACCCCAGGCTGCTGGAGCATCCTCCAGACGGACTCTTGTGACTGGATGGACGTCTAGGCCACTCACCCTTCCTCCCTTACTGACCCGTGCCTGGAGGGGACGGAATGTCCTCTACTCCCTGGCAAGTCCCAGGGCTCCAGCGGAGGGTTCCTCCGTGACATTCTGGGCTGTCTCCATAACTACAGCTGAGTGATGCTGCAGGATGGCAGGAAGGTAGATACAGAGGTAGATCAGCCCCAGAAGCATCAGGGCAATAGCCAGGGGCATACCCCAATCAGTGATGAAGAGGGTTTCGTGGCACCGGGCCTGGAACATTTGGGGTAGAGTGCCAGCAGCTCTCCAGGCAGAGTCCAGAAAAACAGGGCTGCAATGCCCCTGGTATCGACTCCCCAACTTCTGCACACAGCGCTTGGCTGTTGCCACCACCCCCAAGAACCCTTCACTTGGAAGAGAAAACCATGACTCTATTTCCTAAAGGTCTGCTCTCTCCACTTCAAAAGCACATTACCGCCAGCTCCACAGATACCTGCCTAGACTTGAGATGGATAGCTGGAGCTCCAAGCTCCTCTGCTCCTGACTGAGCCTGAATGGGTGACTTTTAGGACAGCAGGTTCCTAGAGTTCAATGACAATTTGGGCCACCCCCACTACCCACTCCAAACCCTAAGAGCCAATCACCTTTCTGGTAGGAACTCTCACTAAGCCCCTTAGTGGAATCTGGGGTGGGAGGTGGGGTGGAGGGATTTGGAAGCAGAGTTCATTCCTAAAGCAGAGCCTAGAAAAGTCATTTTTGAGGTGACTACGTCCTGTCCATACCAACATCAGAACAGGATGCTTTTTTCTGACTAATAGCTTTCTTCTTTCCCCTTCCTGCCCAAAGGAAAAGCTTCACCTTCCCAAGCCTGTAATTGTCACTGCTTTCCCAAGTCTTTACAATTTTAAGAAGAGTGTGATGTAGTTGAAAAAATGCCAGACTTGGAGTCAGGAGAACAGGATTCAAATCCTGGTCCTGACATTTGCTATATGGCTTCAGTAAAGCTCAGTTTGCTCACTATAAAAGGGGAGTGTTAGAGTACATGAACTCCAAAGATTTCCTTCAATGCTAAGATTCTATAATCTAACTGGAAGATCTATTATCCAAGATAAGAGAGTGTTTCCCTCCAGGGAGTTCTAACCCAAGTACTACCCTTGGGGATTACCTTGTTTCCCCTTAGCATGACCCCTCTGCCTCTGTCTTTGCAGAACCAAAAGGTTCTCGGGATACATGATACAGGGGAGAGAATACTGTTCAGAGAGTTAAGAGTTCTGGGTTCTAGTCCTGGTTCTGCCATCACCTCAAAAATATGCCAGTGGGTCTCAGTTTTCCCCTTTATAAAATCAGAGGGCTGGATCACATGATTGCTGGATCACAGATCCTTCCAGCTCTGAGATTATGTGTTCTTAGGGATGTTACGAGGTAGGGAAGATTAGAATTCAGTAGCTGGGAAAGAAAGGGAGAGAGAAAGAAAAGGCAAGGGATATAGGAAAAAGATAGGGAAAGGAAGTTGTGGTGGGGAAGAAGGAAGGAAAATAAAGAAGACAAGGGGTCCTTTTCCCATAGGAAACAGAGAAGACAGAGGGAGTCCTTGGAATTACAGATCAAGTACAGGAATAAGGAGATTAGCTCAAGGGGAGAAGGCATGAGGCAATGAGATGCGTTTAAAACCCACGTGAATGAAGATAAATGGGATGCTGGGGCTTAGTTGGCCATCTGCTCCCCACCTATGGAGTGCCAGAAGTCCTTGGCCTTCTGACCTGTCAAGAGGACATGGCAGAAAAGCTTATTATTATATGAGCATTGCTCAACAATGAATGAGAGGGGTCTGTGGATACCAGGTATGGCCAAATGTCTCTTTGGTTGGCATCTGAGCCCTCTGGCCATGAGAAGGAGAGACCCCAGTTCACTCCCACTTCAGCACAAAGACTATTTTAAGGACAGAGTGAAAAAAGGAAAGAACTAGGTAAATGCTTTTGAATCCTGAGCAGAATGCCAGCAATAATGCCAACAAGATACTTGGGCTTCTGAAAACAATTTTTAAAAATAACACGCAAAAGATCTATGTTCTTGAGTACTGGTTTCTGGGAAGCTCCTCAACGTGATAATTTATAGGCACAATGCAAGTTTCTCACATGACTTCTCAGAGGGCCAGGAACCAAACCCCAAAAGACTCTTAAAAGTTAGAATAAAGAGGCAGTGTTGCCAAGTGGATAGAAAACTGGTCTCAGAGTCAAAAAGATCTGGGTTTTCAAGTCCCACCCCTACCATCTACTGGCAGAGTCTGGCTGTGGGCAAGTCATTTAACCCGCTAGCACCCCAGGCCCCCCTCAAAGACGCTACATTATAAAGAACACAATGGTTTGAACTGGTAGACAAAGTTCCTCACTGGGACTTCCCCCCACTAATGAAATCACAGTTTCAGTCAAACATAACCTTTCCAACATAGCTCCTGACTCCCAACCCCACCCAGAATATCAGTGACAAAGAACACACACCTCCATCCACTTTTTTTTTTAAGGCAACTGGAGTTAAATGACTTGCCCAGCGTCACCCAACCAGTAAATATCGGAGGCTGGATTTGAACTCAGGTCTTCCTGACTCCAGGCCCAGTGCTCTATTCTCCATTTATCCTTCAAAGAACATGGAAGCCAGATAGAGGATGTAACTTATCCAAGGTCAGACAGAGAATTAAAGGAGGAGTTGGGGCATGAGGCCTGGTCTCCCAGGCCAGAGCTCTTTTTACTATGCAAAGCTCTCTCCTATCTCCAATCACATCTTCTTTAATGTTTAATTTCCCCCATTCCTTTAAATACAGCCCGAACCTCCTTTTCATATCCAATGTGATCAGATACCACATACTTCTTCCCTCTTCACCCAGACTTACCACCCATTTTCTTTGGGCTATCCCTAATTCCCAAAATGGGGACTGCTAGGTGGCACAGTGCTCATCTTCTTGAGTCCAAATCTGGCCTCAAACACTTATTAGCTGTATGACCCTGGGCAAGTCACTTCACCCTGTTTGCCTCAGTTTCCTCATCTGTAAAATGAACTGGAGAAGGAAATGGCAAACCACTCCAAGAAAAACCTCAAATAGGGTCATGAAGAGTCAAACCTAAGTGACAATGACTCGAACTCCCAAGATGGCCTGAATATTCCAGGACCCACTCTAACACTGTCCTGGAGCCAAACATTAAAGAGGAAATGTAGTAGAAAGAGCCCTGGGCTGGGAGCCAGCAGATTTGGGCTCCAGCCCCAGCTCCACCTGTACTTGTGTGACCTTGGGCAAGTCCTTCTCAGGGCCCTTGTCTATAAACTGAGGTGGCCTGGACCAAGTCATTTTTCAGGGGTCTCTCCCAACCATGACATTTTATTTTTTTAAAGTTTACTTGTAGCATTTTACATTTTCCTCATACAATGATGTATGTGTTGGGCATTACCATTCTCAACACTCAGAATCACTTGCAAATTTTGGCATTCTACTGTCACATGAGAGCATTAAGGCAAGGTACAAAAAGTCTGGGGCAACTCGGTGGTGTAGCGGATAGAGAGCCAGGCTCACCTTCCTGAGTTCCAACATGGCCTCAAGCACTTACTAGCTCTGTGGCCCTGGGCAAGTCACTTAATCCTGTTTGCCTCAGTTTCTTCATCTGTAAAATGAGCTTGAAAAGGAAATGGCAAACCACTCCAGTATCTTTTTTTTTTTTTTGCTTTTTGGAGGAGGGAAGGCAGGGCAATTGGGGTTAAGTGACTTGCCCAAGGTCACACGGCTAGTAAGCATTCCAGTATCTTTGCCAGGAAAACCCTAAATGGGCTCACAAAGAGCCAGACACAACTAAACAACGACAAAAAACATTTTACATAAATTAATTAGATTTTAAAATCTTATGTAAATTAACAGATTTATAGATTGTAAATGCAAACTTTTTTGCAACTCAAGGTTGAGTAACTTAGCCCCATGACATTGGGGGGGAAACAGTGGGTTAAGAAAACAAAAATAAACTGGTTCCTAAGGCTTGGATTCAATAAATATTCCTTCTAGAATGATGGGAGGATGTAACACTCGTTTAATAAAATCTTTCTTGCCAGTCTTAGGAGAGAAATTCTGGTAGTCAGCTCTTTTAGATGCTGGAAAGGACCTTTAGATACCTTGTATAGATCTGATGCTTCACAGAACTAAGCTGTGAAGCTTATGACCATGCATGCACTGTACTGCCATATTATCAAGTCAATTCTCTGTAGAAGTTAGCTCTTAGCCTTACTTGTCACATGAAGTGGCCTGCATCAGGGTTTAGATCAAAGATATGCACAAGGAATGATAAAATGTAGACCAAGGGAACAATTATTAACTTGGAAAGGAGGTCAAATCAGTGACAACTCACCAATTGAAAAGGTGATGGTGACTGTCTAACATCAGATACAAACACCCTCAGGGACAAGTTTCTTTTCAAACAAGACTTATTTTAGTTTCGTGAGGCTAATATGAGGTGTATGTTTGCCAGGGCAAATTTATACTTTGTGAATACTCTTGAAGCAAATGCTACACATAAAAGTCTTTCTGCCTGAATCCCACCATGCCAACCTGATGTCTTGGGCATCCCACTATAGACGGGAACCCAGCCCGAAGAGCATTATCGCCAGCTAATCCAGCATTGAACATAATACCTGAGCCACTGTCAATGACAAGAGCAGGAATTTCTTCTTCTATTTTTGTTTAAACTGAGGCTGCACATTGTCCTAGTCAAAACCAGGTGAGGGGGTACAGGAGAAGAAAGGGAAGCAAAAAGGGGCAAACGTTCAAAGTAGCCTACAATTACTGCTGGCTATTACTGAGTGACACCCCAACTGTGACATTCCATAGTTTCTAAGGTTCTTTCAAGAGGGGAGGGTCTTAGTACATCTGGGAGATGGTGAGAGATATTGTCATTGCGCTTATAAATCATCATGTTAGAAAGCCCAAAGAAATTAAGTCTACGATTCCAAGACAGAAAAAAAAACAGTGATCATCTTCATCTTTAGGAGAATAAAGAGGTTCATGGGAATCTCTGACCTTAAGAGCCAAAAGGCTTGGTTTTTTGACCTGACTGACATCTACTGTGTAACACTCAGAAAGTCATTCTAGTCAGTCAGTCAGTCAATTAGTAAGCATTTATTAAGCACCTATGTGCCAGGCACAGTACTAAATACTATTAAGTTATTTTACATCTGAATTGCAGTTTCCTCAGCTACAAACTGTGGCTAATAATGCCTACTCTCTTAACTTGCCAGGTTTTTATGGGGCTAAAACTTTGTAAAGTGCAAATCTAAAGGGAGAGATGAAACTATTGCCCAGGTGGGAAAGAGAGTAGAGTCAGGAAGATCTAGGTTCAAGCGCTGCCTCTGGAATCTAATGTATAACCCTAGTCACTTATTCTCTTGGGGTTCCACATCATTCTCTAAGACTATAAGGCAGGTTGAAGTTGCTGATCTGTCTTAGTGGAAAGTTTCCACAATGAGAGTTTACCTCCACTGATAGAATCACAGGTCTAGAATCCATAAAATGCCAGAGGGTGTGAACTATTAGCATCATCATTAATATTACTGAGACTTACGGATCCAGCTTATATGTATACATCCCGTCAGGTGTTCGCTCCTGGTGGTAGGTGAGATTATAAGCCAGCATGATATTAATGAGGTTGGCCAACTGCTGTTTCTCCTTGTTGCTGTATAACTGGGTGCTTACCTGGAAAGAAACATTTAAGAGGGAGAGGGGCTTAGTCATTGGGGAAGGCCTCCAGGAACCCACGGAGATCACCATCTAAGAGGCCTCCATGCTGACAAAAAACCCAGTCATCATATAATCTAAATACACCCCAAACTGTAAACCACTGGTAAATAAACAGAAATCTAGCTTGGCCTGCACACCAGGGTCAAGTCTTTTGATAGAGCCCAGGACATCAAGAAGTGTTACTTCGGTTACTATTACATTCCCTTCTTGACATGTTTCACATTCCCCTAAAGAAACAATATTCTAACATGGCGGCTCATGAAGGCTTCCATGAAAGGCTTGGTGCAGAAGAAGAATGGATAGTGAGAAGATATGGACTCAGATTCCATGTTCAGCTAATTATTAACTTTGAAACCTTGGACAAATTACTATTCCCCTCTCTTGAGTCCCAATATTACCCGCCTCACAGGACTGGTCTGAGGAATGCACTGCAGAAATGTGGTTTATTACCATTACAATGTAGTTGACCATATACAACTGTGCTTTTCTCAAAACTTCAAAGAATAATTCATAAGATCATAGATCTAGATAGATAAGGAAATGGAAGTCCAGATAGATGAAATGATTTGCCCATGGCCATACAGCTAGTAAGAGTCAGCTGCTGTCCACCCAGTCTAGAGAGTTAACACTTCTATAGAAGCTGAAGAAATGTGAGAAAAGCTAGGGTCACGGAATCTCAACGACGGAGGAGACCTCAAGTGATTGAAGCTTCACTTGGCATAATGATAGGGAACTTACTACCTTCCAAGGTAGTCCATTCCATTCTTGGATAACTCTTAATTGTCAGGAAGGTTCTCCTTATGTTGAACTGAATGCTGCCTTTCTTCAACCTCTACTCATTAGTCTTAAATACTGCCCTACAGGGACAAACAAGATAAAGCTAATTCATCCTCCACATGAAAACACTGGCTATTTGGAGAGAGCCATTGTGCCCATTCCCCAAGTCTTCTCTGCTCCACAGTAAAAATCCCCCATTACTTCCACTGACCCTCTTCTAGCATGGTTTCCAAATCAATTATCAACAAAGCTGACCTTGAGCAGATGAACTCCCAGCTCTAACGTCTTTCCAAAAAATGTGGTACTCAGAAACAAACACAATATTACTCAACAGCACAACCATCACCTGCCTTGTTTTAGACTTAATTCAAACAGATCTATGGTCTTACCATTTCCTGCAGTGGACCAGATGGTGACCCTTCCATGCCTTCTCCTCCTATGTGATTCTTGCCCACGATCTTTCATCAATTTTCCACAGACACCCCACTCAACATACTAAAGTCCTTCCTCCAGGGTCCTTTTCCATTTTAGGGGCATCAGAGGAGTCCTCTGGTTATCTACCTGTTACCCCTTTCTTGCTCTTACTATGTGCCCAGCCCTCCTCCTTTTCTGATGATATATTTCTTCAATATCTCTATTACTGAGTGTAGGTCATATTAGAAATAGGTTGTCACTTGCTTTAGCTTCCTATGCATTCTCTCTCAATACCCTTTAGGTTACCTGCACCTCTGATTCCTTGATAAATATGTAAACAGAAGATTCATAACCATATGGTATCACTGAGAGAGTAACTCTATTGAAAAAAAAAAGGGTCTACAAAGAACAGCTTGGTACTATTAAAAATATTGCAAAGTTCCTTAAATGTAATCCAGCCTTGTTTTCTTTTTTAATCATGGACTCAACTTACTGTATCTTTAATGCCTGCCTAAAATATACTTACTGATGTTATAATTCAATTTAATTTTTTTTACTTTTTTTAATTTTTAATTTTTTTTTCAATGACTTGTTTATTTACTTTTAGTTTACAAGATTCAGTTCCACAATCCCTTGAGTTTCAGATTTTCTCCCCTCCCTTCCCCCCCCCCCATGGTGGCGTGCAATCATGTACAGGATCTGCAAATACTTTCACATTGTATAGTAGTTTAGTTATATAGAAGGGTTGTAACCAATGAGTGATCACTGGGAAAAAAGCAAAACCAGACATGAAAAACAACGATAGCATGTCATGCTTCAGTCTCCATTTAAACTATAGTCTTTCTATATCTTTCTCTGAGTTTAGGTATCTCCTTCCATCCTGAGGCTTGTAGAGTTGTCTTTAGCTGTGCGTTGTTGAGGATAGTCCAGTTTGTCAAGGTTGGTCATCATATGTATGATGTGTCTGTGATTGTGTACAGGTTTTGCCTGGTTCTGCTCTTCTCACTTAGCATCAGTCCATATAAGCCTCTCCAGGTAATTATGACGTCCATCTCCTTCCCATTTCTTATACTACAATAGTATTCCATTACATTCATATACCATAGCTTGTTCAGCCATTCCCCAACTGATGGGCATCCCCTATATTTCCAGTTTTTTGCAATCACAAAGAGAGCTGCAATAAATATTTTTGTACATATGTTATAATTCAGTTTAACTGCAGTGTGTGTGTGTGTGTGTGTGTGTGTGTGCTTTCAGTTTTCTGCATATGGATTATCAGGCCAATTTCCTTTTGAATAATTATGAATTTCCTTGACAAGGTCCTATAACATCCTGGGAGTTCGATGCAATTAGTACAACATCCACCTCAAACAAAAGCACTTGGGGCTCCTTACCATTTGGAGGGAATCTCTTCCACCTCAACTTGCACAAAACATCCTCCAGGATGGTGGTGAACACCTCTGGCGATCTCTCTGTCCTGTACCTTTCTTGATGTTACCAATCAAAGGGTCTCCAAACGATGTGACCTCTCCAGTTGCATTTATCAAAGAATCTTTTACAACTTAATATGCGCAGGTTGCAGAAGAGCTTTTCAGGCTGCGGGTCTTTCTTGTCCACTGATCCAAATGATTTTCCCCCGCTTCTTTCGTAATCAACAAGGGGGGGGAGAGGGGGAGCGGAGGCAAGATGGCGGCATAGAAGCAGGAGAACTCCGTGGCTCCCCCCACAACCACCTCAAATACCTATAAAATGTGACTCCAAACAGATTCTAGAGCTCCAGAACCCACACAGTGACAGAGAAACAAGGCTCTTGCTGAAGGCAGCCTGGCAGGCATGGGAAGGATCCATCACAGTGCTCGGGGAGCCAAGACCAGCCCCGCATGAACCTGGGGCTGTAGCCCCAGGACGGCCAGGACAAGCCCAGGCTGGAGCTTTCAGGAGAGCGGATCACTGGCAGCTGTGGCAGTTTCCAGAAATACCAACCCATAAGAAATAAGGACAAAGCAAAAGGTCAGTGGAACTTGGCTAAATTTGAGAGAAAGGAGTGGGTCCAGCTGTCTACTCCCAGAGCAAAAAAGCAGCGGAAGTGGCAGCCCTGCAGCTGCCTCCACACGGCTGATTTAGAGCTCTAGGCCTGTAGATTGCAGGGGGACCAAGCGATCGTTCAGAGGCTAAGTGCTCTTGCCTTAACCTGCCTGGATCAGGACTGTGGTCTTGGGTGGTGGTCCTGAGGTGCATGACCAGTGAGCCAATGCTGGTGCTGGTGAGGGCCGTAGAGATGGTGGCCTCCTAATAGCCCTAGCAGTTGTGAAAACCCCAGTGATTTGGGACAGAGCTCTCTCCTCTGAAAGCAGAGTTCTACTGAGCCCAAAAGTCAAGTAATTGACTGGCAACATGAGCAGGCAAAGGAAGCAAAGCAAGCACAGCCATCCAACTTTAGATTCCTTTATTGGGGACAAAAATGATCAAAGCATGGAATGGGAGGAAGACAACACCATCAGAACTCCTGCACCAAAAGCTTCCAAGAAAAATGTAAACTGGTTACAAGCCATAGAGGAGCTTAAGAAGGATTTTTAAAACCAAATAAAAGAAGTGGTGGAAAAATTGGGGAGAGAAATGAGAATGATGCAAGAAAATTATGATAAGAGAGTTAACAACCTGACTGAAGAAAATAACATCTTAAAAAACAGATTAACTCAAATGGCAAAAGAGGCCCAAAAAGCCAATGAGGAGAAGAATGCCT
>CM053583.1:314648988-314677321 GCA_028627135.1 Pseudochirops cupreus | reverse complement strand
GGCAGCTTCATTTTTATCTCTGTATCCCCAGCACCAAGCAGTGACTGGCACAATGACTCCCAAATGATTAGCAATTAATTGGAGAACTGTTTGCAAAAGCTTGCCTGTTTCCTCCTATTTCCACCGAGGATAACTTTGCTAGTTACATAGATCTTGACTGAAGACGAGAAAGTAAGCACATGGGTGAGTGGTTATGGATGTTTTCTTAGTTGTCTTTTGGGGAATTAACATCAAGATTTTTTTCCTCCCCAATCTTTTATCTTCCCCTCTTCCTGAACTATCTTATAAAGTAATCTCACAACGTCTTCAAGATTCTGTGGTCTCCAGGATGGATTTCCTCAAGGTGAATCTGGTCTGGTCCAATCACCCTTCCCAGCTACTCTTCCTAAGTGCCATTTCTACTTCTTTGCATGCCACAACAGGGAAGGAGGTGCTAGGGTCCAAATGGTGGTGGTTCCTCTCGCTGACGATGAAAACAGATCGCCATAGAAACTGACAAATTTGTTCCACTTTCTACTTGTTTTTTTGTCGGTTTTATCCATTAATGCTCTTGAGAGGATATAGCTCATTTGGGTCTCATGCCAAGCTATCTATAGACTTTGCTTTTTTGTTGTAAAAGCAGACATTGCTCAAAATATTCCATTATCTTCCTTTTCCACAGTGTTTTATAAATGAGTTTGTTTTTCTAAAGCATGATGCCCTTGACTGTCATTTTTCTGTACTTGCCAAGGAGATGAACTATTTGGTGGCTTATGTAAGTTACTAGGTTCTTTTGAACTTGACATTGTTGTAACTGCTTCCTGGTAGTTAAACTTTAGAAGAAAACAGTGGGTAATCCAGGTAGATAGGTATCTTTGCCATTTCCCAGTTTTGCGTGGCAGCAAGGTGGCGCCACAGTGCACAGAGGGCTGGAGCTGGAGTCTGGAAGACTCCAGGTAGGAGCTGTTGCAATTGTTCATAGTGACTTCCCCTTATCTTTAGGTTTCTTCAAGTTTGTTTTTGATTCTGACCTTTGCTCTGATTAGTCAACAGCTTGACTCTGGATCATGTCACAGCTCTTTCTTGTCTAATACGTTATGCTCCTTTTTTGTGATACTATTCAATGTTCTCTGTGTCTACAGCCTTCCAACTCTCTTCTGAAAGGACTGCCATTCTAGAGGTGTGGGGTTCCTGAATAATGTGTAAGCTTCTTGTCTCTTTTGTTTCTTAAGCTTGAGCTGTATTTTCCAAAGTGTCTTGCACCCTCCTTCCCAGCGCCCACCTTTGCACTCAAGTCACCAGGCATCAAAATGTTTCTGACTTAGTTGAAGGGGTAGTGTCACAATCTTCATTGAATCTTCATCCCTTTTCATTTTCCGTAACACCAACTTCTCTTCATGGTCATCTTTTTCCTTACACTGCTCAATAAACATTGCAAGACAAGATCACATCCCATGAAACGACATTCCTTGATGTCTTTGGAGCACCCAATGAAACCAACTCTGCCAGTCCCTTTGTCTGCCTCTCTAAGAGGGATTTTCTTCCCTTTAGCTAAAATGGCCTTTTGTCTTCTATCTGGTTCTTAAAAAAAAAACCTCACTAAAGTACTGACACATATGTGGTTTCGTCTTTTTATTGGCTTAGGCTGTTGATTACTGACAACTATCTCACGTTAGGAGACGTTAATAATGATAGCTAGCATTTACCCAGTGCATTAAGATTTGCAAAATGGTTTACATGTGTTAACTCATTTCATCCTCACAACAACCTTGTGTGTTAGGTGCTATTATTATCAGTTCCATTTTACAGATGAGGAAACTGAGGTTGAGACATTAAATGGCTTACCCCGTGATAGTTAAGGGCCCAAGGCAGGATTTGAACTTGGCTTTTCCTGATTCCAACTCCAGCATTCTATCAACTAACTGAACCACCTAGCTAAGTTAATGGTTATGGATGCTCTAAAAATATGGATTCTAACCACCCTCTGGCCCCCTGTCTGTCACCGTTACCATCAGCGTGGATGCAGAAGAGGCCATTTTAAACTTTCCTCTGTTTCAACAGTTGCCACAGCCAAAAAATTCATCAACCAGAGATCAATCTACTGAAGTACTTCTATGTTCTTAACTAGGTTTGCTTTTGGACAGCAGATTCAGTCTTCACTGGGATCTTAGCTTAGGCCTTTCCATCATAGTAGAACCTCTACAGCATTACTGCACACAGTAGGTGCCTAATAAATGCTGGTAGAATCTGCACAGCATTACTACACACAGTAGGTACCTAATAAATGCTGGTAGAATCTGCACCGCATTACTGCATACAGTAAGTGTTTAATAAATGCTTGCTGAGTTGTTGACTTGACACAGCTTGTGCTCCACTACTACGGGCTTTGAGAACCAAACATCACCTCTGCACCAAGATAAGGCAACAGAGAAGGATGCTGTGAATGTCACCGTGGTCAGAGGGAAGGAACGAGGGAGAAGACAAATTTTTGGGAAAAATGGAAACACATGCAATACTTTTCAGGCTAGCACTCTTTATAGACCTAAAGTCACTTTTTTAGCTTACAAACATTAACACAATCATGTTTGGTATTGGGATTCAATTCAGGTCGACACATTCATTCACTAAGCACCTGTTAGTAAAGGAAACTGCCACACCCTAGGGCTACAAAGAAAAAACAAAACTATCCCTGACCCCAAGGAGCTTACGTTCTCCTGGGCCAATATGTAAAAGTTTTTGGAAAATTGCATTGTTTTTCTAAAAAGATACACCCCCCACCAAGTCTCTCTTTCGCTCTCCATCTTTTCCTTTCTTACTTTTGGGGTTTCACATCAGTTTCTTCCTCTTTAAAGTGAGACGACTTAGACAATGATAAGTGATGCCAAATGGAAATGCATCCCTGCAGGCCATATGCTGATTTAGAAAACCACAAATTAACATTATCTATATTGTACTGTATTTTTATTTATTTTGTTAAACCTTTCCCAACTACATTTTAATCTGGTTCACTCACACCAGGACCAGTTTCCTGTCAGTTTGACACCTCTGACCAGACAATTCTAATAACCCCTTCGGGCTCTGAGATGCCAAGGTTCTAAGATTCTATGACTAATACAGACAGATGGGGAGAGGGGCAGAATACAGTGGAAGGCCTTGGAATTCTCAAGTCTCAGGCTTCTGAGAGGTGTTTATGGTCTTAAAGGAGACCCAATCAATAGTGGAGTGTTCATGGTTCTCCTTATCTTCTTTGTTCCCCTCTTGCTCTATACAATGAGGGAAATGATAATATCCTGGTATTAAGGGGGAAATGAGAGTCCCTGTTCCTGGAGGAACCCTCTGACTGATGGAGGAGACATGAACTCTACTATACTGAGTTATTGTTTGTCCTTCATTCTTGAAGAGCACCACAACGGCAGGAAGATAATGCCCCAACTTGCAAGTGAATTGGATTTAAGTGAGGGAGGGCTGTGCAAGGTCACTAGCCTCACTTTCTCCTCTGGAGCCATCTGCCCCCACTATACTGGAACACTTGGATTTAATGAGGAAGATGGTCCCTATGCCCCAAGTCTGAAGAAGTAAGCCCTGATTCTGTGCCCCTCTCAACTCCTGGGAATTCAGAACGTACCTACCACCACCCTACAAGTGGAGTGACGATACCTCTACCCCCCCCCCCAAGCTTTGAATGATACACCTCACAAACCCTAAACCCAGAAGGTGACTCACAGGACGAAGCTTAGGGGAGATGATATCCAGGAGCAGACAGAGGGCTTCAAGGATGAGGGACTGTGGGGCAGCGCGGCTTCGGGCAGCTGGAGTGACCCCTGATACCAGAGACATGATCAGGTTCTGTGTCTGGTTCATCTTATTCAGTGCCTGCAAATTGGTTTAAAAAAAAATCCATTTTAAACTAGTGGTCTGATACATAGTTCCTTCTCACCTCCCCACCAACAAACAGGATCATCTGGGCTCTAGAGCTAGGAAAAGGTCCAATAATACAACAGGTTGAGAAAACACCAGGGTCCATGAGGCAGGGGGAGTGGAGAGAGGTGGGAGCGTCAAACATGTGCACTCTGGTAAAGATGTGGGCAATTGCTATGTGGTCAGCACAGCACAGTGCGGAGAGATTGTAGTTTTTTTGGGGGGGAAGCTGGTTCTTAAAAATGACTGGGAGGAGGGAGAAGGGGAAATGTGGGAAAGGGATGGTCAGGATTCACTCCAGCAAGGAGACCACTGGAGAGATCCTAAATGGCTCTAGAAATCAGAGTTCCCAAGAGCTGTTTGGTGGTGTCAAGGGCAAATCACACAGGGAAAGAATACAGATACCTCTTCTCTATTTCCAAGACCCCCAACCCCTTTTTAATTCATCCTTAGCCCATGAATCTGTTACTAAGCTAAGAGGCAGATAAGCTATGGTTAACTTTTTAAAATTTTTATGTGGATAGAAGGCATAGGATATTGGACTGGGGGAAGAAGAAAGGTTCTTCCATCTGATATACCCCCTTAACTAGGGAGTACAGCGGAACGAAATCAGAAAAATTTACAGGAAAAAAGTCTTGGACTTGGAGTCAAATGGATGTTAACTCTAATATTGGGGAAAAAAGAGAAAACCTTGCCTCTGATGAATTTGGGTTATAAATAGTTCCTTCATCCCCCCTCCACCCCAAAGGGCCGGCACCTGCCTCATGCTGGCTGTTGGGGTAGGAGATCCTAGGGATGCTGTTGGCTGCAAAGAGGAGGTGGAAGGCAACAGGGAGGAAAGGTAGGTATCTCATGAGTTGGAAGTTTTGGCCATGTCGTACAGTCTGGTCCAGGATGTCTTCAAATATCAACCAATCCATGGCAGTACACACAGAGTTTAAGGTGGGGTCTTTGAGTTTCATGTTCAGAAAGTTGTCGTAGAGGCCCTGCAATGGATGAGATCAAAGGAAAAATCTGAGGCAAAGAGCAAGGTGTGGGGGTGGGGGTGGAGGAGTAGCATATTATACTGACTTTCTTCTTTCCATCCCTTCCCATTCTAGGCCCTCACAAATCATTTTCCCCAGGAATACTGTAAGAGCAATCTCCCTATCCTTCAAAGCTGCCAGATGACATTCCTCAAACACAGCTTGGACCACATCACACTTGCGTATTAGAAGCCCTTCATTGTTTCCCACTGCCCAGAGCAGTGGCTTCCAAAGTGGAGGCTGCCAACACAGAGAGTCAACCAATTATAGGAATTTATCTCTAAAACAACCACACTCACCCTCATCCCTCAACATTCCCCAACTCAACTTCCTCTTCTTGCTATACAAATTACCAGCCTCACTATTTCTGAGGCTGAGTTGGCTCCTTAGAGCTAGTATAACCTAACTGCTATTTGGGAACCCATAGCAGCAGCTACATGGGTACAATGGGGAAAACTTCCCCTTCCCTGTCCATCCTCAGACTGCCCCTTGGCCATGGCAGGCCCCCACGGGCAATGACTAGTGTCAGCCTGGCTCCAGTCTTTCTATTTTGGGAGTCTCACAGTACAAGTGGGCAAAATGCCCCCAGAGACTTCTTTACATTCTCTTTCCATCCAAACCTACCCCATTTCTGAACAATGAACCACCATCCTTCCAACTATCCAGATTTACAGCATGATCTTTAGCTCCTCATTTTCTCTCATCTCATTTATCCAATCAGCTGCCAAATCTCATCACTTCTCCCTCAACAAAATCGTTTGTATCTGTCTCCTCTGCTCTAGCTCAGGAGGACATTAGCATCTTTCTCCTGAACTGTCACAACAGCCTTCCATCTAATGCTAATCGAACCCTGCCTCAAGTCTCTCCTAAATTCAATCCATCTTCCACACGGCTGCCAACCTAACTTTGCACTCTATTAGCTCCCTATTGAGGATCAAGTATTATTTCATGTTTATCTCATCCTTTTAAAAACGTCTGTGTTTGTGCTGTTTCCTAACATACACAATTATTTATGTAAAATATGTGCATACTGGGGATCAAAAATTTTGCTCAAAAGAAAAATGCTTGAAAAGAATTTTTTTGATGGGAATATATGATTAAGAAAGATTGAAAACCACTGGCCTGGAAGATACAAGCCGAATTCCCTGGCCTGGCAATCAAGGCCTCCTACAAGTTGATTCCACCTACCCTTTCAGTCCCATTTACAAATGCACTCTTTGCCCAGGTCTCAGACCAACAACAGCTAGTTGTTTCATAAATGTTCTGTACATGGTCACATGGGAGAACCTGGCAAGTGAATATGGCAAGGCTTAATGCAGGCCATTCCTGCAACTAAAAACAGCCCAGAGTTTATGTTCTCTGACTGGTGGAGTGTGAAGAAAGTTGCTATAAAAGAAGAATATATGATCTTAAGCCTAGATTCTTTGCAAAGCCCTCATGCTCTTCCATGGCTAAGGTATAGGTAAGACAGAAGCAGGAGGCAGCTAAACATTTCAGTGGGTAGAGTGCTGGGTCTGGAGTTAGGATGATGTGAAATCAACTCTGGCCTCAGACACTTACTGTAAGCTATGGGACCTTGGGCAAGTCACTTAACCCATCTGCTGAGGAGACAGCTAGGTGACTCAGTGGATAGACTGCTGGTCCTAGAGTCAGGAAGACCTGAATTCAAATCCGGTCTCAGACACTTATTAGTTGTGTGACCCTAGGCAAGCTGCTTGACCCTGTTTGCCTCAGTTTCCTCATCTGCAAAATTAGCTGGAGAAGGAAATGGTAAACCACTCCGGTATCATTGCAAAGAAAATCCCATGGACAGTATTAAGGTGATATGGTCCAGAGGATCACAAAGAACAACAACAAAGACAGAAGCAATCGGAAAGGGACTCATCTGTTTTTCCATAGCTAACAAGTCTATCAGTACCATCACATCACAGTTTACCTTGTCTTTCATCACTTTTCCTTTACTATTGCATGGGCAGCAAAAACACCCGACCAATAACTGATGGGAGCTTGGCCCAAACCGTAATAAATTCACTTCTAAATGTGATTTGCAGAATGTTTCCATCATACTGCCAGCCTGAGATAATCAGCAGCGAGGTGGTACTGTGTATCGATGGAATCAGGAAGATCCAAGTTCAAATTTAGCCTCAGATACCTACCTATCTGGGTGACCCTGACCAAGTCACTTTAACCCTGTATGCCTCAGTTTCTTCATCCATAAAATGAACTGGAGAAATGGCAAATCACTCCAATATTTCTGCCAAGAAAACCCCAAATGGGGTCAAGAAAAGTCGGACAAGACAAAACGAATGAACCACGCCCCCCCAGGGATCAAGTAAAATCAGGACTGTAAAGCACTTAGCACGGTGCCTGGCACACAGAAAGCCCTGTTTAAATATTAGCTATTGTTATTATTAAAACTGCATCGGATATTCATAACAATGAGTAATCAAAGAGCAATCTAAAATTTCTTTTACAAATTTTATATTTATTTTTATTTCTCACAACAACCCTGTGGGCATTGTGTTCCCCCGTTAAATAAATAAGGATTGGAACTGGGATTTGTATTAAGGTTTTCTGAAGCCAAAGTCAAGGTCATTCTCCTTCCTGATACACAAAACTGCCTCTCTTAATCACGCCTCAAATAACTCACTTCCACAGCTGAACGTGACCAATTTTCATTCATTAACACGCTTCAAATCTGTTGCAATTCTGTTCAAGGTGAGAGTGGTAGGATGGGGTGACTGTTCCCTAAGGCTGCTGCAGACTCCCCCTAGGGTGAGCATCGTACCCAGCCCCTGGGGAAGGCTTAACACCTCCTCATCTTTCCAGGAAGAAGAGTTTAACAAAAATTTAAAAAAGCAAAAAACAAACAAACAAAACCCCCCACAAACGGTTTCCACGTGTGCTTCTGCATCATTACCCAAATCCTGGCCTTGGTTCACCTGCGTTATCAAGTCCCAAAATTAATCCTCCAAAACAAACCCAGGGCTCAATCCAGAGGTTTCCTGGAAGCCCAGAGAGACAGTTTCCTGTACAGACCCACACATGCTGGCTTGTTAATCTAAAGCTGCTTTAGGGGAGAGAATCCCTAGTTCACCAAGGACATGGTTACTGATGAAACAGAGAGGCAATGGAAACACCAAACCAATTAACCTTTCAAACAGAAGCACAGTAGGGGGATGAAAAGGGCGCTGAATTTGGGAGTCCAGACACCCCAAATTCAAACTTCAGCAATGCTACTACCAGTGACCTGGGGCAAGTTCATTCACCTCTCCCAGCCTCGGTCTTTCTGCAGAATGAGGGTTATAACACTTGCCTGGCTTTTTACTCACTGTACTGATTTCTGGAAAGAACAAGCAGCAGAGGACAGCTTCCTACTGCTAGGAAGACTGGCTTACACTGGAGAAGTTCCAGTACCTCAGAGGCAAAAACACTGGGGCAATGTGGGAGGTGGCTTTACCTGGGCAACCTTCTCATGATCCCCTGTGGAGGTGGTAATGTGCAGGATGTGGTGGAACCTCTGAGATGAGGTGTGGAGAGGACCCCTGCCCACAGGGCTGCTGTCACCATCGAGGCACCTCTGGTCTGGCAGAAAGAGGTCCTGGCCGATTCGTTGCCTGGGGATGCCAAGGAGAGAGATGGACTGTAGGGTCCCACCAGGCCCTCTGAGCTAGTCACCCCACCTTTGCCTGCTTCCAGATGTTACCCTCACAAAACCCTCTTGGCAAAAAATTCCCTTCAATTCTACTTAATTTCTCCCTACCTTTGTGGCGATGCTATCATAGCAAGTGGCCTGTATTGCAAGTCCAGAGATCTGGATTTCATGTCTGGCATTAAACTATCTATGTTAATCATGAATAAGTCCCTTCTTTCTGGGGCTCTTCAGAACAAGGGAGTGGGACCCAGAGGTCCCAGAGGTCTCTTCTGGGTCTGATAAGTTATATTCCATCACCTAAGGGGTCTTTCTCTTCTGACATTCTACAATTCTCTTGTGGAAGTGAGTCAAGAACCTTCTAGGACATTCGGGCAGCAGCAGCAAGAAGGTACACCAACAAAGGCAAAATGTAAAGGCAAAATTATAAAAGCACGGCTGTGGTGTAGTATACACACACAGCTGGGGAGCAGGGCAAAGAGCCTTAGATTTGGAGTTGGAGAATATAATGCTTTCCATCTCAGTTATGCTGCAGCCTTGGGGAAGACATCTCTCCTCTATGGGCCTGTTTCTCTACTTATAACATAAGGAGGTGCTGCTAGATTGTGGAGTTTTTTTTTTAGCCTTTTTTTGTGTCAAGGAGCCCTTGGCCAGTCTAGTGAAGCCTCTAGGCCCCTTCTCAGAATGTTTTTAAATGCATTAAATAAAACAGATAGTGCCACAGAAGAAATCAATTATATTGAAACAGAATGATCAAAATATTAAAACAATACACAATCCCTCCCCCCACCCAACCAAGCTTATGGACCCCAGGTTAAAAACTTCTGGACTATATGATCTGAGATCTCTTTCAGTTCTGACTTCCTATGTTCTATATTCTAAGGTTCCAACTCTGGCATGCTGCAATTCCATGTATATGTGAGATAAGAAACACTAACAAACAGCAAGAAATGACAGTGATGCCTCGAGGGAGGAGACAGAATTATAGAATTAAACGTAAACAGAAGAATTGTGATGGGAAACTCATGCTGAGCCGGCCTGTGGTTGTTTATCTCAAGGGAGAAACAACTCTACCCTATGCTTCAGTGGTTCCTGAAGGCATCACTGGATTAAAACTCAGGAGAATTTTAGATAACAGTTCCTCCACCTACCAAGTACTTTGTAAACCTTAAACATTATGTAAATGTTAACTATCATCATCATTGCTCCATGGCTGGATGTGACCTCAAAAATGACAATCTGGTCCAGCCCCTCGTCTGAGGCTAAAATGACTTGCCAAGGCCAAAGAGAAGGGAAAGTGACTGGACTAGAACCCAGATCACCTGCCTCCTATATGACATCTATTTAAATGAATATGATGACCTGAGAAAAAGTTATATTTTGTTTAGTATTCTGTTTATGAAAGGAAGGGAGGAAGGAAGGAAGGAAGGAAGGAAAGAAGAAAGGAGAAGATGGGAAGAAATAAAAAGGGAGGGAGGGAGGCGAGAAGGAAAGGAATGAAAGGAAAGGAAAGAGGGAGGGAAGAAACAGGGGAAAAAAGGAGGGTGAGAAGGAAGGATGGAAGAAGAGAATGGAAAGTGCAAAGGGAGGAAGGAAAAGACAAAAAGGAAAGGGAAGAAAAGAAGGAATGAAAAGAAGACAAAAGGAAGCTGGTAATATATTTTAGAAAGATTTCCAACAGAAATGGTGAAAATCAAAAAATATTTGTGTAATCTAAAGGTGTAATATTCAGTTAACAAGAAAATTCACTTGTGTGGAACTCAGGTACAATTGCTTAACCAGGCGATAGGATGAACGGGGCATTGCTGTCTTAGTATTAGACTGATGTGGGTGCCAGGATGGTGATAGGCATGGGGATGGGTGACTTGGTGATTGCTGGAAAGGGCGACACCTGGTGGTGGCATGGTTAATGGTCTCTGCTCATACCAGGCATGTGAGGTCAAGAGCACAGGAGATGTAATTACTCCTAACAACAGGCTGGGGCCCACAGGGGCCCCAGTTATACCCAATGCTCTCTCCCCATTTCCTTTTGTTTCCTGACTCAGAAATAAAAGTATTCTTCTAGTAGCCAGGAATGCCAGGCACTCCCTAGAGCAGTAATTCTTAGCCTTTTTAGGGGGCCATGGATCTCTTACTCTGGTCTAGCAAAGACATCTCAAAAGAATGGTTTTAAATGCATAAAATAAAACATAAAATTAGGAAGGAAACCAATTATATTAAAATATTAAAAAAAACACAACCAAGTTTGTGGACTCTAGTTTAAGAATCCACACTCTAGGGCTTTATTAAAGTCAGGAAGATCACAGTTCTAATCCAATACCAAACAATAACAACTCTTGGATTTGGTTTCCTCATCTGTTAACTGAAGAGGGGTGGGGAGGGGAAGAGGACTCATTGACCTATAAGGTCTCCTTTTGACTCGATCATCCTATAATTCAAACCCAAGTTCTGCGCTTGACTCTAAGCTACTGGCGTCCTGCTGGATTGGACCGTGGACTGTGTTATAGCACCTGGCCTGGTAAGAGACCAAAGGAACCTTCCCTTGGCAAATCCCAGTGCCGGGTTCCTGAAGCCCTCCAAGATCTCTGTGTTCCCATCCTCACATACTCCAACAATCCCGATCCAGAGACACAGCATTACCTCTGAATCTTGGGCAACTGGAATATTTCTTGCCAAATGGAAAACAGTCCCTTCTTCTGGTCCTTCAAGCCGATGCTCATGGTCTGTACCATCCTTGAACTCAGCTCCTTCTGGCCCTGGCCATACAGGAACTAGGTACCCACCAGTCAGAGGAGGGGGGTAACAAGCACATACAGAACATGAGAAAAGAATGATTCAGTTGGGGGGCAGGATGCAAACTTGAAATTTGATATTTTAGGGCACTAATTTCAGTGACTTGGTTTCCCAAAATCTTGGTGCTATTCCATTATTCTTAAAGCTCACAGAATATCAAGGTGGAAGAAACCTTAGGCTCTACCTTATCTTACAGAGGAGAAAATAACTAATAGTCAATGGGCTGGGACTTGAAACCCGATCTGCTGATTCCAAACCTAAGGTTCTATTCCCTTATTACATAAATGTGTACAAAGTTTAAAGATGGGAGTAAGACACTGGTTCTGGTAGAGAACATGGCGTGACCTGAAGCAAGTAACTTCCCATCTTTGGATCTCATTTTCTTCATGTGTAGAATAAGGAGGGTGGGGCTAAGGCCCAGTTCTGACACACAGAATTCTAAAATGCCTCAACCCAAGATAGAAAAATGATACAAAGAAAGGTGGAGACCCTTGAAATACATTCAAATGATCGAATGGCTCTATGAGGCAGACTAAAATGAAGGACTCTTCAGCTTTGAATGGGGAAGGTCAAGAGCAACTAATCTGGAGTCAGATGATCTGGGTTAAATATAAACTCTGTTTGCAATTCAAATGGCCTTAAGCAAGTTGCTTAACTTCTGTGAGTCTCAATTGCCATGCGTGTAAAATTAAGAGGTTGCCGTTCTGGAGAACAATTTGGAACTATACTCAAAGGGCAATCAAAGTGTGCTTGATGTGTTTGACGCAGCAATATCACTGCTAGGTCTGCATCCCAAAGAGATCAAAGAAAGAGGAAAAGGGTTAATGTGTACAAAAATATTTATAGCAGCTTTTTGTGGTGGCAAAGAATTGGAGACTGAGGGTTTGCCCACTGATTGGGGAATGGCCGAACAAGTTGTGGTTTATGATTGTGATGGAATATTACTGTGCTATAAGAAATGATGAGAGGGATAGTTTCAGAAAAACCTAGGAAGACCTATATAAACTGATACAGAACAGAGTGAGCAGAACCAGGAGATCACTGTGCAGAGTAACAGTAATTATTGTAACAAGGATCAGCTGTGAAAGACTCAGCTCCTCTGATCCATATCCAAGACAATGCCAAAGGACTCATGGGGAAAAATGCTATCCACCTTCAGAGAACTGATGACCTCAAAAGTGCAAACTGATGTAGTTTTGTTACGCTGTTTGTGTTTCCTGCTAATATGGAAATATGTTTTGAAAGACTTCACGTGTGTGACCGATAGCATACTGCTTGCCTTCTCAACGAGTGGGGGAGGGACAGAGAGAATTTAGAAATCAAAATTTTTAAGATGTCGAAAAGAAATTGAAACTTTTTTTAAATTAAGGAGTTGTACCAGATGACATTTGAGGTTCTTCTTAACTCAAAACCATCCTATGATAGGTTTATAACATATATGCATATACATGTAAAAACATAAATACATACATATACATTCACAGAATCCCTGAAGTCTTAGTTGCTTTAATAAGCTTTAGCACCTTGAAACTGTCCTATGACTTATGGGACACCCTGTGAATATATGCCTATTACATTTAACTGGTGTTTTTCCTTTTTTGTATCAGTCATTTTGGCAACACATTTCCTCTCTCCCTCCCTCACACCCCTTTAATGAGTTAAAAACAATTAAGCAAAATCAACCAATGCAGAGCCCATATCTGCCAAGGCACACACCATTCAGCACCTGTAGTCTCCCATTTTTTTCTATCAAGTGAAGGGACGCATGTTTCACTTTCTGCTCTCTGGAACCCAGACCAATAGTTAAAATCACTTAGGGTTCAGCTTTCTTTTGGCTTACTCTTCGTCCCACTTTTAATATTATATGATGAGATGACCTGGAAATCCCAGCATTTTGAAGTAAGAAGCGAGAAGAGAGCCAGACCCCTTTGTTTTACGGATGGTGTGTTAACCCTTGGTTAATACATGAACCCAGGCCTTCTACCCGTCAAGGCAGCCCTTGGCATTCTGCCATGGGTCTCTTCCAGCTTTCTAGAAAGGTTTGGAGAAAACCCCTAGTTAGACTTATGATGGGTTATTAAAGGAGAGAGGGAATGCCTGAGGCATGTTCCTAATCGCAGAGCAGAACTCCGTTGGGTTCAGAAATAGAATCTGTGAGGCTGATTACAGGGAAGGAAGAAGGCTGCCATATTTTGGTGGATGGTGGCAAACACAGAGATGGAAAGATGCCAACTAGAAGCTGGCCAAGGATTAGAACTATCCAGTGTTGCCATCACCTATAAAGGAAGGGGGCTATTTCAGTTCAGTGAAAACTCCCCACCCACCCTCCAACCCTGGAAGTCCTTGCCAACTAAAGTTCTCTATTTTGGGCTTCTACCTGCAGTGTGTTTATGCAGGAGCGGATATCGTTCTCTGTCTTCTCACACAGCATCATGAGGGTACCAGTATCTGCTTTCATTCCCTGCCGCAAGGAGATCTAAGGCAAGACGATATTGGGTGTTAAACTTCTCCACTGGATTTATGCTCTCCCAGGATCAGGTCTGGGGCAGCTAGGTGGCACCATAGTGCACAGAGTGTCAAGCCTGGAATCAGAAAGATTCATCTTCCTGAATTCTGGCCTCAGACACTTACTAGCTGCATGACCCCAAGCAAATCACTTTACCCCGTGTGCCTCAGTTTCCTCATCTGTAAAATGAGCTGAAAAAGGAAATGGCAAATCATTCTAATATCTTTGCCAAGAAAACTCCAAATGGGGTCATGAAGAGCTGTACACAACTGAAAAACAACTGAACAACAACAAAGGATCAAGTTTATGTCTGTAAGTCAGAGATGAGAAGCTTTCCTAAAACCATCCCACTTCCTTTTTCTGACTTGACTATACTACTGTGGACTATTCATCAACCACTCTCTCCTCTTGCCTCATTTCTTCCCCTGAAATAACCCACAGATTATTCCCCATTGCCTTATTCTCTGTCTTCAAGCCCTCGACCCATAGTAGCTAACATGTCCTAAAGACATAAAGCAAATTGTTGGGTAACAGTACTTTCCCTGAGAAAACCAAGATATGATAAGATATTCAGTAGGGGTGGCAAGTACAGGTGTGGCACTTATTAAGTGATTATTTTGTGCCAGGCACTGTGACAAACTCAAGAATACACACACACACACACACACACACACACACACACACACAGTCCCTACCCTAAACAGTCTCTACCCTAAAAAAATTTACATTCTGCTGGGGGAAGACAACACATAGAGGGGGAGTTGGTAAGTTGAAGCTTAGGGAAGAGAGAGAGGGGTACCTGCTCGCTCGGGGTAAAATGCCAGACATCGATGACAATGTCTTGGACTTTAAGCACAGATAATCCAAATCTGCTGTAGCCTTGGAAAATGCTCTAGGTTGGGCCTGTTGCAGATGGGCCTCCCCAATTACGATTTCCTTCATTCTAATGCAGATAATCTACTGAGAAGGTAATCATGAGGTTGGTGTAATGGAGGTAGCTCCGACAGCTGGCCAGCAACCCCAGAAAGCCAGGACGTGCTCTAAGCTCCAGGGTGGAGGCTTTGTGTCTAATTTCCAGCATCAGTGGCAGCATCAGCCTCAGGCCTGGTCCCTCTGCCTTTACCTTAATCAAGATACTGACCTCATTCAGTCTCTGGACCAGCCGGGAAGGCAGAGTCTGCGGGAACTGGAGGAGGAATGCCTGCTGCTTCAGTTGCCTCAGAGAAGGCGTGTATCTATCCAGAATCAAATGAGATATTTGTAAAGCTCTTAGGTTTATTAGGGGGTGTGGGGAGGTGGAAGAGGAAAAGGTGATTCAAAACAGAGGCTCTATTTAAGAATGCTCTGATGATACACAGTAAATCATAGGTGGAAGTGACCTTAGAGGTGATCTAGTGCAACCCTCTCATTTTACAGATGAGGAAACTGAGGCCTACAAGAGTCAAATGACTAGCCCAAGGTCACACAGTGATGGAGTTGGGATCTGAAACTGGGTCCTCTGACTCCATATTCTTTCCATTGTACCACATGCATGAATGAAGAGGGCAGACAATCCTCAACAACACCAACCCCAAACATCAAAGATCTGTGATAACTAAGATCCTGGATAGGAAACTCTCATTAAGTAAAAAGTTCCAAGTGGGCTAGCTTTGCATTTATCATGTACTTTTAAGTATTCACAAGGCGCTTTTTAATGATCTCAAACTTCTTGCTAATGTAGAAGCCAATCTTGCTAATATTGAGCCTCTCAGGGCAGCTAGGTGGCACAGTGAATAGAGCACTGGCCCTGGAGTCAGGAGGACCTGAGTTCAAATCCAGTCTTAGACACTTAACACTTACTAGCTGTGCGACCTTGGGCAAGTCACTTAACCCCAATTGCCTTGCCCTTCCCCCTCCAATAAGCAAAAAAAAAAAATACTGAGCCTCTCTCAAATGGCATTATATTGCCATAAATCATGGAAGGCCTTGGTCCTGGAAGGATCAAATTTGAAGGCGACACAAAAAATTCAATGGAAGGACCCATGAGCAGGTATAAGAAAGATGCAGAATTTTTTCTAACAATGACATGCATCAGAAGGAGAGTGAAGGACATTAATTATGGAGGATATTTATGACTGGGAAAGGAGGTGGGCCAGTTGTGTCAGGGAAGTGAGGTATCGACAGGCAGAGAGCCTAAGTACTATACTGGCACCACTGAAAGAATCTGAGGACGACCTTCAGGACCTCAGGCAGGTCTTCTAAGGCAGACTTAGGCAAGAATCCCACAGAGTGAGAAGGGGTGAGTGGGTTATGGTCCGTACCTAGGAGGGAGGGCCTACACTAATGACGTCACACAGTCTTACTGGCATTTTTGGACAAAGCAGGCCATTTAGGTAATGCAGGAAGTATCCCATATCCATGAACTAATGACTTAAATTACTAGTCAGCTGTGTGGAGTGGAAAGGGCTTCGGACTAGATAATTCCTAATGTCTCTTCCATTTATGATTCTCTATGTTCTTCCTCCCCAACTCTTGGCACTGAACCCTCTCTTGTAATAAAAGAGTCAAGCTAAAACAACCAAGATATTGACCATATCTGGCCATGTATATGATATTTTGCACTCACAGATTAATTTTAATTTAATTTAAAATAAATTTAATCTGCACTAAGAGGACCTAGAACAGTGGTAGTGCCACCATTTTGAATGGAACATTGGAGCTGGAAGAGACTCGGAAATCAAATCCAACCTCCCTATTTTACAGAGAAAGATACGGAAAAGAGAAGTACCATAGATACTCACTGGTCATTGCAGATGCAGATAATGGGCCGCATCAAGAGGCCCCCTTCTTTCTTTCGTTTCTTGCCACCCCCGGCTGCTCCTCCTGTTGTCTCCGTCTCTCTCACGTCCTTACGATTAATAATGCTAAGAAGCACATTGATGGAGGGCTGGAGGGAAGCAGGGACGTATATGGATGAGTGGCTGGACTCCAGCATCCAGGGACATGATATAAAACAGAACACTTTTTGTCTGGAATAATACCTATACTCAGGGGTGTACTGGTAAATATTTAACAACCAGCTCTTGGGGGGAAAAAAATCCATGTAGGATACACTTTTAAATTTAATCTGCATTGTTAACATTTCCTCCAATCAACAAAACACTAAGTCAAACCCTGATATTTAGTATTCGCCAATTTCTGAGATACAAATGCTCACAATGAAAATTTGACAATTAGTTCTTGGGAGCTGGTGTGAGCTGGCTCCAGCATACCCTTGTTTGTACACTACCCCTACTCCACTTACCAGGACACCACAAATGGGTGGGAAAGGGAAAAGAAGAAATGTAGCAACCACAGAAAAAACCCAACTTGTAAAGGATGCGGATGTGGACCTCTTTAGGCCTAAATCTGAGACACAGCCATTTCCCACTTGTGAACTCTGCAGGTCATCTGAATGTTAATTTTTCTGCTTCTTGAAATGATGGGAAAACTGTGACTTTTAGTTGATAGTATATGCCTCACAGTAGAGAGAGAAAAGGGAAGGTGAGTTAGCAGAATGAAAACATGGTGATACAAGTGAGTCCCAACCAATTCAACGTCCAACTGAGAGGCTTCCTGACTGATTGGGAATGAGCCTGGGATCACAGAATGGCCCAGCATGCCCAGGTGGGCAAGTGCCATGCTTGGCTTGGGTGTGTTCTGGAAGGAGGGATGGCATCTTAATTTGGGGCCCCTGGGAGATAAGAGAAGGCAGAGGCTTTTGGCCTAAGAAGACCCATAGATCAGATGGAATGACAAATGTGGCCTCCTTCTTTAAAAAATCGTGTTCTACTTTATGTGGGAAGAGCACCTGGCACTTTTTTTCCCTGTTGTTCAGTGGTTTTTCAATCCTGTCATTCTTCGTGACCCCATTTGGGGTTTTCTTGGCAAAGATACTAGAATAGTTTACCGTTTCCCTCTCCAGCTCATTTTACAGATGAGGAAACTGAGGCAAACAGGGTTAAGTGATTTGCCCAGGACCACAGAGTTAATAAGTGTATGGGGCTATATTTGAATTCAGAAAGATATCTTCCTGATTCCAATATTCTTATCTATGGTGCCACCTACTTATCTTGGCACTTAAAAGGAAAATACATTCCAAATTATCTCTTGGGCTACTAAGCCATTCACATATTCCCTCTCTAAGACATCCCATACCTGTGAGACAGTTGATGGGGACAATGGGTCAAGCTGCTGCCGGGGACTCAGCTGTTGTTTCTGGCCTACATGGGGATGGAGCCCATGACTCTGGCTCCATGAGCACAGTAGTGTAACTACCAGGTAACTGGTCCAAAGAGCCTGTACCCACACCCTGCTGGGCACCCTGTGGAGTCAGAATTTGGTCACACTGTAGGTAAATGTTCTTCCAAACCCAGGCATACCGTGGGTGCACCATCTATTTCATCAATGATCAAGCAGTTGGGTTTCCCCTTGGCTCCCAGCACCGACTCCATCTGTGTGGCTGCTTCGATGCGAATCTTGAAGACCTCAGGGCTGCGGTCGTCACTGAAACAGAACCAGCCTAGAGCCATCAGAGCAGCGAAGAATTATGGACTGGGAAGAGACCTTGGAAAGTCATACAGGGCAGTCCCCGGCTTTGAGGCCAAGGGATGACTATGACTATACCATACAGGGTGGACATTAAGAAGTCCTTCTGGTCTCCAAAACAATTCTCTCCTGTCAATGACTCAGGTAACGGGGAAAAAAAAAAACCCAAACAAACCAAAAACCACTAGACTTGGGAGTTGAAAGGTCCAGGTTTAGATCAAGATTCTATTATTTATTAATAGCAAGGCATTGTGAGCCTTGGTTTCCTCAGCTCTGAAATACATGATACTTGCACAAAACCCATCTTACAAGTTTATGTGGGATAATAATTGAACATATAAGCAAAAAGCAATAAGCAAATTAAGTAATAGTTAATAACAGCTAGAATTCACGTAACACTTTAAGGTTTATAAAGTGTGTCACATATATTATTTCATCTGAACCTTACAACACCCCTGGGAGGTAGATACTATTAGCATCCCCACTTCACAGATAAATAAGATGAGACTGAGGTTCAGCCCTCTGTCCCATTTCACACAGCTAGTAAATACACTAGGCGGCATTTGAACTCAGGATCCCTGACTCAGAGTCTAACACTATATCCAGCACTGTGTGCTGTCAATCACGTAATGTCTTTTTTCTTCTTAAAGAACATTTTCCTAGTTTCAGAAACTCTGCCTTGAAATCTCTCACCCTCCTCCACTCACCTTGCATTCATCTCCACCACGCTATACCCAGCATGCTTGGCAATCACGTGTGCCAGGGTGGTTTTCCCCAGCCCAGGGGGGCCACACAGAAGGGCCACCTGTAGTCGAGAGGGGACAGAAAAATGCTGTAAGAAAAACCCTGTAAGTGGCCCCAAGATTCAGCACCACCCTCCCAATGCCTACTCTATGAAGTCCTCCTTGACTAAATTCAACCCCACCCTTCTTTTTTTGATTCCTAGAGGACTCAAAGTCAGCACCCCACAGCTCAACACCTGGTAAAATACCACAGAGCACTGTTTTCTGTTTCAGCTTTGTCTGTGAATTTGTCCTCCCTACTAAAGTTCCAAGTCCAAGATGGACTTGGGAATGGAAAGGGTGGAGGACGGGGCACTGGGGAGCCTAGGCTCTGGCACTGGCTCTGCCATTTAAGCTCTGTGACCCGGGGCACCTCAATTTACTTCTCTGGGCCTCCATGTGCTCATTTCTAAAGTAGGGATAACAAGACCTGCAGGGCCTTCCTCGAAGGGCTGTGGTAAGCAAAGCTCTTTACAAGCACGAGGGGACTGAGAGTTGTCCTCATTACTATATTGCTTGTTTAAAGTTTTACCTCCCTTCTCATATGCAAAAGGTCATCCCCAAACCCAATTAAATAAGCAGTAAACATAAAAGACAGATGTCCCTCAGCTTCTGTCCAAACGACCACAGATCTGGATGAGGAATGGATGGGATGAGAGTTAGAGAGGTTGAATCTCAGGCCTGCTGCTCACCACCTGCGCGACCTGGAGAAAAATCACTTCATCTTTCTGTCCCTCGGTTTAATCACCTATGAAACAAGGGGGCTGGACTGTTGTTATTCAGTCCTGTCTGATTCTTTGTGACCCCACTTGGGGTTTTCTCGGCAAAGATGCTGGAGTGGTTTGCCATTTCTTTCTCCAGCTCATTTTATAGATGGGGAAACTTAGGCACACAGGGTTAAGTGACTTGCCCAGGGTCACACAGTTACTAAGTGTCTGAAGGTTGGACTAGGTAGCCTCTGAGGTCCTCTTCTGGCTCTAAGTCTATAATCCTAATAAGGAATTCCTGGGGACTCTGGAATGATATTACTCATTTACAATCTGCTTTAAGGTTTGCAAAGTGCTAACAATCCTGGGAGTTTAGGCAATGCAAATTCTATCATCCCCACTTGACAGAAGAAGAAACCGAGGGTGACAGTCACTCAGTGAGATTTGAACCCAGCCTCCTGCCTCAAAGAAATATGGTTCTTTCCATTTCACTAGGCTAGACCTCTAGGAGTGAGGGTCTTGGGGAGAGCGGAGAATGCCACTTTGGTAACTGCTCATCTTCCTATGCTACATCTGTCTTCACAGAGGGACCTCATGAGCATCCCCACCATCTGCCGGAGTCTGAGCCCTCGCCTTGTATTTGGGCCTGTTGTTCTGATCCAGCTCAGCCTCCAGGATCTCCTCCATCATTTGCTCTTTGGTCTTCCACTTGTGGGGCTCCCTGCCAAACCTAGAGGAAGCCCGGGCTGGCGGCTGTTCAGCATTCAGCTTCAGTTTCTTGGCGAGCTTCTCTCTGCCAAACACCACCACGTCCCATAGCTTGAGCCACTTCAGAAGACAGCGGTTGGTGTACTGTGGGGAGGAGAGGACACCTTCATGAGTGGCAGGCAAAGAGGGATTAGTAGGAAAATTTGTCAATTCATGGGCAAATTGTAGACCATGTTGTTGTTCAGTTGTTTTGTCATGTCAGATGCTTTGTGACCCCATTTAGGGTTTTCTTGGCAAAGCCACCAGAGTGGTTTGCCATTTCCTTCTCTGGCTCATTTTACAGATGAAGAAACTGAGGTAAATGACTTGCCCAGCATCACACAAGCCTGTAAGAACCTGAGACCACACTTGAACTCAAGATTAGTCTTCCTGAATCCAGGTCCAGTGCTCTGTGCACCATGGTGCCACCTAGCCACTGTTAAAAGCCATCTAAGCCAACCCTTGATTTTACAGACAGGAAAACTGAAGCCTTGAGAGGTCACATAGTCAGTGGCAAAGGTGAATTCAGATTCTCTTTCCAGGGCTGTTTTCAAGTCAAATGTATTGGGTATTACCATTCTTTGCTTCCAGAAGAGTCACTGTTTGATTTTCCTGCTCTGGGCTGCCAGGGGAAAGGTTAAACTTCACAAACGGCCCCAAACGCTGGCTCCTTCAATCAGGATAGTTCACCAGCAGTGCTTTGTCACTGGTTAATCTCCAACCCCCAAGGAACTGTCTACTACCACCATCAGACAATTGGATTGCTTTAAACTTCTGACTTGGTCATGGACTTGCTGTGTGACCACAGACAAGTTTCTAAAACTCTCTGGGCCTGCGTTTCATCTAAAAAATGAGGGGCTTGAACAAGGTCCTCTCCAGCTCTCTATCTATGAACCTACAATCAAGCCCCCTTTGCTTATCTGGATTTCTCTGTAGCTTTTCCTTTAACCTGTAAAATACCCACACCCTCAAATCCCTCCAAGCCCAGGGGTCATCATTCTACTACACTGGGGGTAGGGAACCTGCAGCCTTCAGGTTCCCTACCCACTAAACAATCTTCCCAGAATTGGTAGGATATCAGACAAATTTGTTTTCTATTCCCACTCTCAACCTCCTAACATGCACACAATTTTTGTGATGAAAAAAACCAACCCTGCTTCTTGGAACACAGACTCACATCATCACTAAGCAACTCCCTGTAGTGCCTAGGGGTGAATAAGTCTACCCAGAGGCTGCGCTGAGAAGAGTCTTGATTTTCTCTGTCCTCTTCCTCCTCCACCTCTTTGGCTCTGCTGACACTGTCCCCCATCTCTGGGGTCTCCCCTTCAGCTTCACTGGCTTCCCGATGCCTGAAAACCAATAGAATACCAACAGGTGAGCATCGCACCACCAACTGTCCATATTCCCAGCTCCACACTCACCCGGCCTCCTACCTTGGGGACAGGGATGCAGGTTTTCTCTCTTTGGCAACTGCTGGTGTGTCACTAGAACAGGCTGCTAATGTATGTAATACTGTCATTTTCATCACAACCCAACCATGAACAATGAACATCACTGATTTATTTAAGTTTTCCTATTTTGCTGTGCAGAATGCTTTCTAATTGTACTCATCTAAGTCCTAGATGTCTCTGAGATAGGTCAATTCCCAGTTATTCATTGTGAATGACATTTTAAAAAAAATCTCTTCCTGATGGGTCTGGTCAGCAATAGAGAGAAAGTTCAAGGATTTTTGTGTTTTATATCTTTCTATTTGACTGAATCTGTTGTTTTGATTAATTGTTCAATGATTCTCCAAAGTAAATCATCATATTGTTTGCAAATAGAGAATTCTGGTACAATTCAGAGGAAAAGTGCTGGATTTTGAGTCAGAGGATCTAAATTCGAATTCACTCTTGATATTTATTGTCTGTATAACTTAAAGCAAATGAATTACACTCTCTAGGTCTCAGTCTTCTTATCTATAAGATGAGGAAATTGGACTAGATGGTTTTCTCTAAAATCCATCATGATTTAACCGACCCATAGTAGAATAAGGGCTAGAAGTTGTGTTTCTAGTGGTGGGAATGTACTATACTGAGCTATCCACACTTCCTCACACACTGACCGGAGCATGAACTTTGGTGAGTTGAGGGGGGTTAGCAAGATATAGAGGCTCAGTCTTGGGCTAGAACCCTCATATGAAGAGAGGGGTACTTTTTTCTGGGGAAGCAATGAACAAAGGGGACTCTGATATGAGCTTTAGCAAAGTAAAATCCACACAAGGCAAAGGGGCTGAAAGGCAAAGTCTTTCCCTAGATAGACCTGTTTTTGTTGTTGTTCAGTCATTTATGTCTGACTCTTTGTTACCCTGTCTGTGGTTTTCTTGGCAAAGATGCTGGAGCGGTTTGCCATTTCCTTCTCCAGTTCATTTTACAGATGAGGAAACTGAGGCAAACGGTTAAATGACTTGCCTAGGGTCACAAACCTAGTGAGACTGGATTTGAACTCAGGTCTTCCTGATTACAGGCCCAGTGCTTTATCCACTGTACCACCTAGCTGCCTTAGATAGGCAGAGAAGTAAATAAACTCACCTGTTCAATATCTCAGTCAGTTTCTGTGATGCTTCCAGAACCCGCCTCCTACGCTGCAAGCAAACAGATGAGAGGAATCACAGAATCAGAGCTAGAAGAGATCTTGTACATCATCTCATCTAATTTTCTCATTTTATAGATAGAGAGGGGTCCACAGAGATGAAAATTGCCTAAAAGTTATACAGACAATTAAGTGGTGGAGTAAAGATTCAAACCCAGTTCCTTTGATGATGTCTTTCTGCTACACCAAATCAAGATCACATTAAGTTTCATGACCCATAAGAATAAATACATTTTGTAGATTTAACAAAAAATTCAAATTTGAGATTTCAAGCTATATTTTTCAAAGCTGTCTTGAATACAGACTATTTTATGGAGAGTGGAACCAGCTGGGAATTAGGAAACTTGGACTCTGATCTTTTCTCTGATTCCATGTGTGTGATCTTAGACCAAAAAACCCTCTCTTTCTCATACTTCTCAAGCCCATGGAGGGAGAGCAAGAGAGGCATGTCTACACTAAAATAATAACTAAATTTCCATTTCTATAGTATTTACAAGGTGCTCTTTTCATCCTGGTTCAGTGATATAAGAAAAGCTCTTTTAAGTATTAATGACTTAATAGGAAAAAGTAGTATCATCCCCATTTTATAAGTGAGAAAACTTAGGCTTGGGGAGACTGACTTGCTTAAGTCAGAAATGGAGTGCAAACTCAAGTCTTGGGACTCTAAGTGTAGTGTTGTGTTTTTGTTTCTTTAAAAACTGCTGTGCTGATCTCTCCATCTGGCCTCATCAATCCTTCTCCCTCCTCCCACCAGAAGTCCCCAAGCAGGGGGACCACTGGACATGGAGCCTCACCTCATCAGCAACTTGCCCCATCAGGTAAGAAAAGGGCACGCCCAGCAAATGGAGTTGCCCATGTCCACGCCAGGATGCATCACACTGGGAGAGCTGGGGGAGACAAGATATGTAGACATAGCACTTTTAGAAAATCCCTTCCAAGGTCAAACGCAGGCCTCCTCTCTGTGTCTTTCTACAGGCTGCTCCCACACCTACCATTATCATACCTGGATGATGTAAAGAAGGAATGACAAATCCATACACATATGGATGGGAATGAGAAAGACGGTTTAATGAACAATGCTTTTGACTCTTTGTATTTTAACAGGGTCAAAAGAATGAGGCTCTTAACAGTGGGATTTCAGGGACCGTAGTGATGGGCAAAAATTGGAATGTGGGCAGTTTCTAGGACTAATGAGAACACAGGTCAGATCCTATTTGAATAGCTTCTAGGGGACAGCTCAAATTCTTTTCTTATCTTGGAATTAATTAGGCCACACAGTTGGGCAAAAATCCAGACTTACTAAGAAGATAAACTGATGTGAAGAAAGTACTTAATTTTATACAAGAATCTTTCCTTTTATAAAACAAGAATGTCTCTTTAAATCATTTGCTATCCTGGTTAATTTAAAGTAGGTCTCAATTTATATACAACTTTTCAGAAAAACTTGACCATTATATATGGGGAGGCATCCCTGAATGGAGTAGCCAGCACAGTAGAAAGCCTTAAGTATCAAAAGAACTGAATTACTGAATAACAGTTCATATTCCTCTACTGTTTTATGGTTTACCAGTTTTTCTTCACAAAAACTTTGTGAAGTAGATAAATGCAAATTATCTCCATTTTACAGCTGAGGAAACAGAGGCACAGAAAGGTAAGAAACAATTTGCCCAGGGTCACAAAATGTCAATGTTCAGTTGACTTCAGTTGTGTCTGACTCTTTGTGACCCCATTTGGAGTTTTCTGGGCAAAGATACTAGAAGGGTTTGCCATTTCCTTCTCCAGCTCATTTAACAGATGAGGAAACTGAGGCAAACAGGGTTAAGTGACTTGCCCAGGGTCACACAAGCATGTAAGTGTCTGAGGCTGGATTTGAACTCAGGAAGACGAGTCTTCCTGAGTTCAGGGCTAGCACTTAACAGGTCTTCTGATTACAAGTTAACACATTCCCATTATTCTATACTGCCACTGGATTAGGAGAGAGAGAACTAGATTTGGGGTCAGAAGACCTAGGGTTCAAATCCCAGCTCAGACTTTGATCGGCTGTTAAACAAGGTACTCTCAGTTTTTTAGCTTTGCTTTCCTCTTCTGAATAATGAAGGGCTTTGGATGAGATGACAGATTCAGAGCTAGAAGGGACTTCAATGTTCTTCTAGTCACCCCCTCTCCACACACACTCACCATTTTATGAAAGTTAAGGTGATCTGCCCCAGACAACACAGGTAGAGGTTGTAGTACTAGTAACCTACATTAATGTAGTCTTTTTTGGCAAGGCATTTTCTGCACAGCATTATGTACTCAAGTGTAATTAGTCCCATTATACAGATAAGCAAAGAGAGGCTCTGAGAAGTTGTGGCTCACCCATGACAAAAAAGCTAGTAAGTGTCAAAAGTTAAAATAGAAATTTAAAATTAAATTAATAACAGAGCTACTATTTGAATCCAGATTCTCTGATTTTAAATCCAGGACTCCATCAATTTCTAAGGTTTCTTTATCTTTAAAGTTTTATGATAATTCTACAACCTAACAACTGGGATATAATTGGCCAGGGTTTCTACCCACTCTTGCCTTGCTATGTAGGTTGAAGCTAATTCTTTTTTTAAAATCCAAGGAAGTTGTCTCCTAGACTCAACTGGACTAGAAGGCTAAGATTCAAGAGACCTAGTGCTGATGGAGCTTCCTGGTCACCTAAGGGCATAAAAAAGACTGCCAAGATGGGAGATGGAGTACGAGTCCTTCATGCTCGTCTGATGTTCCAGCGTCCTAACCAGACCCTTTCAAAATTGAAGGTGTGTGCTGGGTATGCTGTGAATACCCAACTAGGGACCTATATCCTTGATGAATATCCTTCTTATGCCACGACTAAGTGAATCTCTTTTTTTTTTGACTGCTAGATGATTTACAAGCATCTTATTTCATTCCAATATTGGACCTAAAGTACTGGCCCAAATCGGGCTCAGCCCACTACATGGGACCAACTAATGATTAAAAATATCTTGGCTCCTAAATCTCTACACCTCTATATCCAATCCCCTTCTTGGGCTCTATCAAGATCTGTCCCAGTTTTGAACAGTGAAAAGAGCACTGGGCTAAGAATTGGGTAATTCATCTCCAACCGATTCTTTTTTTTAAGGTCCCAATGGCACCTCAAATTTACCATGTACAAAACTGAATTCACCAACTTATCCCCCCTAAATCTGCCTCTCTCCCTAATTTCTCTTCCCTGTGAAAACATAAGCATCTTCCAGCCACCAACACTTGAAAGTTCAGCATCCCTGCTGATTTGTCCCTTGCCTCTCGGCCTCGACATCATTCAGTCACTTCTAATCAGATGCTAAATTCTACTGCTTCTCATTCCCATTAAACTCCTTTCTACCACTAAAACTCTAGTTGAGGACCACATTTCTTTTCCATCAATTGGAATAATCTCCCTACTACTCACTTTTTTTCATTTCATTTTAATTTTTTTTTCAATTACATGTAAACAAAAATTCTTAATATTCGTTCCTTACTGAGTTCCATATTCTCTCCTTTCATCCCTTCCTTCCCCTATCTTCGAGAAGGCAAATAATTTGTTATACATTGTACATGTGCAGGCATGCAAAACATTTCCATATTAGCCATGTTGCAAAAGAAAATGCAGACCAAAAATCCTAAGAACAATCAAGTTTAGAAAGTGTGTTTCAATCTGCATTCAGATTCCCTCGATTCTTTCTCTGGAGGTGGACAGCATGTTTCATCACGAGTCCTTTGGAGTTGTCTTGGATCACTGTATCGCTGAGAACAGTTAGGTCATTCCCAGCTGATCACTGTACAATACTGATGTCACTGTGTACAATGTTCTCCTGGTTGTGCTCACTTCACTTTGCATTATTCTTTCCAACCTATCACTGGAACTACTTTCTAACAGGCACCATCACAGCACTCCTCTACCAGAAAACCTTCAATGATTCTCACTGTCTACTGAACAAATTAGATGGTCCCGATCCTGGAATTCAAGGCTTTCCATGATCCATTTAATAGAGCTGTTGTAAGAAGAATGCTTTATAAACTTTAAAGTCCTATGTAGATGAAGGTTCTTCTTCATCATCACCATCATCATCATTTTCCAATTTGCCTTTCTAGCCTTAGTTCATTCTACTCAATTTCATATATCCTACATTGCAGGCAAAATGGACTACTTTCTGTCTCCTTTTTTTTTCCTGCCGTCTCTCATCTCCAAGCCTTTGCTTGTGCCATGGCCTAGAATAGCCTGCTCTTCCTTTTCTCCCATCTGTTTTTTTTCTAGTCCTTCCCTTTAATTCTGGCACCCCTGACATTCACCTCCACAGTGCCTAGCACATAGTTCCCTTGCCTGGCCTCTGGCCACTGCAGATGGAAGAGAAACAACACAAAACAAAAGGAAGAACACTGAATTGGGAGTCAGAAGGACCTGGATTCAAATCCCACCTCTGGCACTTACTAGCTGTATGAGTACAGACAAATTACTTTGCCTTTACAAGGCTCAGTTTCCCTATCTGAAAAATAGGGATAATACCTGTAGTCCCTACATAGCAAGACTGTTGTAAAGACTGGAGGAGATACTATATGTAAAGTAGTTTGATAATCTTAAATCATTACATAAATTTAGCTATAATTAACATGATCTCATGCTTGAAATTTCATCATTTTTCCATACTCTGCTTGGATTATTCCTTTGCATATTCATCTCATTCCCCCTTGTGCCACAATTATTTATGTACCCCGTCTTTCCCCCCATATTAGATTGTAAGCGGCTTGATGGCAGGACCTATATCACGCGGGGTGTAACAAAGAACACTGAAGGCTCAGCCAATCCTCCAGTTCCTCCTACCTTCACTCCTACTCCCAAGGGGTCATCCTTTACCACCATGAAAACCCTGGTGCCATCAGTGGACGTCACATTGACATATTCCTCCAGGACTGGGGGGCGTTTCAGAACTAGTTTCTTGTCCCTGCAAACAGGTGGCGTCATCTGCAGGAGACCCACGTCACTGATGTCCAGGGGCCCT
>CM053583.1:314617160-314648488 GCA_028627135.1 Pseudochirops cupreus | reverse complement strand
GGTCCAGAAGCTTGTCTAAGTCTCTATAGCATCCACAAGGAACAAACACAAATACTGATGAGCAGGTCTGAGGGTCCAGAGACAAAACTTCCCATTCCTACATCAGTCACCGACTTCCCAATTCTGTACAGTGAAAAGAGCACTGGGCCAGGAATTTTGTAGGATTCCAACCTAAGTTCTGTTACTAATTTGCTGTGTGACTAGGCAAGTCACTTTTCTACTCTGGGCTCTACTTTCCTCATCTAAGAAATGACATACTTATTAAAAATAACATATATTTATTAATAATTAATATCAATTAATAAATTAATATTTATTATTTATTAATAATAATTATTTAGTATTATCAATAATTCACTTAGACAACACTTTAAGATTTACAAAGAGCTTCTGTCCCAAGAATACCGTGAATTTGGTAGGGCAAGCATTGCTGTTCCCATTTTTAAAATAAGGCAATGGTTTCAAATGGTGATATGCCCAGAGTTACACAGCTAAGTGCTGGAGCAGCGACTTGAACTCAGATCTCTTGACCCTCAGATCCCAGCTGTTACCACCGTACAACGATGCTTACATCTTTCACACTCATCATCTCCTCTGATTTTTCTATGAATAGAACGAATCTTATTATCTCTGCTTTACAGAACAGGAAACTGAGGCACAAAAAGGCTGTAATTCAGAGCTGCTGTCAGTCTTGTGTTCTCTCCATCACACCAACCCTCTTAATTCTTATGCCTTACCTTTGTTAATTATTTCCCATTTTATCCTATATATAGACTGTTTTGTATACATTTGCTTGCCTGTTGTATCCTTCATCAGATTGTAATCTGCGTAAGGACAGGAATTGTTTTTTGCTTCTTTTTAAACTCCCAGAAAGAACTATGCTCTGTAAGCAAAGCAGAATTGCAGTACCTCAAAAGAAATGTAAGATGTGCAAATTTAGAGACATCTCCACTCCAAATGGACTATTTGTGCCCAACCTGTGTACCTTCCAAGTTTGTACTAGTCTGATGAACCACAGTGGGAAATACTGTACCTTGACTCCAAAACAGCAATGTCATTTCGATTCTTTCTGAGAATAAAGGGTAAAAACCAACCACTAACCAACCAATATCCCCAGCACTTGGCATAGTGCCCAGTATAGATTAGGTGCTTAATAAATACCTTTCTGTTTCTGCATGGTAGCCACCTGGCTATATTCACACCTACCTGTTGTTCCACCCTTCTTGGAGATCCTCAGGGGACAGGGGTGGAGTGATATTTCTGGGAGGGGAGTCAGGATAGACTGGTTCTTCCTCTAGTCCAAAGGTCAGCTTCTTGACTACCTCCAGCTTCTGCCTCTTGGACTTAAGAGCTGTCAGGACACCAAGCAGAAGTAATAAGAAGCCAGATATGGTACAGGGGTACCAGGTCCCTTAATTTCTCTAGGGCTGACTCCTAATTTCCAGTCTCCTGTAATGCCTTGGAGAAAGGGGTGGAACCAGGATCTAACAGCTTCCTAAACTCACTCATTGAAATGTCATCCTTCAGAGCTTGGGGACATCACACCCAAACACCCTCAGCTACCCTAAATAAACTACTTCATCTCTGTTACCTGGAAGGAGACCTAAACTCTTTCCAAAAATGAAACCACCTCTAAGAACACTAAGTTCTTGAAGTCAATCCTCTCAGTGCAACTGGAATTAGATTAAATGGAACTGGGAAATATTTAATGAAATAAATAAAAATACAACAGAACATAGATAATGATGCTATGTGGTTTTCTAAGACAATATGTAGCCAATCTCGTTTCTTCTTGAGTTTGACACCACTGTTCCAGGTATAAATCAGAGGCAGTTTGTGATTTGTCCTAAAATCAGAAAACCAAAAAAAAGCTAAGGAAACCTTAGAAGGCCTAGTTCATCATAGATATTTCGAGTCCAGAAGGCCAGGGTGATAGTCCCAGGTAATATCTGGTACTAGATATATGTTCAGTTTTATAATTATGATTCTATAAGCCTCCTTGCCACATTTTAGGAAGGATGTAGACAAGGGTATTCAGAGGGTCTTGAGTTTTGTTTCTAAACCATGCTATGGATTAGCTGAAAGATTTGGGGATGTGTAGACTTGGCAAGGATAAAACACCATTTTGTCTTTGGACTCCCAGGAAGATATTTATAATAAAAGCTTGCTGGAGCTTGGCCCCAAAGAAGAAAGATAAGAAGGTCAAGGTGAGGAACAACAGGTATAGAATGCAGCATATCATGTCAGACTTTTTCTGATCTATTGGTTAGCCTGGCTTAACTGTTTATTCTGCTTCATTTTTATTCCTGGACCTGGAAGAACTGAGTTCAAATCTGCATGCAAATCACTTAAGCTGTTTCTTCATCTATGAAATGGGAATAATAATAGCACCTCCCTCTCTGGGTTGTTTTAAGGATAATATAAAGTATGTGAAAAGCACTTTGCAAACCTTGAAGTATTATATAAACGCTATAATTATTACAGATGATTCTCTGGGAAGAGGAGAGATAATGGGAATATAGGAGAGATAATAGGTAATATTAACATAAACAATATCAAATAAGATAAAAAACATGCTGAATGGACTGGATTCTTTTTCCTGTGGGCAGGAACAGGGCAGAACTAGAAGCAATGGGCAGAAGTTATGAGGAGGAAGATTTTGATGAGGTACAAGAAAAATTTTTTTGTTTTGTTTTTGGAAGGGGGAAGGACGGGAAAATTGGGGTTAAGTGACTTGCCCAAGGTCACACAGCTAGCAAGTGTTAAGTGTCTGAGGCCGGATTTGAACTCAGGTCCTCCTGACTCCACCGCGGGTGCTCTACTCACTGCACCACCTAGCCGCCCCATGGTTTTGACATTTTTAAAAATAAGAGTCCTATTGTATTTTAAAATGTTAAAACTGTTCTTAGCTTGTGCAGTATATAAAAATGTTTAGCATGTTTGGCCCTACAGTTTGCCAACTTTTCCTCCATACAAAAGTGGAATAGGTCGCCTTAGAGAGTTTACAGCTCCTGGAGAGGTTTGAATGGGGGCCGGTGGCCCTATCAGGAATGTCATACTTCACATGGTGAGTTAATCTAGCTGACTTCTGAGACCTCTGCTATGACTTGTTATAGGTTTCAAGGTAGGTCTATTATATCCCTAGGTTTGGTGAGCCTGCTCGTAACAGGCTCTCATTCCTTCTCCAGCAGCAGTGTGACTGGGCCAACTTACTGAATGTGGGGTCCTCTGAGAGTAAAAACTCAGAATCTTTCTCCTCCTTGAGGTCAACATTCAGGCCTCGTTTCTTGCAGCTACTGTCCCTGACCTCCCTGTGTTTTTTGTGGGGGTAGACACCATTCTGCTGTTGTTGGATGCCAATGGAGGAGGGAATGATGTCCCCAGAAGTGATGGCTTCTTCAAATGTCAGCTTGTTCTTCTGGGGTTGTGAGGCTCTGGATGGCGGGACACAGCGATCTCCTGGGGGAAAAACCAACATTGTCACAGGTTAGAAGTGAGGGAGGCATTTCTAGGCACAAGGGACAAAACTCAACAGCACTATAGTGACTTAAGAGTCAAAGGACATGGATTCCAATCCTGCCTCTGTCATTTGCTCCCTGTGTGACCACTTCACCTATATGGGTCTCATTTTCCTCATCCATGGAGGCAGGTAAGTGGAACAGCGATTAGAATCCTGGGTCTGGAGTGAAGAAGACCTGAGTTCAAATTTATCCTCAGACACTTACCAATTGTGCAACCCTGGGCAAGTCATTTATCTCTGTCAGCCTCAGTTTTCTCAGCTACAAAATGGGAAGCATAATAATACCCATTTCACAGAGTTGTTGTGAGGATCAAATAGTCAGCAGACAATAAAGTGCCTACCGCCTGCCTGGTGAGGCAGCCTCAAACACTAGTTAGCTGTGTGACCCTGGACAAGTCATTGAATCTCTATTTCATCCACGGGAAAAGGAAATGGCAAAGGACACCCCCTGGACATTATGGTCCACAGGATCAGGAAGAGTCAGACATGGCCAAACATCAATGTATCAGCACTGTGTTAAGAGCTGGGGATACCAAAAAGAAAAAGAAAGACAATCCTTATTCTCAAGGAAGTTACAATCTAATGATGTTTAGATAAATTGTCAGGATCAAAAGAAATATTTGCAAAGTGATTAGCACAGCACCCGGCCCACAGTAGGTACTTTATAAATGTCAGCAACTGTTATTATTACTTCTAAAACACTTAGCTTTACAAATTCTTTTCCCTCCAGTAAAATGAAAAGCTTGGACAAGACAGCATCTAACTTTGGTTTCTTTTCATTCTAAACCTGTAATTCTATGAAGAGGGCTTCTATATCAAACAGTATAAGTTACTATAACAATAACAGCTTTTGTTTCTAAAGTGTTTTCATGGTTTAGTTCATGGTGTTTCTGTGTGACGGTAGGCAAGTCACCTAAATCTTTGTGTCTGAGTTTCCTCATCTGTAAAATGATGAGCCTGGACTCAATGACCTCTAAGTCCTTTATGCTATACCTCTAAGATCCTCTATGTAAAGCTACCACAGATTTGAGAGATAGGAAGTACGAGAATTATCACTGACTATTTCTCAGATGAGGAAGATGGGCCGCTGAGATGGGACCCGCTTTGCCTGGGTTCAGGTATCAAAGCTGGAAATGGAATCCAGGAGTAATCCCACCACACTTTTCTTTATTTATTTCTCAGTATGCAAAGTGCTTTCCTCACACGATACCCTGAGGGGGAGGTATTAATAGGGATCTATTTGACAGATGAAGAAACTGAGGCTGAGAGAGGCACACACACCTAGGAAGTATGTAGGTGAGGATCAGATCTCAGGCCATTCATCAGGATAACCGCTACCCCTGCAAGGGATGCTCACTGTTCACGGCGGGGCCAGAAGCCGGTCCCAAGACACCGCCCGCAGCACAGCAGCGCTGCGCCAGAGCTGTCGGCCCGGAAAAGCCTCTGCTCTCCTCACTCGGCACGGCACCCGCTCCTGTATTTCCTCCAGGTTCTTAGAGCGGCGGGGGGTGTTGACTGGCCGGTCTCCCCAGCCCAACCCTGGCCCCCTGGCCGCAACCCCCCCTCCCCCAGGTTCTCAATCTTGCTCACCTTCCAGCTCCGCTAAGACTTCCAACTCGGACGCAAACTCGTCTTCAAACTCATCTTCGACTCCATGTAGCTCCTGCTCGTAGTCCTCCATCGTGGCTCCAAACATGCAGCGGACTCGGCTTTGGAAGCTGCAGGGGCCACAGGAGCCCCCGGGGCGCTGGACTGCAGCCCAAACACTGGGGCTGTCCAGACGCCTAGCAGCGGTTCCGAAAGACCCGCGTTTACGGAGGGACGCAGTGCGCGCGCACGGCTCCCCTCGGCGAATTCCGGGAACGTTCCATCTGGTTCCAGCCAACCATCGTTCTGGGCTCGGCTGGGGGCGTTACATCCTCTCCCATTGGCTGGCGTGGCCTTCAATCTAGCCATTGGAGGCGGGGTGAAAAAGCCAATGCTACAACTGGAGGATACAGTATCGCAAGCTACAGTGGCCTTGGGAGGTGAGTGGTGCACGCTTTTTGGATTGCGGAGAGGCTGAGCCGGGGTGAGTGGGAGGTAACTCCCCTAGTGAGTGAAAGGGCCAGAGCGGGAGGGGAGGCTGGGGGGCAGGGGGCTTCTTGGGGTAGATTCTAGCGGGTGGGGGGAAGCTGCTTCTTCCTGTACGACTTTGGGACTTTTGCATGCAGTCTTGGAAAGTGCACATCTAGCTGTGTGGGAGGAAGCAATCCCTCCGTGAAGTCCGTTCTCTAGCCCCCTCCCCTCTTCTCACCCCGGGTTTGCAGGGCAGCTTGGCTGCCCGGATTGGAGAGGGCGAATTCCAAATGAATCTTTATTTGGAAGGGGGAGATAGGATTTGGGCCTTGGCCGCGGGGACCATGCTGATAGTGGCGGGCGGATAGTGTGATTTGAGGGTGGGCTCTGTGCCCTCCAAGGGCAGCTGTACCCAGGCCGTTCAGGTCGTCACCCTTGGCAGTGCAGACGGAATCCTAATGATTTTGTGTGGCCCTTGATGGGAAGGAGGTCAGAGGGTTTTAGTCCTGCCGACCCCCGGGGAACTGGAGGATATGTGCGAAATACCTCCTCGCCGCGTCCCAACTCCTGGTTTAAGTAGTTCAGTGACCTTGGGCAAATCTCTTCCACTCTGTAGACCAGTCTCCTAATTTATAAATTGAGGAGATTGAACTACATGGTCTCCTGGTTCCTTCCCCTCTGACATTCTATGAATCTATGTTCTGAGTTCGTTCAGAAAGGTGTTAATGAAGGCGTAAAATTAAGAACCTTGTTTTAGCCTAGTACCTTCCTGGGAGAAAGAATTTTGGTTTTCCTAATCCGGCTGAGCCCTAATCTCACCCTCTACAAAATTTATGGACCACTAGAGGGATCATTGGAGAGAATGTGGATGGCCGTTGGGGGCCCATCCCCAGTGCTGGATCCAGAATTCAGAGCCTGTTTCCTTTTGGGTCAGTGATATTGACAGATCTATTCTCTTTGTATGTGGAGTTTGAATATTGTAGTATTCTTCAACAGGGTCTTGTGCAATCTGTTTGAGTGCTTGTGCCTTGGAAGCTTAATATCTTACTATTTCCTGGAATATCCCATCTAGATCCTTCTGTTTTGTGTTTTTAATTTCTAGCATATCTGATCCTGAGAGTACTGCATTTCTAATTATCTTGACTTAATTTTGCATGTTTTAAACTTCTTTGGGCAGTTCAGTGATTTTTTTTCCAAGTATATCTCCAGTTAATTTGAATTGTCTGTATATCTGTTTACCACTATGGATTGGCCGTTGTTAATTATTATTCATTGTTTCCATTATTAGCTTGTTAACCATTTTCTTCTTTTCCCCTCCATTTTTTAAAAGCATCTTTTAACTCTAGCTTGAGTTTCCAAGATTTTTTTTACTTCCTCTAAGCTGTCCATTTATATGGCCTTTATGACTTTCTTGTTTTAGCTTCTTCAGTTCTGTATTTTTAAAAATCATATTAGTACTCTTTACTTTATTATTATTATTATTATTTGGAATAACTTGTTTTCTTGTGTTTTAAATTTTTTTTCTTTTACTTGGTGATTTCTGTTATTTTGTGAGGCACCCTTTGAACCCTTTACTCTGCTATCTTGACTGGGGAACCCTCATATATATTAAAGATAGCATATATATTATATATACACACATATGTACACATATATATACATACACACACATACATATACATCTCCAGGCACTTGGTCTGATGGGGTGGGGGTGAGGGGGTGTCCCTGAGCCCTCCTCAGCCAATTTCCCATGTTCAAAAGAATCTGCGTCCTACCATAGACCTTTGTGATCTCCATAAGGAAATAAAGAGCCTATTGATGTCAATTATCTTCCCATTCCCCTATGCTTTTAGAGACAGGTCTGTTTATGGTACTAGGTATGGATGGGACAGTCATCATAATATCATAGATTTTTGAGCTAAGAGTAATCTCAAAAGCCATTTTACCTAACCCTTTTATTACACACATAAGGATATAGAGGTTTAGAAAAGTTGAGTAATTTGCACGAAGTGACGTACATGCTAAGGTTCACAGGTCAGGCCTTTTGATTCCCAGGTAAATGTTTTTTCCACTGCATTTTGAAAAAAGTAAAGAGGTGCATTTTTCATCTCCTGAGCAGGCTCTGTTCAAAGCCCACCTCTCCCAGGATGCTTTCCTTGACTATTCCAGATCTGTAGCATCCTTTCTCCTCTGCACAGCACAAATGGACTAGATTTCTACATCCTCCATGAAGCATTTGTTCATCCCTTTGACTGGTCTCAGCTTTCCCCTTCACACATCATCTTCCAAATGTACTTACCATGGTATGTTGCTGCTGAATGATCCGTATCTGTGCCTCATTCTCTTTTCAGACTGTACAAGAGCTCCATGAGGATGTAACTTTTCTTCCCTCCTGTCTCCTACCATGGTGCTGTGCTCTTTGTCCACTTAAGCACCTCCTTCTACAAACTTGAGTTGAATTGCTTAGAGACTTGGCCAGGTTCCTGAAAATCCCGAGAGGTTTTGGCCCAGGAGCCCTGACTCCTCCCAGCTTCCATTAGGGTCCTCATTTCCCCTCAGCCTCAATTAAGGTCTTCATTTATTCCATTAAGTAGATTGTGGGAAGCCATTTGTCTTTTCTTCCAGGCAGTCTACAAATCTAGCTAATGTTCTTACATTCTTACCCTTTGTTTTTCATTCTTCAAATGTCTTTTTCTTTGATTTCTGGGAAGAGAGTTTAAGGGAAGTAAGGACATGGAAGATGGAGGGGGGGAGGTTTGGAAGTAGGTAGGGTTGTAGCTGTATAAATTTGTGTCAATGATTTGTGGTGACAACTTATTGTGGGGTCATGGGACCTGGTTTTGAATCCTGGTTCCGCCCCTTACTAGCTGTGTACCTCAGTTTCCTTATCTGCAAAATGAAGGGGGTTGGACTAGGTGACCACTGATATCCGATCCTGTCAAAGAAATATAGAAGGCTATCAATTCTTCATTTTTCCAAGATTAGGTGACTTGCCCAAAGTCACACAGAAATTTAGTGGTCCATTTGGAAACAGGTCTCCTGACTTCCAGGCCATCGGTCCTGGCAGGTTACCTTTCTGAGACCAAAAGCAAGCCTAGCCCCCTACCCTACCCATGTTGTCTCTTCCTATTCCTTTCTATCCTTAGTACCCCTCAGCCTACTCTCTTGCAGTATTTAGGAAGGTACGGAGCTTAATTCCTGTTTTATAGATTGGGAAAAGTCAGCAAGCATTTATTAAGGACCTACTGTGTGCCAGCACTGTGCTATGCTCTGGAAAATGCTCTCAAAGAATTTCCATTCTACTGGGAGAGACTGCAGATTTAGGGAAGTGGTGTCCAGGAAAGGAGTTTTGAATCATATACGTAGAATACAACCTGACCCCCTCCAACCTTTCCAATCTTCTTACATTCTATACCTTTCTGAGTACTCTGACAGCCATACATCCTGGCCTATTTGCTTTTTTTGAGCCCCTTTCTTTCATCACTATGCACTCTACCTCCCACCTCTCTGCCTTTACAGTAGCTGTTCCCCATGCCTGGAATGCTCTTCCTTCCCAGCCTCTTACTTTTAGAATCTCTAGCGTCCTTTGCGACTCAGTTAATGCCACCTTCTTCAGGAAGCCTTTCCTGATTGTTCCCTCCCTGCATCCCCTTCTGTGCCCCAATATCAGTACCATCCCCTCTAAGGTTACCTTCCTTCTACCCCAGATTGTCTTGCTTCTTCTAATCTATGTCTATTATCTCTTGCATTAGAATATAAGTTCGTTGAGGGCAGGGAGTGTCTTTGCTTCTTTGCATCCTCAGAACTGAGCCCAGTGCCTGGCATATTGTAAAGGCTTCATAGAAGCTTGTTGATTGATGGGGGAATCACAGCCGTGCTGAATGGCACCACTGAGCTGTTGATTACCACACCCTTTCTAGAAAGCAGTGGTACTGCCGTTTTCTCCTCTGTGACCACTGAGGTTCCTTATTAACTCAACATAAAGTGGCCTGTCATCTATAGCTTTCAGCCAACATACTGGGTGTCTCCCCCAGAGAGTTCTGACATAAGCACTGTCTTCTTCTGTTTCCATAGTCAGAGATGTTGCCTGGAATCTCTTCCAGCCTCCTTATCCCTTCCAGTAGCCCCAAAGTGAGAGGAGCCACGGAAGGAGCGTGATTCACTGAATAGCCCATGGGACTCCAAGGCCCAACACTTGGACTCCATTTCCATCTCTGCTGCTGACTGCCCGGGTAATTTGGGGTGAGTTCTGTGACCTTCCTGGGCCTTAGTTTCTCTGTCTACAAATTGGTGTGTCTGCTCTATATGACTGAGCTGTTCTGAGGCTAAGATTATTCTTAGGAAATGAAAGACACATAAGGACTTAAATAAGCCTATGAAGGGCCAATCTTTTTTTTTTCATTGACTTGTTTCTTTACTTTTAGTTTACAAGATTCAGTTCCACAATCCTTTGAGTTTCAATTTTTCTCCCCTCCCTTCCCCCCCCCCATGATGGCGTGCCATCATGTATAGGATCTGCAGGTACTTTCACATTGTACAGTAGTCTGGTTGTATAGAAGGGTTGTAGCCAATGGAGTGAACAATGGGAAAAAAAGAAAGAGAACCAAACATGGAAAAGAACGAGAGCATGTAGATTGCTTCAGTCTCCATTTAAACTCCATAAAAACTTTCTAGATCTTTCTCTGGATGTAGACCTCTCCTTCCATCCTGAGACTTGTAGAGTTGTCTTATAACTGTGCATTGCTGAGAAGAGTCCAGTTTATCAATGTTGGTCATCACACATATGATGTGTCTATGATTGTGTACGAATTTTTCCTGGTTCTGCTCTTCTCACTTAGCATCAGTTGGTATAGGTCTTTCTAGGTGAATATGAAGATCGTCTCCTCCCCATTTCTTATAGCACAATAGTTTTCCATTACATTCATATAGCACAACTTGTTTAGCCATTCCCCAATTGATGGGCATCCCCTTAATTTCCAGTTTTTTGCCACCACAAAGAGAGCTGCAATAAATGTATTTGTATATACGGGTCTTCCTCGCACTTCTATGATCTCTTTGGGATACAACCCCAGAAGTGGTATTACTGGGTCAAAGGGTATGCAATTATTTATAGCCTGAAGGGCCACTCTTAATTCCCTATGCCAGTGCTGCAGACAATTCCCAAGTCATTTCAATTTGGCTTTATACTGTAGTACAAAAATAGCCATGTGATGTAGTAGAAGTCCTTGGCTTGTTTTCACAAGGCCTCGATTAAAATTCTGTCCATCTAACCCTGGGCAAATTATTTATTCTACCCAAACCTGTTTTCCTTCTGTGTACAATGAAGGGGTCATACTTGCCTCGTAGGGTTGATGTGAGAAAAGCATCTTCTAAACTATAAATCGCTATGGAAAAGTGTTCAGTTGAGTCTTCAAGACTCTGTTTGGGGTTCTCTTGGTAAAGATACTGGAGTGATTTGCCATTCCTCCTCCAGCTCATTTTATAGATGAGGAACTGAAGCAAACAGGGTTAAGTGACTTACCCAGAGTCATACAGCTAGTAAGTGTCTGAGGCCAGATTTGAACTCATAAAAATGAATGTTTCTGATTCGAAGCTCTATCCTCTGGAAAAATGAGCGGTTATGATTGTCATCATCATTACCTTATTTTAACAGAGAAGAAAATGGCACAGTGGATGGAATGTTCATGTTAATAATTAATGTTAATGTTAATCAAGGAAACCTGGATTCACATCCTACCTCTGATACCTTCTAGCTATGTGGTCATTGACAAGTCACCTAGCTACTTCTAGCTTATAAAAAGGTTGTGATCCAAGTTTGTGGAGGGGGTTCTATACCATTGAAATCAGATGTATTTGTTTTTTAAGATAGACCCATTTCCCAGAAAGTAGATGTGAGGTGAATTTATTTACTCAAGTTCTATTTTTAGTACTCCTGGGTGAGTGAGCCATCTTAAGGAATTCTACTGGAAACCCTATAGAGATTTCTTTTGGTTGTAACGAATTGAGCTGTATTTTTTTTTTAGTAAGTTTAGAAATTTGTTTGAATCAAATTTACTTAAAGTAGCTTCTTCCTGGGTAGGTCCCTCTCTTTCCTGGTACCTTCCTGCAGATTTAGCTTTCTCTCGGTCATTGGTTTCTGCAACTTAAGCAGCATTGTTGGGTACCTGCTGTATACACGACCATATGGTGGGAGCTAGAGGGACACAATTGGGGGGGAATTGAACATCTGCCCTCAGGGAGGTTACAGTCTATAATCATAACTCTCATCACTCGAAGGCTTACAAATCGCTTTTCTCAAAATAACCCTTTGAGATATGTAGCGCAAATGTTATTGACCTCTGAGAGGTAGAAGTGAACTTGCTCGGGTCATACTGCTAGTGAATGGCAGAGAATGGCTTGAACACCTTGGTTTTCTGACTCTGAATCCAAGGTTCTTTTTGTGGTCTGCTGGTTGTGGAGCCAGGAGTAAGGTGGGGTCTTAAGACGTATACTTGTGACTGTTGGGGCATATCAAATTAAAGAGAAGCATCCCTTTCAGATGCTCTCCTGGATTCATCTAAAATGAGAAGGGCACTTCTGGGGATACACTTGCTATCTTTAGGGAAGGTTAGTGACTAAAGATGCCTGAAAGGCAGGAGCTGGCCTGGTACCTAGCACTCCTATACAGCTACCACTGTATAATTGAAAATTGAGAATTATTCTGATTTCACAAGTTTTAACTCCTTCAGGATCAGTGAGTTTTGTATGAGAAAAAGTCTCTTTCTAGGTCATTGATTGTACCCTTAAATCCCATCTAAGCATTTTACAAATTCATGTTAGTTAGCCTGAGACTTCTCCCACTGTCTCTGCTTCTGGAAACTTAGCATCATAGGGTCTGGTATGTAGTAGGTACTTAATAAATGCTTGATGATTGACAGGGTCAGCTCAGGATTACCTCTCTTGGTAGAAGGAAGATAACCAAAGGGTTTGGAAAGAACTAGGTGCTTATCTTATTGTTTGACAGGTGTCAAACCCACCATGGAGCCAGGGCGCATAGAGAACCTCTCCATTCTCTACCAGAGCTCAGACTTCATTGTGGTCAACAAGCATTGGGACCTCCGCATTGACAGCAAGATGTGGTATGAGACCCTGACCCTGCAGAGTCAGCTGAAACACCGGTTCCCAGAGCTGGCTGATCCTGACACCTACTACGGCTTCAGGTGTGGGGCCTGGGATTCCCTGAGCACCAAGAATGGAGCTGCTGATAAAGGCAGTATCCTTGGGTTGGGAGGCCGGAAACCTGGGTTCTCTAACCTTGATGTCAGTACTAATTTGCTGTATGGCAAATATGTGGCCCAGTGGTCCTGGGTAGGTCACTTAACCTCTTTTCCTGGACCTGTTTCCTTCCATCAAGACGAAGTTCTTCTACAAAGTTCCTTCCAACTTAATATTTGTAGGTTTCTATACAAATAAAAATCGTAGCAACTCACACTTTAATGCATCATTTTATGGTTTGTCGTTCTCTTTTGCACATGTCATGTCAGCTGAGATTCCCAACAAACAGCCCTGTGAAGGAGGTAGCTCACATGTGAGGAAACTGAGGCACAGAGAACCCTGATGCAGTGGGAAAAGTTCTGGATTTTGGAGTCAGAGGATTTGAGTTTCAGTCCCTGCTCCACCACTTAGTACCGGCATGACCTTGGACAAAGCCTCAATTTCCTCATCTTTACAATAAAGGGTTTGGCTGGGATGACCACTGAGGTCTCTTCTAGCCTAAATCTGTGGTTCAGAAAAAAAAGTGTCATTTGTTCAGGGTCTTGCCACAAAGTGAAGTTTACCAGCAGAGCTGGGAGGGAGGGACATGTACACATGGGTCTCCTATCCTCCTCAGTGTGGTCACTTCTGTTGCACCACACTGCGCCCTGCCCTCCATGGCGCGCAGGAGCAGGAGCCCTGCCTAGCCTTGCGCTCCCTCTTCCCCGAGAGGAAAGTGATGTCTGTGGGTCTTGTGTCCGCCCTCAGGTTCTGTCACCAGCTGGATTTCTCCACCAGTGGAGCACTCTGTGTGGCTTTGAACAAGGCAGCGGCTGGCAGGGCCTACAAGTGCTTCAAGGAGCGGCAGGTCACCAAAGCCTACCTTGCCCTGGTATGTAACCCCAGCTGGGGGCTATGGAAGAGTGGTTAGATCTTCTTAGGTTTTGAGGGGTTTTTTGGGATGGAGAGTGAGAGATGCATCGGAGGTGGGGTTGGCATAGCTTGTGGTGCACCTGATGACCAGTCACTGCCAGTGATGCCCTTAAAAAAAAGAGCTGTAGCCAATCCCCAGGCCAACAGAGCTTTGATAGGTTATCATGAAAAAGAACTTGGGATGTTTGAGGGGAAATCCCTAAAATAGTCACTCTACTTCTTTGCTCAAAAGCTTTTAAATGGCCCCCCACCCATGCCTTCACGTGCCCTCCCCACCCCATGCCTTTGCATGGCTCTCCACCCACACCTTCACGTGGCTTCCATTCCATAATGCAATAGCCTGGTATCCAAGGCCCTTCACAGACTGGTGCCCTCCTTCTTTTCTTGCATTACCCCCTTCACAGAGTCTGCCTTCCAGCCAAAATGAGTAATTTATTAACCTCTACTTCCCTGCCTCTGTGACTCCCCACAGCTGGAATGCTTCTTCTTCCATTCCCTCTGTCAGTTGCCTGCCTGCCTACCTGTCCTGTAGGGCCTTGCATAAAATGCTGCTTTTTCCATGAAGTTTTCCCTGATTCCCTCCCACAGGAAGTGATCTGAGTTTATAACACATAGTACCTCTCTTAGGTGCTCATCATACATTACTTATATTTGTCTGCATGGACACTGCAGATCAAGCATCTTCATTATTGTCATTTTGGGCCCAACTTAAGCCTTACTTCCTCCAAGGGACCTTCCCTGACCGCTGCAGCCCACAACGGTCTCTCCAAACTCCTGCAGCGATGAATTATTGCCACACAATTTAATACCTGACCACAAACTCTCTCTTGTGGTGTGCTCTGTTTCAAATCAGATAATTTGCAAGTGTCCCGTCTCTGAGCTCCTGTGGGGAAGGGACCAGTTTTCTTTGTCCTTGTTCCTCCCTTTCTTCTTGCCCTAGCCCCACCCTTCCCCCAGCACCTAGCACAATGCTTTACACGTAGTAGGTACTCAGACACGAGGGAAGGAAGATGGTGAAGTGCCCTTGAGAAACAGAGTTCTACTCTGGAGATTACCCAGGGAGGGACAAACATTCCCTCTTTATCTTGGGAGGTCAGTTACTTGTTCATCAAGCCTACTCCACTTACTGTGTGGTATGAACCAGGCATTGTGGGACGAGGGGAAAATATAGGTGAAACAGAGGATGCTACAGGGTGGAGGGAGTGTGGGAAGGGAACACATAGCACCTACTGTGTGCTAGGCCCTGTACTTAGTACTTTGCAAATATTATCTGATTTGAAATAAAGCACACCACAAAAGATAGTTTGTGATCAGTTGTTGATTCGTGTGCCAGTAATTAATTGCAGTAAGAGTTTGGAGAGTGCTGTGGGCTAGAGAGGTCAGGGAAGGCCTCTTAGAGGAGGTGAGGCTTAAGCTGGGCCCATAATGATGATGAGGATAATGATACAGGTTTCTATGGTATTTTCGGTTTTAAAAAGTTTCCTCCCACCAGCCATGTAAGTTGGTTAGTATAAGTATTATCCCCGCTTTACAGATGAGCAAACTCATGTTTAGAGAAGTCAGGTGACTTCCTCAAGGTCACACAATAAGTATCTAGTCCAATATTAGAACCCAGGTCTCCCGACTCCAAATGGGCAGCTTCTGTTTTGGTTTTTGGTTTTGCAAGTCTCCTTATATATGGCAGGTACTAAGCTGGTGTTTGTTGAATTGCTTTGAAATAGTCTCAGAGTGGCATGATTACTTTTTTTTTGGAGGGCAATTGGTGTTAAGTGACTTGCCCAAAGTCACATGGCTAGTAAGTGTGTTAAGTGTCTGAGGCCAGATTTGAACTCAGGTCCTCCTGACTCCAGGGCTGGTGCTCTATTCACTGTGCCACCTAGCTGCCCCAAAGAGGCAATAACACAGAGCTTGTTTTCCTGTCCATAGAGAAGCTTACTCTTTTTTTTTTCTTTTTGGAGGACAGGGCAATTGGGGTTAAGTGACTTGCCTAAGATCACATGGCTAGTAAGTGTTAAGTGTCTGAGGCCAGATTTGAACTCAGGTCCTCCTTACTCCAGGGCCCATGCTGTATTCACTGCACCACCTAACCACCCCCTGGCATGATTTCTTTGTATTCCAAAGGTTCGAGGCCATGTGCAAGCTAGCAGGATGACCATCAACCATGCCATTGGAAAGAATACGACAGAAGGCCTCACCCACATGATGTGTATTGAAGGGACAGAAGGTAGGAAGCTTGGACCTGCTCAGCCTCCTTTCACCCAGCTGCCCCAGTGTGGTCTTAACTCTCTGGTTAAGAGAAACTCTGAGAAAGTCTTCCCCCTCCTGATTGATTCTTTCGTGAAGGTGAACTAGGTCATCTTTTACCTCAGTTCTTACCTAGCCTTTACTACTGAATGGGTGTTGCCACAGACAAAATGAGACCTGGGAAAGACCTTGGCTTAAAAAGGTCAAGGTCTCTCACTGCATCCTTGGCCATCACCAGTAGTCCTGACCTGTGTTTTGCCACTGAACTCTGATTACTGTGGAGGAGAGAGTGAGGCTGATGATTTTGCACAGCCCTATCTCACTTAAATCCAGTTCACTTGCAAGTCAAGATATCACCCTCCTGATGCCATTGGTCTTCTTCTAGAACAAAGGATGAACAGCAACATTGCTTTTGTTGCATAGCCTTGGAAAGTAAACTTCCAGGGTCTGATTGGGCAGGTTTTCATTCTGTATGAATGAATTTCACTTTAGGGTTGTACTTTATCACAAGGCCAATATTGAACAACCAGGAACAGCTTTGTCCTTCTTAGTTAAGAATAAACTCTCAGGGAACCCATGGTCTAAGGGTACAACAAATAGACATGTTGTCTAAGGAAATGTTGCTGCTGAAAGGAAAGGGACATCCCAGGGATTTACCTGGGCCTGTGGAGAGAAGGACATGGGGGCAAATCCAGGAAGATTTTCCTGCAGATGGCAGTTCTTAAAGCCAGGATTTACTTCAGGGGGAGGGCAGCATCCCACAATCTCTCTTCTCCTATTCCCACCCCCAGGCTGTGAGAATGCCAAACCATGCCTGACGGAACTGACAGTCCTGGAACGTGGGTTGTATGATGGTGATCCAGTCTCCAAAGTGCTTCTCCAGCCCCTCACAGGTAAGGTAGCCATCTTCACCTGACCAGGGTCAGGGGAGGGGCCTGAATATCTTGTGGTGAGCAGGTGATGCTTCTGGATGAATGGGATTTGTGTGTTGGGCCACCCCAAAACTGGATGGTGAACCAGGCATTCTCCCCATTCAGGAAGATTTAATATCTGCACAACCCTGAATGGTTTTTAAAGTACTCTCACAAGTTTCCTCTCATTCATCCCTCATGCCATAGTAGGTATTATGTTGTGCCTGTTTTTTAGATAGGAAAATTGAAGCTCAGTGAGACTTGATGGCTTCAGAGTTTGGTATTCATAGCCTAAAGGTCCCTTAGAGATCATCTAGTCTAACCTTCCCAATTTTATTTATTTTTTAGTTTAATTTTTTAAAAATATGAAAAATTTATTTTCTCTTCTACCTTCTTCCCCCATTGGGGAAAAAAAGGAGCAAAACAAAGAAAAAAATCCATGTTAGAAATAGGCATAGTCAAGCAAAACATCCCCTTATTGGTTATATCCCCAAAATAAATTTCCTTTTCTACCTGAACCCCTCACCTCTCTGCCAGGATATGGTTAGTATTGTTCCTTATCATCCTGTTGAATCTTGAATTAGACATACTATAGATTAGATTAGTATTGTGAGTGAGGTACCCGGGGTGGGCACGTGACGTGCGCAGTGTGTGGCATGATTAGGATAGAAACCCAATTTTTTTGACTCTTATATTATTGTTATTAATTGACGTTTATATGAGGAGTACCAAAAATCTCAATGCTATTTTATGCAGCTGAATTACTTACCTTTATAGCACTTTTTAAAAAGCTTTTGTTTTTTAGTTTACATCATTCATTTCTGTGAGATTTTGAATTACAAATTTTCTCCCCGTCTTTACCTTACCCACCACCCCAAAACAGAGATCTCACTGTAGACCCCCTCCCCCAATCTGCTCTCTCCTATGTCCTCCCCCAACGCCCCTCTGGCTTTCTGGTAGGGTAAGATGGATCTCCCTGCCCCAGTGCTTGTGTATCTTATTTCCCAATTGCATGTAAATAATAATAATGATAGTAAAATATATCTATACCTACATACATATACACATATATTTTTAACATTTGATTTTAGAACTTTAAATTCTAGATTCGTTCCCTTCCTCCTTTGTCACCCACCCCCACTGGAAAGACAAGCAATTCACTACAGACCGTATATGTGTCATTATGCAGAACATCCCCACAGTGGACATATTGTGAAAGACTGACTGTATTTCCCTCCTTCCTATTCCGCCCCTGCCTTGTTCTATTCTCTACTTTGTCCCTGTCCCTTTACAGAAGTGTGTGCTTCTAACAACCCTCCCCCCAACCCTCCTCTCCCTTCCATCATCCCCCCTCTCATCCCCTTCCCCCCTACTCTCCTATAGGCCAAGATACCCAATTTAGAGTGTATGTCATTCCCTCCCTGACCAAATTCAGTGAGAGTAAGGTTGACCCATTCCCTTTTTGCCTTCCTGTTCTTCCCCTCCATTGTAACAGTTATCCCTTGCCTCTTCTGTATGAGAGGATTAACCCCATTCTGTCTCTCCCTGCTTTACAGCACTTTTTAAGGCTGATAAAATGCTTTTCATCCATTATTTTCATTTGATCCCTACAACAATCCTGTGAGGGTAGTTTAAATACATTCATTATTTATACCCATTTCACAGATGAGGAGTCGGAGGCTCAGAGTGACTTGTCCATGCTTACAAAAAGCTAGTCCTTTTAAAGGAAGGATCTGAACTAAGGAGTCCCTTGACCCTAAGTCTTTGAATAGCCTGATCCACTTAACCCCAAAGGGTGGGGGGTGAGGGAGTTGAGTTCTTTTGGCCTATAGCTAGTAGTATTTGAGGCAGCCACATTTTAGTCCTGGGTTTTCTCTACAGTAGTGAACTCCAAAGTGGAAACTGTGTAGAACCCCAGTGGGGTATGAGATTAGCCAATCAGAGAGTAGAAAAATGGGTTGCAACTTATCCGCATTCAATATGCTTGATTCCAGCATAGCTGTACCACCCCATTTATCTGTCTTGTTCTACCCTTCCCAACATGGCCTCCTGTGGCTACATTGGGTCTCTGGGGTGGGCTTATGACCTAATCATGACCCAGACACCTAGAGTAGCTCTCCCCCACAACATTACCACACCCTGACTCCCTTATCACTCCAGCTGACATTGTGGCTCTGGTACATACCCCAAGCCCTGAGCTCTGAGCAGTGAGAGCCTTGTCCCCTTACATTAGCTTTCCCCCAAATCCCACCCTTCTTTCAGTCAAGGGTACCACAGTCCTTGCAGTCACTTAGGTTCACAACATTGGAGTCATCCTAGAAAGCCAGTTACCTGACAGATTTTGCCTTTTCTATCTTGGCACCTATCCCCTTTCCTGCACTTACACAGCCACCAGCCTAGTTCAGACCTTTATTACCTTTCCCCTGGACTATTTCCATAGCTTCCTAATTGGTCCCTTCCCTTTCCAAACCCTTCTCCATTCAGCTGCCAAATTGAAAAATGATACTCCTAAAAGCATTGTCTGATCCTATTACTCCCCTACTAAGTAAATTCTGATGGTTTCCTATTGATTCTAGGATCAAATATTATTTCATCTTTATCACATCCTTTTAAAATGTCCATTTTTTGGCACAAGTTTTACAATGTATGTTATCATTAGTATAGTAGTGCATGTGTATCATTTATGAATAAACAGACATGTTGGGAATATGTGCTTGATTTTTTTTGCTGGTGGGGCATATGATCAGAAAGGTTGGAGCCTGCTGCTCTGCAGAGGCATGGGAAGTAGCCTGGAAGATATGGACAGAGGGAGGGAGAAAAAGGAGAGTGAAGAATTCTTTTGGTCTGTGAATGATTGCTGCCCATCTTATTTAGCCAGAGGTTGGGGAAGAGGAGTCTCAAGTGCCCACCGCTGATCCCAAACCCCAGGAAACTTGAGCTGTGAGATGCCTTGGGAAAAGCCCGGGACTTGCCCCAGCTCTGGCTCCACCAGCTACCAGGTGTCTGCCCTACTGTTCTAAGACCAAACTTCCTCACCTGTAAATGTAAACAGTGACACTTGGACTCCCTGCCTCCCAAGGTTGTTATCAGAAGAGTTCTTTAACTGTTTAGTACTATAGAAATGTGATCTTTCATTTAGAGGCCAGTGAGTGGTGTGATGGATAGAACCACGAAGTGAACTATTGGGTTTCAATCCTGCTTTGGGAATTTACTAGCTAGGTGACCCTAGGCAAAAATCCCTCAGTCTCTTTGGGCCTCAGATTGTTTACTTATCTGTAAAATGAAGGGGCCTGGACTTGATGGGACCCTAACATCTTTTCCAGCTTGAAATCTATGATTCAGACTACAAGGCTTCTCCAAAATGAGAAGACAGGTTGGCATCTCAGTAAAGGGATGAGGAGAGACAATGGCCCTCATCTGCCAAAGCCCACAGATTGAAATGAGGAGCCTCAATGAAATCTGAAGGAGATTTTGGGGAAAATGATAGGCCTTAGTGACTTTGAGCAAGTCACTTCCCCTGACTGGGCCTGAGTTTGCTTTTCTGTAATGTAAGGGGATGGAACTAGACTAGGTCCCCTTCCAGGTCAAAATCCTATGACTCTAAGATAGCGAGAGGTATCTTTGGGAGGATGATTTCAGAAAGGGAGGTGAGGCTTTCCCTCAATGCTTCCGTGCCAGCATCCCGGATGGGAGGGCTAAGCCTGGGCTCACTTGCATTCTTGACATTGTGTTCTCCCAAAGGCCGGACCCATCAGCTGCGAGTACACTGTAGCAGCAGTGGACATCCCATTGTGGGTGACTTCACCTACAGCTTCAAGAAGGATAGCCGCCCCTTCCGTATGATGCTACATGCCTTCTATCTCCGCATCCCCACCTGTGGGGAGCTCATCGAGGTGAACACGCCCGACCCCTTTGTGCCCACGTTGGATGCTAGCTGGCAGCCCCAACAATCGGTCCACCCCCTGGAAGAAGTCATCCAAGCCCTGAAGGCCACAGTGGAGCCAACCCCTGGAGAAACCTCCCCCCTGCCCAAGGTGGGCCAGGATGTGGTCATGCAGGAAGCCAGGGCCAAAGAATCGGAGGAGCAGCGGGCCAGGTGCCAGCAATGGCTGACCGAATGGGCAGTGGAACCTGAGAACTGAACTGCTGCCCATCCTTGGAAGGGGGTCAGTGATGTGTCCCTAGGAAACCCTACCCATTCCCAGATACAGATCTCTTTCTTCCCCAGACCTTGAGTATGATGGAATAGGGGCGTACTGGGAGGCTAGGCTCAGCCAGAGAGGGGTTTCTTCCTCCCTCCCCCCACCAGCTTCCCTACCTCCTGTAGCCTTTCTCTCCAAGCCTGAGGGAGTTTAACATCAACATTATCCCCAGGGGGTTGGGATGGACTGGGGCCATAAGGAAAACAGCTTATCCCTGATTCCCCACCCCTGGGCACCTACAGTACAGGGACAGACGGGGATTCACTGTCCTGAACATTAGAGTGAGTAGAGAGCCGATGTTTCCTTGTTTTGGTCTATGGGCAGCTAGTGGTGCAGTGGACAGAGCACCGGGTCTGGAGTCAGGAAGACCTCAGTTCAAATCCAGACACTTACTAGTTGTGTGATCTTTGGTAAGTCACTTAACTGCCTCAGTTTCCTCATCTGTAAAACAGGAATGATAAAAACACTCGCCTCCCAGGGTTGTCGCAGGGATCAGATGAGATAATATTTGTAAGGTGTTTAGGCCAGTGCCTGGCACTAATAAAGGCTGTATAACTGCTATCACTATTACTGTGTATCAGGAGGTTGTTCAGAATGAGGGAGGGGGAAAAATATCTCTGCTGGAACTTTTAGCTTTTCTGACCTAGGGGACAAAAATCTCTTTTGTTGAAAATAAGCCAGGCAGACAGAGCCCATTGCTAGGCTATCTGCTTACAATCACTCCCATTTTATGGATGAGAAAACTTAGCCCCAGAGAGGGTACTTTCAAGGTCACATAGCTTTTTAGCCACCTTTCTTGATGCCTCTATAGTGCCTGTATTTGGGGAAAAGTTTGGGTTTTTTTACATCAAGATGGGGTGGGAGGTGGGGGGTGGGGTACAAGGGGATTTTTCACCGTAGTGGAGCATGGACACCACATTCCAGCTTTCCTTGACCATCTATCACCATGGGGATGGAGGAGGGTGGAAGAGTTGATGAGGTTTATCTAGGATGCAGCTTCACTCAGTCTCAGGTATTTGCCAGCACTGAACCCCTTCCCACTCACCCTCCCCTACCCGTGCAGGACAGATCCTGAAGAATTGGGGTGGTCTGCTCCATGTGATAGACTGCAGACTTCTCTTTCACCAGGAGAGGGTGCCAGCTGTCCACAGGTAGTTGGTGCTGCTGGCTTAGGTTTTGGAAGTGGTCTTGTAGCTGTTTATCAGTGTCTGGTCCCTGCCCCCAAGTTCAGTCTGACTGGAAAAGGCTCAGTCTCTGGGACCCTTGTACATAGAACAGTGTGTTATGGTTGGCTCTTCTCATCCCCCAACATGTAGTCACTTACCAAGTCCTTTCAATTCTTGCCTTGTAACCTGATCCATCCTTTCTGGTCCATTCATGGTGCCACCGCTCATTCATTATCTCTTCTCTAGACTAGTAAAATAGCCTCCTAAGTGGTCTCCCTGCCTCCGTTCTTTCCCTTTCAGTGCTTCCAGTCATATTCTTTATGCACACCTCTAATTGTCTCTTGCTGAAGTTCCCTCTTGCCGCTGAGATGGAAGCCAGACTGCCGATCCTGGTACTCACAGCCTTTCATGATCTGGTTGTAAGCTTTTGAGCCTTATCTCCCCCCCTCTCCCCTTTCACACATCCTCTGCTTCAGCCAGTAATAGCTTTTAACCATGCCAGGATCACTCCTGCCTACAGTCTCTTGCTTGGGCTTTGTACTTTGCTTGGAAATGCCCCTGCCATCTCTCCCTTTTGAAATCCCTCTCATCCTTCAAGTCTTAACAAAATGTTGTGGATCAGATATTTAGAACAGGAGGTAAACTTAGAGCTCATCTAGTCTAATCGCATCATTTTACAGATGAGGAAACTGAGTCCCAGACAGGTTTAAGTGACTTACCCCTCCTCACTACTCAACCAGCCAGCATCCCACTTCACACCTCATCACCTCCTGCCAGGACTATGAAACACCCTCCTGGCTGGTCTTCTTCACTCAGGTTCCCTCCCTTCTCGAATCCATCCTCCTTACGAGTGCTGAAGTGATTTTCCCAAAGTACAGGTGTGACTGTGTCATTTCCTCACTCAAAAACGGCAGGGGTCCCTCTGTCTCTTGGGTCAAATATAAACTGTAGCATTAGAAAGTGGCCCTAGCCTTATTAGACCTCAGTCCCCTTCTTGTACACTGGCCCTTCTGCTGTTTCACAAACATGACACTTTTCCCTGGTTGTTCCCCACACCTGGGACTGACTCACTCTCCACCTCTGCCTCCTTGCACGAAATCCTTGTTGCCTTCAAAATTCAGCTTGAGCATCTTCTCAGTGAAGCCTCTCTAGATTCCCACTCCACCCCCCAGCACTAGCCCTTCTCCAAATTACTTTGTAATTGGTGTGTATATAGTCTGTACATGCTTAATTTGATTGATGTACCTGTTTTCTCTTCCTGATAGAGTATAAGCTCCTTGAGGGCAGAGAGCGTTTCATTTCTGTGGCTGGTACAGTGCCTGGCACTTCATAGCTAGTTACTGATTGATTGCCCAGGGTCACTCAGGTAGTATGTAGTAGAGTTGGAATTTAAATCCAGATTCTCCAACTCGAGATTCAGCACTGTTGCTATTATATTGGGCAGTTGTTTTTCAGGAAGCTTTTCCTGACCTCTGCAGCTCATAATGAAATTTCCTCTGAAAGCAGGATGCATCTCCCTGATTTGCGTTCTGTGGGGGTACTTCCAGGTCCCTCTTCTTGACTAGCTTCTGAGAGCAGAGATGGCGTCTCCTTCTCTCACCTGCATCAAATAACCTCTCATGGAACTGAGAATATGGTGGGTGTTCAATGAATGAGTTGAATATTTTGGAGAAGTGCATGGGCCGGTCCTTCAGTGATGTGTGACAAAGCCAGCTACAGACTTCAGTACATGTGGAAGCCTAGCCCCCACGTCTGGCTCCTGCCACTCAGCGGGGCCTCTTTCCAGCGTGGCTCCTTCCTTTCCCCATATGACTTAGAGAGGAGACCAGTGAGCGGACTTTGTAGAGGGTGGCTTCTCTACATAGCTCACAGCCACAGATCTGGCACCAGGGTGTCTGCATCCAAATTGGGAGACATTTGGAAGGTCAGGACCATGTTGGGTTGTGGTCTACTCCTTTTGAGGGAGTAACCACATTGATGAGACAGTGGATTCCCTAAAGTAACTCCCATTCGCATAGCACTTTTAAGGTTTAAAATATGACAATTTGTGAGGCAGGTAGTGCAAACGGTATCGTCCCCACTTTACAGCTAAGGAAACTGTGACTTACTTCAAGGTCCGCATCAGAGCCAGGACTCAAACCCAGGTCTTCTGACCTCTAAATCAAAATGCTTTACATTCCCTTGTGCTCCCGAATTAAATCCATTGCTAGAAAGGGGTGGGAGAGAGTGTCTAATAAGGGAACCAGGTGTAAATCACAAAGTGAAATTTCCCTGGTGTATTGTGGCCCAGATAGATGGGATTGGGGGTTTTCTGATTAGGAACAAGAATCCTCAAACAGTGATCATAAATCAGTAGCTTGAGAGCATGGTTTCAAATTCCTTTTTCAGTTTGTGTTGGAAACACTTTTTTTATGGGTGTAAAGCAGTGACTTATCTTGGGAAAGATATACTTGTGACCAGATGAGTCTCAACAGAACATGCTTATTCTTAACCCAAGCAAATGAATAGGTGTTCCAGGGTGTCAGGCTTCTTTGAAGGTTCCAGACCTGAAAGATGTGTCAAACTGCATCAGTTTCCCCTGGCACTCCACCTTCTTCTAGGAACTGTCTTTGGCTGGCGCTTTGCCCTTGATCCTAGGGCTAAAACCTTTCATTATTTTTAACATCTCAGTCACTGTGAGCCCCAGCCTCCTAAACACCTCTAACCTTTAAGTCTTTGTGATTCATTGGGTCAGAGATCTGCTCTGCCTAGTTCCCAGTGGCCCCCTCTTCCCCTTTCCCACTCACCTGGGTGCCCTGACCCATCATTGATTCATCCTACAATCTTTGTTATCAGCCGTTCAGGGAACTTTATGCATCACATGGCAATGTCTCACCTACATTCCTACATGGTCACTATCCAATTTCCCCTTCAGCCTAGGGAAGAACTAGGAAATAAAAATGGAGTGCAGTTATCACTTCCACATGGCGATTTTTTCCATCGTGGCTCCGATATGTTGTAGTTCGGCAAAAGAAATCAAATGGGGATTTTTTGGAAGTTCTGTGGAAGTGAAGGCCAGCATGACACAGAAAAAGTTTAGAAACTGAGAAATTCATAGTATTATATAATATAGCCAATGACCAAAAATATTTAACCCAAGTTTTACAATAAACATTCCATTAAAAAAAAAGAAATGGAAAGAAAAAATTCAGCCATTTTGCATGGATTTTCCAGATCAAAGGGTGGTTGGTGCTGTGCCCCTAAGCCTCACTATGTTGCAGAGGTAACTGTAATTGCATGGGGTAATGAAAAGATGATTAGATTTAGTGTCTGAGGTCCTGGATTCAGCATCCACCTCTCAGTTATTTGGGGCAAGTCAGATAATGTCTCTGGGCCTTAGCTTCTTCATCTGTAATAGGAGGTTGGGCTAAAAAGATGTCCAAGATCTTTTCTAAAAGCTCCAAACCTAAGCTCCTAAAGACTTCATTCTCGTCTCTTCAGAAATCACATCATCAATCCAATGCAGAAGCCAGTCAGGAGTTAACAACAACAAAATCCTTTCCTGTACAGCCTCACAAAAAGAGAACTGAAATCACAGGTATGTCCTTGAAATTTGGGCATTTATCACGCCAGGCCTCAAGTGTTCCTAATCCCCTATCTGTTAGCAAATGGTGTAGCTCTGGGGTGGTAACCTGCTGTCTTGAGACCATGTGTGGTGTGGCCCCCTGGGTCCTCAAGTGCAGCCCTTGACCTAGAGGTGACCTTGAGGCCACAGGTTCCCCACCCCTGCGTAGCTGATCAAGCAGTGGAAAACCAGTGAAGGCTGAGCTGTTAAAACAGTCAAAACAGGCCAGAAGAAGGGCCAAGAGTAACAGTGAAATTCGATCTGGACATCAAGTGTGTGTTGTTTCTCCTGTTCTGCTGTGACCTCTTCCCCCTTTTTTTTCCTTGTTCTTCATGGACACTTGGGCTCAGTGTTAGAAATAGCACAGAATAAAAGCCCAGGCCGTCTGCAGTCCCTCGATGATTATAAATGTACGTTATAGAACTGTTGTCTTAGACTGATTCACTAACTTCATGCGTGAATAGAGGCCACCAGTATCATCTGGATTGTTATGAAGTTGTTCAGAAGTAGTAGCACATCTGTTTATTTAATTTCCCCTATCGTGGTTTAAGGACAGAGGTAGAGTGTTGTTCTGTTGTTTCAGTTTTGTCCGACTTCATGACCCCATTTGGGGTTTTCTTGGCAGAGATCCTGGCGTGGTTTGCCGTTTCCTTCTCCAGCTCATTTTACAGATGAGGAAACTGAGGCAAACAGGGTTAAATGACTTGCCCAGGGTCACACAGCTAGTAAGTATTCTGAGGCTGGATTTGAACTCAGGTGTTTCAGACTCTAAGCCTGGCGCTATATCTGCTGCTCCACCTAGCTCCCCAGAGGTGGGGTGCTACAGTGGAACGAGTATTGGCTGGCGTGGCAGGGGAGGACCTGGATTGATGTTTGCTACCTGTTCGATCTTGGGCCTCAGAGTCCTCATCTCTTAAAATGAGGGTGTTTTATGTGCTGTGTACGTGGAATTTTTTTTTGTCTTTTTGTCTTTAAGTTCAAAATTAATTAAAATAAATAAAATAAACTGAAGGGGTTGGGCTGATTGCTTTCTGAGGCCCATGATTCTATGACCCAAGTTAAAAATTTTTTTTTTGAGATTGGGTTTTCCTATCTTGCCCAGACCAGAAGTGCAGTGACTACTCATGAATCCAATCCCGATACTAACTGGTGTGGAAGGTTTAACCTGCTTCATTTTTCTGACCTGGACTGGTTCACTTCTTATGCAGTCTGGTGCCCGACTTTGTGTGGATCCCTACCAGTGTTAGCCATACCCTAGCTTAGAACTCCTAAGCTCTGAAATCTATCCATTGATTTCCTTGGGGTCAAGAATCTCTCTTAAGACTTCTGGGAGTATATAGACGAGGGTTACTCATGATGAAGAGGCCTGAAGGGATGTCATTCTGCATTGCTAGAGGCGACATCCACAGCTGCATCAGAGAAGTACATGGTCACCAATGAAGAGAACCAAGATTCCGCTGAGGCAAGGGCAGGTTGTAAGTAATAGAGTATATGAAGGACAGTGATATGGGAGGTAGAGAAATAAGGCCGCTGACAGATTTCAGAGGACCTTGAATGCTTAGCAAAGGGATTTGAACTTCACCCAGTAGAAAATTAGGGAGCAATTTAAAACTTGAGCGCAGTGGTGATTATGACTAATTATGACTATGCCTAAGAAAAATTAGTTTGTGATTGATGTGGAGGATGGATTGGAAGGGAAAGAGAATGAAGGTAGTAAGCCCCCTTAGAGCTGTCCTGGCTCTCTTTGGCACTCTAGTGAGACCTATAGACCCCTTTTCATAAAACAAGATACAAGGGAAAACACCTATATGGAAAGAGTTGTAATTTTCTCACGTACTAGTTTGTGGACTGGAAATCCATCAGTGGACATGTTCATGGACACCAGGTTAAGAACCCTAAGGTTTACTGTAGTAGACCAGGGGAGTAATGAGGACTTTTATGAGAGTGGTAGAGGTGAGAGCGAGGAAAAAGGAAGAACCAAAGATAATGGTTCACATTTGGAAGATTCAGCAAATGAGGGTGCCATTGACAGAAATAGTTAAACTGGAGAAAGGAGGCAAGATAATGATCCCAGTTTTAGATATGTTGAGACTGAGGTGATGGTGGAAGGAAGACTGGGATAGGAAGGAGATCATTATTTTAGGATGCTTAGGGAGGCAGTGTGGTATAGTGAAAAGAGAGGACCTGAGTTCAAATCTTATCTCTGATGCTTTTTCTGTGAACTTAGGATAAGTTACTTAATCCAAGTCACATTTTCTTTATCAATTTTTTTTAAGTGAAGGGAGTTAGACTATATGGCATTTAAGGTCCCTTCCAGCTGTGGATCTATGATTTTTATGACTAATGGATAGCAAGAGTATGAATGAGGGTGATGGAGAGAGTGAAATACTTCTGTAGCCATCCCCACAAACAGGTTCCTCCAGCATCAGGGACCAGCCACTTGCTATCTATGTGGGAGATCAAGTTCAAACCAACATAGGCATCTGTCTAGGGCCTCAGGTATGGGGAAGAGAGAAGGGCCGAGCCAGGGAAAAACCAAATCCTTTAGTAGTACATACTTGAAAAATAACAGGCATACTTTCCAGAAGTGGGAAGGTGGGGATGCCAGGGAGAGGTAGTACACTGCCAGACCTCCTCATTTCACAGGTGAACAAATAACTAAAGGCTCAGAGAAGAGAACTCAGTGGCTACTACAGGGACTAGAAGCAAGACGCCAGATTCTGGGGTCACTGTACCCTGCTATCTTTGTTACTTTTCTCACTGTATTGTCAAAAGAGTGGGAGGAAATTCAAAGGGAAATACAGGTAAACAGGACAGTTTTGGAACTATTGTGATGGATTTGTTATGTACCTTAAAAAAAAAAAGAACCAAGCTTTTTATAATAGAGATCTGTGGTTCCCTGTTCAGTTATGCTTCCTGGTGTTTGTCAGGTCCATGATAATAAAAAAGAGGATTTTTAAAAGAATGAAAAATTATTTTATGGTTCCTAAACTTTTTGCCTTGCTCTTATTGGGAGTAGAGATATCTCCTCCCGTGCCATTTCTCTGTAACCTGTGGTTGATGAAGGGACTGGATACCTGTTGACAGTGCCTAGAAGTTCATGTTCATATGGGATAATGACTGGCTACTTCTGTAGCTCCTAAGAGAAACATTCTCTCACATCCCTTTTCTGAATTTAAAAACCATAGAATTTTTTAATTTTCTAAAGCTAGAAGGGAGACAGTATGGAGTAGTGGAAAGAGCATAAAATTTAAAGTCAGAAGGTCGAGGTTCAAATCTGGACTTTGCCGCTTGTGTGACTGTGGGTAAGTCACTCTTCCCTGAACTTCTCTGGACCTTACTCTCTTCACTTGTACAATTATGGGAGTTGGATTAGGTGACCTCTAAATTTCTGTCTCTAATCTTTTTCCTGCAATAAAGCAATCAGTAAAATGGTAGAACTGACAAATGAACCCAGATCTCTCGACTAAAAATCCCTTTGTCTTTACTTCATGCCATTATTTTCTACTTTACATTATGCTTACCGGTGAAGATGCCATTATTTCTTCTATCCCCAATTGGATATAAATTTCTTATTTTTATTTATTTATTTTGCTTTTTGGAAGGGGGGGCAGGGCAATTGGGGTTAAGTGACTTGCCCAAGGTTACACAACTAGTAAGTGTTAAGTATCTGAGGCCAGATTTGAACCCAGGTTCTCCTGACTCCAGGGCGAATGCTCCATTCACTGCGCCACCTAGCCTCCCGTTGGATATAAGCTTCTTGAAGGCATTTTCCATACCATCAACCCTTCCCTTTGCCCTGGGCCACCCTTCCCAATGGGCAGGAAGAGTACTAGGATTGTTCCTACTGCTTAGATGAGGTGGGAGTCACACACTAACCTCTCTGATGAAATGGGCGACCACCTTCTAACTTACTTTGCCACTGGGTCTATAGATTCCTGAGCATTGGGGTTTTTTTGTTTTTGAAACCAGTGTGTCGAATATAATACTTAAAACAATCTGGACATAATAAAAATCCCTGGTTTCATAAATAATCCTCTTTTTCTGTTCTTTGTATCGTGAAGATATCCATGTTTGTTGGTGTTTGTCGAGGTAAGAATCACAAAAATAAAAATGATTAATATACACACAAAAAAAGAAAAATCAGACATCATTAACCATAAAAAACAACTGAGAGGAAACTCACCCGCTGTCGATCGTCATCTGTCAAGTGTCATTTTACAGCACCGAGGGTGTCTTCCGCAAACCATATTCCACAGCAGACGACATTTTTACCATCATACAGCTGACTAAAAGCCATAGAGCACATAAGGTCCTCTTCTGCTTATTGTTTATTTATTGATTATTAAAGGAAAAAGAGTCAATAGACCAAACGTGCCCTTCCACTAATATGCAAAAATAAAAGACTCCTCCAATGCTGGGATCTGAGCAGCATTTTGATGCTTCTTTTTGTTCAGTCATTTTAGTCCTGTCTGACTCTTTGTGACCCCCATGTGGGGTTTTCTTGGCAGAGACACTAGAGCGGTTTGCTGTTTCCTTCTCCAGCTCATTTTACAGATAAGGAAGCTGAGGCAAACAGGGTTAAGTGACTTGCCCAAGGTCCCACAGCTAGTTAATGTCTAAGGCTAGATTTGAACTCATGAAAATGAGTCATCCTGACTTTCAGGCTCAGTGCTCTGCATCTGTGGCACCAACCAGTGGTCGCAATTGCTTGCATTCCATTCCAGTCCTTCTTCTGTCATCCTTCTTCCACCTTCCTGCATGATACAACGTAAAGAGCAGTTGCTCTAGGATCAAATGACCTAGGTTTAAGTGCTGCCTCTGATATGTGCAACATAGGGCAAGTCATTTAACTTTCCTGAGCTTTAGTTTCTTGCTTATGTAACAAGACCTTAGAATTCCTTATTTCAGCTCACATTCATACCGGAAAGTTAGGTCCCCACAGGGCAGCTGCATCTCTGCCTTAGGATTCCAGAAGTACTGCTCATAGGTCAGTGGGCTCCTCCCAAGGCCTCCTCACTCCAGTGTGTTCTCTCCATTATCAATCACTGGATACAACTGGTACATAAGGATGCTTAGATAATTGATTTACCCACTGGTTAGAGCCTTAATATTAATTTGACCATTTGCTTTTTTATTGATATCACTGATAAACAATAATCATTACGTTCTGCAGAGGGAGTGTTCAGTGAAATGATATAGCAAGAACAGAAGTGCAGACACAGCCCCTCAAACTAGATGCCCCTTAGTCCCTTGGCGAGAGTGGGCTCCAAGGTAAGTGGCAGCCACAAGACGTAAGCTCTCCCAAGTTCACTTCCAAATGTGGAATGGCTGATGCATGGTATCACTCTCTTCCCTTAGGACATGGCAACTGCTACCAGGTTAGTCGGCTGAGCTGGGTCATGAAGGTTGTTCCTTAAAGCTGGTTCCTTTACAGGCTTAACTGTAGAATATGTG
>CM053583.1:314594716-314616660 GCA_028627135.1 Pseudochirops cupreus | reverse complement strand
ATATATATATATATATATATATATATATAAATGCTATATAAATGTTAACTATTATTATTACTAATGGCAAGTTACTTTTTAAAAACAAATTTGGATAGAAGGGAATAGAATTCTGTGTTCATGTCCTTTTTTTTTCTACTCCTATGATCCCACTTGGGTATTTTTAAAAAAATAATTTGCTGATGTGCTCTAAAGACCCCTGGGCCTTGCCGTATGACCATTTGTTGAACCCTTAAGATTTCTGGATCTTAACATCTATTTGCCTTTCAGCTGAGTTCTCTTCTATGTATTTTCCCATAAGTAGAGTGTGAACAAGGACTGTAGATTTTTCTGTCACTAGTGCTTGGCATGGTATGTGACATAATAATCTCTTAATAAATACTTTGTCAAGGAAAATGACACGTTGGAGGGGATGAGAGGAAATTGGCATACTAATGCATTGTTGGTGGAATTGTAGACTGATCCTACCATTCTGGAGGACAATTTGGAACTATACCTAAAGGGCTATAAAATTGTTGCATACTCAACAACATATCCAACAATACCACTACTAAGTGTATCCCAAAAAGATTTTTAAAAATTTTTTTCCAAAAAAGATTTAAAAAAAACAAAAAAGAAAAAGGACCTATATATACAAAAATATGTATAGAATCTCTTTTTGGGGTGGCAAAGGATTGGAAATTGAGGGGATGCCTATCAATTGGGGAATGACTGAGCAAGCTGTGGTATATGACTATGATGGAATAGTATTGTGCCATAAGAAATGATAAGCAGAATGCTTTCAGAAAAACCTGGAAGGACTTACATGAACTGATGCAAAGTGAAAGGAACAGAACTAGGAGAACATTGTACATAGTAACAACAATATTGTACAATGATCAACTGTGACTGACTTACCTATTCTCAGCAATACGGTGATGTAAGACAATTCTGTAGGACTTGTGATGAAAAATGCTATCCACCTTCAGAGAAAGAACTGATGGAGTCTGAATGCAGATCAAAACATACATTTTTAAACTTTATTTTTATTGGTGTTTTTATGGGGGTGTCTGTGGTTTTTTTCCCAATATGACTAATATGGAAATGTGTCTTGTGTGACTGTACATATATAACCAATTTCAAATTGCTCGTCTTCTTAATGAGGGAAGGGAGGGTGGGAGAGAATTTGGATTTCAAAATTTTAAAGAACAATTTGTTTTTACATGTAATTGGAAAAATAAAAGATCAGTGAATAAATAAATGCTTTTCCATTCATTCCCATTTTATCTCAGTGGCTTCACTGCATCGTATACAGGTATTTCGTAGATGTTGGTTGGCCGCTTGAATGGATGAGTGCTCTTTTCATCGTAGTGCACCATCTTTCTGCACGGGGCAGTTGTCTCTTATTAAAATGATTGAACCTCATAGAATAATAGATTTTGAACTTATAGGAACCTTAGAGGTCATCTACTCCAACTCCTTAATTTCACAGATTAAAAAAATTGAGACCCAGAGAAATTAAGTGATTTGCCCTTGGTCACGCAGATAGCGAGCAAGTAGAGCCAAGATCTGAACTTAGGTTGTTTGACTTAAAATCAAGTACTCTTTCCCACAATAACAAATTTTACTGCTTGATAAGGAATTTTTTTATGAATTCAGTTCAAACAGTATTTCTGTGTCTAGGGGGTGAGGGTGTGGATCTGTACACATTCCTGAACATAAATTGTCAGCAGGGTTTCTGTTTACCTGCTGTTGTATAAGAAATCATTTCCTAGCAAGAAGAAATTTACTAGCTAGTCACATTCATCACCAAGGCATGCCCTGGATTTTGTGCTTCTGTGGTGTTTGATGTTTTGTTTTAATTTTGCGGCTGTTTTTGTTCCCTTGTTCAAATGTGTCTGATTCTTCATGATCTCATTTTGGGGTTTTCTATTTCCTCCTCCAGTAGATTAAGGAAAACAGAGGTTAAGTGACTTGCTCAGGGTCACACAGCTAGTAAGTATCTGAGATCAGATTTAAACTCAAGTCTTCCTGACTCCAGACCTAGCACTATATCCATGGAGCTCCCTAGCTGTCTCCTCTTGTTTTAATTAGGAAACAGAAAAATTAATCTGCCATTCTGACTGAGCATGGTTTCTGAGTTGGTCATGAATTTTCTTTACTGCTAGCAGTATATACAATATATATCTTTTGTGTTTTGAAATATCATGTTCCAGTCCATCTGTTCCTTTAAAGTGGTAGCTGCTAAATCTTGTAAGATCCTGAGTGTGATTCCTCTATATTTGAATTCTTTCTGGCAGTATTATTGCTTTCACCTGGAAGCACTAGATTTTGGCTATGATGTTCTGGAAATTTTTGTCTTGGACTTTCAAGAAGTGATAGGTGAATTCTTTCTATTTATACTTTGTATTTTTCACATTTTTCTGGTTCTAAGAGATCTAAACAATTTTCTTTTGTAATTTTCTTTTTTTGCTTTTTGGAGAGGGGAAGGCAAGGCAGTTGGGGTTAAGTGACTTGCCCAAGGTCACGCAGCTAGTAAGTGTTAAGTGTCTGAGGCTGTATTTGAACTCGGGTGCTCCTGACTCCAGGGCTGGTGCTCTATTCACTGCACCACCTAGCCGCCCCACTTTTCTGATTTCTTGAAAGATGATATCTCAGATCATTTTTTTAAGTTATGGTTTTCTTTCCTTGATCTATTTTCATATCTGTTTCCAGATGTTTTTGCTATGAGAAACCTTACATTTTCACCTATTTTTGTTCTGTTTTTTGACTTTGTTATAATATTTTTTATTGTTTCGTGGAGTCATTATCTTCTATTTGAACCATTCAGATTTTCAAGCAGTTTGTTGCCTGGACAAGGCTTTGTAACTCTTGGGCCAAGCTGTTAATTCCCTTTCCGATTCTTTCTTCTGTAGAATTATCTCTTCTCCAAGTTTTTCCTCTAGGGTTCTTATTATATTCATTAAAAAAAATTTTTTTAAACTCTTGCTTCATTTCTTCCCGGAATTCGCACCTCAGCTTTGTTTCCCTTGGAGGCTTTGTTTGTAGATGTGTTTTGACATTGTTTTCTTCTTTTGGATTTGTGTCTTAAGCATCCCTGTCCCCATACTGATCTTTGTGGTGGGATTCTTTTTGTTTCTCTGCTTTACTCTTCGTTCCCACTTCTGAACTTCAAGCGTTAAGCTCGGTATATAGCCTAGGTCCCACTACCACTACTTACCCGAGGATGCTGCCTTCAGGCAGTCTGCCCTGGATCTACGACCTGGAACTTGGTAGCGAGTGACAGAGCTGCTAATTGATACCTGTTCCTGCACAAGTTTAGGCCCTGGATCTGTGACCTCTTCTTGTCCTGGTACATGCTTTTGCTTCAGGGCATGCTTCTGGACAAACTTGGTTCCTAGAGTCCTTCCCCAGTGTCTGCAGATTTCTTTGTCTCTCTGTGCCAGTGGTTCTCAACCTTCCTAATGCCAGGACCCTTTAATACTCATATGTGGGGTGTATCTGCATGTGGGCAGACCCGCCTAGAGAAGGATAGAGGAGCGGTGTCTCGGTTCCTAAGACAATCGGAAATATGTGTTTTCCGATGGTCTTAGGTGACCCCGTGACCCCTGTGAAAGGGTCGTTCAACCCTCAAAGGGGTCACGACCCACAGGTTGAGAACCGCTGCTGTATGCCAACTTGCAGTGGAAAAATGGCTTACAATGTTGTTTTCCCCTCCTTGAATGTCTCAATTAGGATTCAGTCTTCTGCGTTTTCTAGATCTGGGCTAGAGTAGTTTTGGTGGGGTGGGGAATAGCATGCTTTATTTCTTTATGCTACTCTGCAGTATTGGCTCTGACCCCTCCATCTAACTCTAATCTTCATATAAATCCATGTAAATGTCTTCCCATTCACTTTCTAAGGCAGCTAGGTAACACAGTGGATAGAGCACTAAGCCTGGAGTCAGGAAGTTAAATCTGGCCTTAGAAACGTACTAGCTGTGTGACCCTGGGCAAGTCACTCAACTCTGTTAGCCTCAGTTTCCTTATCTGTAAAATGAGCTGGAGAAAGAAATGGCAAATAACCCCAGTATTGTTGTCAATAAAGCCCAAATTTATTTTCTCCTTTGAGCCTGGGAAGCAAACAGGGCTGCCATGATTTTCATACTTGTTTAAGAAGTTGAGGGAAGTTGAGTACCAGAAAGGAGAAAGGTATGAGTTTTATCTCCCTAGTCAAACTGTAACAATTAAATGAATGGGACACCTCATGTTGGCACATTGGAGTATTTTCTTCGGGGGAAGAAAAATCTACTTGAGGAATTGCATGAACATCATAAGGCTGCCTGGTGAGCATACAATGGAGTCCAAAGCATCCTAGGAAGCAGGAAAGGCTACGGGCCTTTTCTGAGGCCACTAGTTTGGGGGGACATTCATATGTAAATGACATCTCAGAGACTTGGAGGCATTTCATCACTGTAATAGCTTCCATTTTTATAACCCTTCAGCTGTTTGTTTTTAAATATAAAACTCATCAGCAAGTAGCACTAGGTTCAATGCTGTATAGAGTCAATTATAAAGATGTGATCCCTCCTTCCAGAAGCTCATTATCTTCTCTAAGGCCTGGTTCCACTGTGACAAATTGATGTGTGACGAAATTTCACATCTGTTGAATAGTTTTCCTATCTTCATTATATTCTTAGGATTTTGCTCTGGTCTTCAATAAGGATTAAGTAAGCTCATTCTAAAAGTTTCCCATATTCATTGCATCAGTACACATTCTTACCACCACGCAGTCTCAGATGATACCTAAGATCTGAGCTCTGGGTAAAAAACTTTTCCAGACTGATCACAGGTGTAATATTTTTCTCCCCTATGAACCCTCTGATGGTCTGCTCTCCTCTTGGAAGATCCTATATTCATCACATTCAAAGGGCTTCTGTCACGTGTGAGTTCTCTGATGTTCAATAAGGCCTGAGGTTTATTAACTAAAGGCTTTCCCACAAACATTTATAGGGTTTTTCTCCAGTATAAAATTATCTGGTGAACAATGAGGTCTGATTTCCTAGTGAAGACTTACTTATGTTCTTTATGTTCTTTGGGTTTCTCCCCATAATGAATTCCTAGATGATAAATAAGGACTACGGTAAAAATGAAGACTTTCCCACGTTGGCTACATTCCTAGGGTTTTACTCCAGCATGAATTTTCCAACACTAAAAGGCTCCACTTTCTAATGAAGGCTTACCTATATTCATTATATTCGTAAGGTTTCTCTCTACTGTGAATTCTCTGATGTTTAATGAGGTCTAAGTTATTTCTAAAGGCTTTCTAACATTCTTTACATTCACGGGAGTTCAATCTGCTATGAATTTCCTGATGTTTAATTAGGTCTGAGTCATACCTAGATATCTCTCTACTTATCCTACATTTATAGGATTTTTACTCTACATGAACTCTCTGATGTTGGCTGTGATAGGACAAAACTGACCCCTGGGGACCTGACTGACCTCAGCTTCCCTGAGGCAGCTTCCTTTCCCACCACCTCTGCCACTATGGGGTAGTCCTGGACAAAGCTGCTTGTAGGACCTGATTATCCCAGCTTTCCTGACATAGCTTCCTGGTTATTTAGGGGCGTCAAAAAGTCTTAGCCACATGGAATCTAGGCCTCTCAGATTTAGTGGGTGCCTAATAACATGGACTTGACATACCCTAATGACCTGCTAAGCATATTTATTTCCAGATGGAGAGGTGGGAGGATCACATCAAGTGTCACTGAATCCTTGTTGTAATTTCTTGCCTTGTTAGGGCAAAGTAAATTTCCTTTGTTAAATATTGAACGACTTTTGCATGCCTCATTTCATCCCAACATAGACCTTGGATTAATATAATAGTGTTGTTAGAGCCACACCTCTAATCTTTACTACTCTGCCTGAAGGTCTTCCTACATACATTGCATTCATATATTCAGGAGTAGGCAAACAAGCTAAGAATGGTTTGTATGTATTAGAATACAGTAAAACTTTCTTTTAAAAAAAATTTTTAGCTGGTGGGCCCTACAAAAGCAGGTTGCAGTTTAGGCTGCCAACCCTTGATATGTGTAATTTTTTTTCACTGTGAATTCTCTGATGTTGACCCCAGCTGTCTAAAAGCTTTGCCAGATTTACCATAGGGTTTCTCTTTACTATGAGCTCTCTGATGATGAAAAACGTCTTAGCTCTTTGTGAAAGCGTTCTTGCATTCATTACACTTATAGAGTCAGTCATCCATGTGAACTGATTCATAATGAAAAAGGAAGGTGGGAGCCCCACTTGAAAGCACAGTATACTCATTGTAGAGTTCATTGTCAAAGGCTTCTCCAAAATTAGGTTCTTGGCAAAGAACTTTCAGGAATTCAGATCATAACTTTTCTAATTTAGCATGTCTGGAAAGTCTCCAGATTTGAAGTAGATGCTATGTGATTTCAGTCAGTCTCTTGTGATCTAGGAAGATGTTATTCCTGGACCTTTCCAGCATCATATCCCTGTAGGTGGCTCAATGAGTAGCATTTGGTTGCCCCCACTTCTGTGGTGTGAAATACATGGGCAGATCCCTAAATGTCACTAACTTCTTGTCGAAGTTGCGGTGCCATCATCTGGTCTCCTAGGTTTCCCTTGGAGGAAAGGATAGGAACTTTGGGAGTAGATGCATAGGTTTATGATTAATGGAAGTCTCAGAGCACCATTATCTCAACATGCTATTTCTTAAGTGTTGAGCAGTTGAGAGGGGAACAAGGCAGGAGGGGACTGCTGCTTGGAAGGCTGCCATTTCCTTATAACATTAACCTACAAATAAACAGATTGTTGTTGAGTCATTTCAGTCATGTCCAACTCTTCCTGACCCCATTTGGGGTTTTCTTGGTGAAGATACTGGAGTGGTTTTCCATTTCCTTCTCCAGCTTATTTTACAGATGAGGAAACTAAGGCAAACTGGATGAAGTGACTTGCCCAAAGTCACACAGCTTAGTGAGTGTCTGAGGCCAGATTTGAACTTAGGTCTTCCTAATTCCATTCAACATGCCACTTAGCTGCCTGTAAGTAAACTGGAAGATAATTCTTTTTATTTAAAAAAGGACCCACTTTGGGGTTCCTTAAGTATGGAGCACAGCTGCCCAGTTTAACTTGGAGAGGAACATGGTGTTGCTTGAAGTCTGTTCTTCTGTTTTTAAAGTGCTTTTCCTTACAATATCTTCTGAAGTTGAGAGTATATGTACGTGTGTGTGTGTGTGTGTGTCTGTGTGTGTACATTGCCTGACTACTCAGAGACCAAGTTCACAATCATCTCTCTGAATTAATAATAGTACCTTACATTTCTATAGCATTTTACATAGATTATTCCATTTATAGGATCAGAGATCTAGAGTTAGAAAGGACCTCAGAGGCCATCTAGTCCAATCCCCTTATTTAACAGATGAGGAAACTGAAACTTGGGGTGATTAAGTGATTTGCTTAGATCCCACAGGTAGTAATTATCAGAGACATGATTTGAATCCACGTTTTCAGACTCCAGTGCCCCTGTGCTCTTCCCACTACACCCAGCCACCCCATGAACCCTGTCAGATGCTTAGTGGAGGTAATTATTGCTTCTCTTTTTCAGATAAGAAGAGAGAGGCTTAGAAAGGTTGAGTGACTTGTATGCTCATTGTGCCCAATAAATTGGTTATCCAATGATTAAGGGGTAGAACAGGCCCTGGAAGCCCAGTCTTTTGATTTCCAGCTATTTCTCACTGTACCACATTGCCCTATTCCTCACTCCCTGGCCCGGTGACCAGGTGTGATCATCCCACAGCGAGTCTGAGCACCCTCTGCTCCAGATGGAGCTGGATATTTAGCCACTGATACATTCCTATTTGTTCATTCACCTTTGTCCCTATCAGCTGCCCAAAACTTCTATTCCTGGGATACTTCCTTATGAGAGAGAAATGTCACATTGTTTTATCTTAGAATGGAATTCAAATATAGTTTTCTCCTTGTGCTTGTGAGTCTCTTTTTGTGGCAGAGGGAAAAAAGTGCTGACCTTGGAATTTTTCTGACACCCCCCTCCTCCCCCCCTCCCCCCCCCCTCCGTGACCCTGCAGACAACTCATAAGCTCTTATTTCCTCATCTGGAAAGATGAGGGGTTTGGACTAGGTGTCTCTAAGGTTTCCTTCTAGCTATATATCTTGTGTTTAAATGGAGACCTTCCTTTAAATGGAAGAACGTGGACCCAATGCTCATATTTAGGAAGCCTCCTAGTCTTTTCTTTTTTTTTTTCACAGAACTACATGAGAGCTTAAGATAGGCTTCTTCAAAAAACTATCAAGTTCTAATAACTTCTTTGGGAAAAAATTTGCCACCAAGTCTTCTGCTTCACTTGTGACCCGCTCCCTGAATGAATCAACCTCGAGCTTCACTTCCTGATCCACCTTCAGCAGCGAGGCCATGGCCAGGGCGGGCCGCGTCCGCTCCGCTGGGGGTTCCGGGGCGAGGGACTGGAGGACCTGGGCACTGGGGCAGGCTTTGGTTTCCTTCGGGCCTCCGCTGGCCTGTCTGGCTCCCTCACTTCCTCGCTGCCTGCCTCCTGGGCTCCTGCCTGCCTCCTTGCCTGCCTGCCTGCCTCCCAGCTCCCTCACTCACCTGCCCCACTCCTAGTCTTTTCAACAACATACATACAGGCTTCTCTTGTGGAAGGTGGAGGGGACTGGCGGATGGGGACATGAGGAGGCAAAAGAAACTTCTGAACAAATACTGAGGGAAGTATGCAAAATTAGGAAAAGATTATGACAACATTGTGAGTAGAAAGAATAAAAAAATCAAAATGGGGAAGCTGTGTCATTTCTAAACTGATCTTGGCAATGGACAAAAATTGAGAAAATACACTTCCCTCTCTTCATTGCTAGGATGGGGAACTATGAGTGGGGAATGTTGTATATATTCCCAGAGTAAGGTTACTTTGACTGAACCATTTTTTCTCTCTTCCCCTTCTTTTAAAATCTTTGTCAAGTGGAAAGGCTCGATGAGGCAGGAGGGACATATTTAGAAATGAATGTGATGTAAAAGCAAAAGATAACCAATTTTTTTTTTAAAGAAAGGCAGGTAGCAGACCTCATCCATTCTGTATTAATGTTTTAGAGTTAACTTTCCTGACCTTGTCCTCAGATTCTGGAGGTGGTCCCACAATGATCTTAATAGGGGTAAATAGTCAGTGATTTGATTAAGTAGCCTGTCCAAAATTTGTGAGGGAGCTAGAACTCAGGTCTCTTGGCGATCAGGACAGGCAGGACTCTTCTCTCCCATGATAAATTCGTCCTAACCTCAGCAAGTCCCTTTAAAAAAAAAACAGCAGTGGTGTAGTGGATAGATCACTGGAAGGAGTCAAAAGGACCTGAGTTCAAATCCAGCCTCAGTCACTTGACACTTCCTAGCTGTGTGACTCTGGGCAAGTCACTTAACTTACCTCCCCCCACAAAAAACAAACAACCCAACAGTAACAAGAAGTCACTAAATCCTACACTATACAACTGTCTGTCAGATCTCAGTAATTACAACTGGAATAGGCTTTTTCATCTTTCTAGTCTAGTTCCTTCTTGTACAAATGAGGAATACTGAGTCCTGAAGAAAGGGAGTGGCTGCCCCAAGGAGGTGGGAGTCACATTGAGATTCTCTAACTTCCCAGCTCCACACCTGTGCTCTTTCAATGACATGGCCTTGCCTGAGGCATGTTATCTGCCCCTATTGGCCCTCCCCTGGGTAGGGACCCAGCTACTCACTTTGTTCCAATGGCTGACCCGGGGTCTTTCCCACTGAATTAAGGGCTGAGAATTGGCAGCAAGCAAAGCTATTAGTCAGAGCTGCAGCACCCCCTCCCCAGCCTGGGCGCTCGGGTCTCCCTTTTCTGTCTTGGCAGTGTCTGTGCTGATCCTCCCATATACCTGAGACTATTTGTCCTTAGGCTTTGCAAGGTTAAGAATCTCCTTTTTTTTTTTTTAAGTGCATTAGCTGGGGCAGCTAGGTGGCACAGTGAATAGAGAGGACCTGAGTTCAAATTCGGCCTCAGACACTTAACAAAACTAACCATATGACCTTCGGCAAGTCACTTAACCGCAATTGGCCTGCCTTCCCCTCCAAAACAGCAAATGAATAAATAAATAAATAAAGTGCATTAGCCGATCCCTGCCCAGGTCTCCCCATAGAGGCACTCTGTAATGTGAAGACTTCAGGACAGAGGATCCAGCCTACTTCTCTGAGGGGGCACTAGCTTAGCTGGTTACCTGGGCCTGACTGAGAGGAGCTGTGGCTCACATAGTGGGCATAGGGGGCAGGGGAGATGGCGGCAGCGGATTCTACACAGCATGGTGTGTGGGAGCAGCCACTGGCCTGGGGGTCAAGAGACCAGTGTTCCAGTCCCAGTGCTGTCACAAACTAGCTGTGGAAGCCCAGGTCAGCTACTTCACTGGCATGGGCTTCAGTTTTTTCAGCTGTCAAAGGTGGATGATAATCCCAGCTACTCTCTCATTTGTAAAAGGGCTACAGAATGCTATGTAAATGTCTTTTATTAATTATTAATTTACACGTGTTTCCCTTTGGTAGTGAAATACAGCCCAAATCAGAGAGGGAGGGGTGGAGAGGGAGAGAGGAGAGACAGAGAGAGAGGAGAAGGCGAGATAGAGGCGGACAGAGAGAGTTGGGATAGCCTGGGATAGCCCATCCCTACTACTAGAATAATGGGAATAAAGTAATTCAGTGGAAAAGGGAAGGAAGGCCTCCTGAAGGAGAGAAGACTTGCCCATGCATGAAGGATGAGTAAGATTTGCAGTAGGTATGGGTGGGATAAGAAGGGCATTCCAGATGAGAGCAAGCAAGTCAACAAAATCCCAGTAGTTGTACATATAGGAAGAGACAGTGAGCTGGTGTCAAGGGACCTTTAATCCACACATTAAATAGTTGATGATTGACCGTATCTCACATTTAGTCATGGAGGGTCTAGAGATCTTGTGAAAAGATATGGAACCTGGCATCTGGACTGTCTCCAAGACTCTCTCCATTTTGTAACTCCATGAGCTGGGAATGGGTCTGTTCAGCTGTAGAAATTGGAGAGGCAGGGTGATGCCTGGGAGACAGGAGACCCGGATTCTAGTCCCGGCTCTGTTATTAACTCATGGTATGATATTGGGCAAATCTCTCCCCTGACATAGACCTCAATTTCTTCCTCTTTGTAATGGAGGGGCTGGACTAGATGGTCTCTAAGGGTCCTTCCAGCCTTGACATTCTATGCCTCTATAGTTCCATGATTCTGATTCTAAGGAAGGTTCTGGGTTGGTCTCCTGATGGGCTCTGGCCGGGGTCCTGGCACGTTTGCCCTCGGCAATCAGGGGTGTGGAATTCAGCCTTTCTAAAGGACCAGATAAGAGAGTGGGATGGGAAGGGGTGGTGAGTAAGACGAAGGTGTGTGTGGGGGGAAGTATGGCTTGTTCTTTCTCACTAAAACCACAGTGGGATGAGGAAGTGGTGTGAGCTTTGGGGTGGAATGGCTTTGTTTCCCTCTGAGCAGGCTTCCTGCGGTCTGGGATGGGGATAAGCTGCCAAGTGGGAGCTCATCCAAGGGAAGAAGAGTTGCTGGCACTCATACTGGCCCCAGCTTGTTCCTGTGGTCGGTCTGGTAGATTGGTGGGCCCTAAATGTTGGCAGAATCACTGGCTACCTATGAAACTATGAAGTGAGGGAGACTGGGAAGGACCCCTCCAGCCCCAAATGCCATCTCACATTGCCTTACTGACAATCCATACAGTCAAAGAATCACCTCTTTGGGCTAAACATCATACTCTGTAAGGGATAGGAGCCAGACTTGTGATTTGTTTGGTATAGGAACTCTCAAATGAGGTGACTCCCTCTACCTAGGCAAGTTGGCACTTTCTCTACAATTTATAGTCTCAGAGTGTTGCCCAAAGCACTGAGAAATTAAGTGACTTGCCCCAGGGTCTTGCAGCAAGTATGTGTCAGAAGGCAGAACTTGAACCCAATACTTCCCAGCTCTGAGGCTGGAGCCAGTGCCAAGAAGTACATGTGGTACTGTGGTACGGTAGAGGGAAATCACTGCCTCTGGAGTTAGAGAACCTAGGTTCAGATCCCACCAATGATATTTAGAACCTTTTTGTTCTGGGGCAATTGACTCAACCCCTCTAAACCAGTTTTCTCATTCTAAAATGAGCTGGTTGGACTGAGGTCCCCTCAGGCTTGAAAGGAAGACCTCTCACTCTTCAGTGAGAATGAGTCCATTCTTTTCTTCTGGGAAGAAAGTGGTGGAGATAGTGATCCTGAAAAGACAGCTGGAGGCTCCTGACAATTTTGTTACTTGTGGGCTGACTCTGATAGGGAGGCAAGGAGAAGAGAGATGTGGGAGAAGGTTCTAGGGAGATGGAAGGGGAGGGAGGGAGGGAGAGAGAGAGTAAGAGAGAGAGAGAGAGAAAGAGAGAGAGGCACATTGGTAAGAAACTAGAGTTCTTAGGGTCAGGGTGGGAATGTAGAGAGAGATCCAGGAGAGTTAGGCTCTGGTTCCCTACTCTGCCAATGACTCACTGAATAAATGACTTTGAGAAAATTGCTCCCCCAGTCTGGACTTCAGTTTCCTTCTCTGTAAGATGGAATAATAATCCTTGCCTCCTATATAGAGGTGTTGTGAGAAAGGGCTTTGGAAGCTCTATGACATTCTACCTAGCCTAGTTATTTATGTGGTAAATATTTGATCACTTCTAACAGCCTGGAAACTCCACAAGGGCAGGGAAACCTGCCATTTATCTCTGCATCTCCTTCAGTGTCTAGCACATAGGAGGGATGGGTGGAATAAGAGAATAGGAGAATAAAATGGAGACGGTAGGAAAGGAATCACAAGGAAAAAGTTGTAAGGAGGTTGAAAGGACCAAGGATGAGGAGGGGCCTTGTGAATAGTTTCCAGGAGGTTAGGAGTGAGGGATTCAGTGGAAACAGGTGGGACTGATAGTGGATGAAAAATTCAAACCAGGTTTGTTTGTTTCAAATCCTAGACTCACAGGGTATTACAGCTACAGGGCACCCTAGGAATCACCCACCTCCTTCTGCTTTTTCCCCAATACTTGTCCATGCAGGCTTTGATGGAATACTTCCAGAGATGAGTGCACTATCCTAGAGATAACCCCTTCTTTAGTGGTTCCTTCTATTACCTATCAGAAAGCTCTGATTGATAGTGAATTAAAATCTCCTTCCGTGTAACTTTTCCCCTAGTTGCTTCCAGACACCCTCTGGAGAAATACAGACTCTTTGCTTTCTCTTCCCCATCACAACTCTTGAGATATTTGAAGAGAGCAATGATGTACCTCCTGCCATCCCTGAGACCTTTTCCTTCTCTAGGATTAATATCCCTGGTTCCTTTATCCAGGAGTTTTATATCATGATGTTTTAGGTACTGGTCCACCACCCTCACTCTCCTCAGGACTTGCTCTAGCTTCCCCCTCCAAAAGATGCCCATTCTGAGCTCAGAAAGAGAGATTCTCTCCCAAAATTGGCATCCAGAAAGAGGATGCTCCAGTCGTGGTGTGGCCAGGGCAGAGGATGCCCATTCTGAGCAGGGTAACAAGAATGATGATTAGGCTTGAAACTCTGTCACTTGACAGTGACTTGAAAGAGCTGGCGATAGTTAACTTGGAGAAGAGATTTGGGAGAAAGCATGACCATGGCCTCTAAATACCTGAAGGACCATTAAGAGAAAGAGGGATCCAATTTGTTCTTTTTTGGCAACTCTAAAGCTAGTGAAGGGGAGATAGAGGGAGGCAGATTTTAGTGGATTATAGGAAGAATGACCTTTAAACTATAGCTGACCCACAGTGGAATAGGTTTCTGGGTAGGTAATGAGCTTCCTGTTGCTAGATGTATTTAAGCAGAGACTGGGTGACTATTTGGTGATGTTAAGGGGATTGCTCTGCTTTGGACTAGATAGGTAATCTTTGAGGTCTCTTCTGACTCTGAATGTCTGTGATTTTATGACTATAACCTCCTTTGTTCTAGACATAACATTTTTAATTTGATGGTGAGGTTATGGGTAGAAATGTCTAAAATGATGGTTTTAAAAATATAGATGTGTATGTATATACACACACACACATGTATGTATACATATATACACACATATGTATATATATGTGTGTGTATATCTATATGTACACACACACACACACACACATATAGTTTTCATATGGGAAGTGCTGAGTCTATCCACAGGTGCCCATTTTCTCCAATGAAACTTGTTCAGTAACTTCCTTGGGGCCCTAGGGCTCTGTTCTACTTACCTGGAAGGCATTGGTCAAGTGGCAAGAATGCTGGCTTGGGAATCAAAGGACCTGGGTTCAAATTCTGCCACTGTCACTTGACTGTATAACCTTTGGCAAGTACTTTATTTTTCTAGGTTCCAGTTTCCTCCTCTGTAAAATGACAGAGTATTATTAAAGTCACTTCCAGCTCTAAATCTATGAGCCTATGAACTTTTCCCCCTTCCCCCAGGGGGCGGATTTAGGTATTTTGCTGGGACTGGCCAGTATCTCTAGATTTTAATCTAAAACAGATGACTCTTCAAAGTCATGCAGTGGAGAGACAGGTTGGTAAAGGATACCTGTACAAACAACAAATTGATGCTAAAGTCAAACAAATAGGGCAGGTGTTTATGGGGTAGAGATGGAGGAAAGCCAGCAAAGAGGGGGGAAAGGGTAGGATGTCATGTTGAGCCAGGGGAAGGGAGGAGTCAGGCTGAGTTCTTGGTATTGGCAGGTCATTGTGAATGTTTCTAGTGTTGTTAGAGAGCTTCATGGCTGGTAGAGAATGGAAAGAGGGATGGGGATTTCAGACTAATGTAAGGATTTAGAGATGAGCGTAGGCTGAATAGAAGACCAGACAATTCCAAAATAGCAGCTCAAGACATCTGTTAATAGAACCATTGTCTTTGACTATTAAACTGAATGCTTTCTCCATAGCTCATTTGCTCTTATGTGCTTTTGCTTATGCTAATCTTCTCAAATGAAAACCTCTCCATTTCCCCCTCCTTCCCCTGTCTCTGTACTAGACTTTAGAGCCTAGATCCAGTCCCTACCTCCTCCAGGAAGTCTCCCCTGACCTGGAATCTCAGACCATTGGGATCCCTCTTCTTCCTTGTAGACCGCAAAATGTGTTATCTGTACCATGATCTTTCCCTTCAATTCTATTTGATTTAATTCTACGTCATTCATAACCCAGGTTCTTGGTCTGGGAGTCCGGAGGACTGGGTTCTAGTCCTGTCTATACCATTTACTTGCAGTATATGAGCTATATCACTTCATGGAGTTGAAGGGAAGAGGAAGGGAATAAGCATTCATATAACACTATGTGCCAAGCACTGTACGAAGCGCTTTACGAATATTATCTCATTTGATCCTCACAACAACCCTGAGAAGTAGGCACTTTTATTATCTTCTGTTTAACAATTGAAGAAACTGAGGCAGACAGACGTTAACTGACTCTCCCAGGACCACACAACTAGGAAGTATCTGAGACTGGCTTTGCACTCGGGTCTTTCTGACTCCAGGTCCAGTGCTCTATCTGATGTGCCTCTGGGCTTTCTTCCCAATCTGAAAAAAAAAAAGAATGCTTAAATGAGATGACAGGAAAGTTATTTAATTTTTTCTGGACCTCTGTTTCCTCATCTTTAAAATTAAGAGATTGGAAGAGATGGCCTTTCAAGTCCCTTCCAGGATCTCTAGCTCTGATGTTTCAGGAATATGGGATTCTGAAAGTCTTATCTATTCAACAGAGGCATTTCCTGTCTCCTTTAGATTATGAGGAAGTGTGAGGACACCCCCCTTCCCCAGAGGCAAGGGACCCGAAATGGCAGCTAAAGCTCCAGTCATTCTATCTGAACCTTCTCTTGCCCTGTTTGATAGACTCATGCCCCTATAAACCATTCTGGGATTATTTGGGATCCACCAGCCTGGGGCCTTCAGGGAGATTTCAGTCCCTCTCTCTACGCCATCCTGCTGAAACTAGAAATAGAAGCTTTCTCTCCTTATCTCATCCGAGGCAAAGTGGGAAATTACTCACTCTTTACTAGGGGAGTTTTACTAGGCAGCTATGGGAATATTAAAATTCATGTGAACAGTAACTAAGGAGAAGATACGGTTTATAGAGTCCTGTTCTTATAGTCACTGTCACCCAGAGATCTATCTAGCCATTCCTGTGTCTGATCTCAGGTTGACCCCTGGGTGAGGTCAACCCTTGCCTGTGTGACCTAAATCATCAGCCCCTTGGCCCAGGCTGTGCTGTGCTGCCTTCATAGATGCTGCTCCCAGAAGCCTCTAGGACTCTTCCCTGTAGAGGTCTGCTTTTCATTCAAACCCATGCTTGGTAACTTAGAGCTCTGGTGATCTCTTTGGTCCCTGGATGAGCCTGAATCTCTCTTTTTTTCCCATCACTTTCTGTTTGAACTAAAATTTTGGTACATACGAGGCCTATCCATTTGACATGTAAAGATTCTCCTTTTTGAGCCTTGGCTTTCTCTTCCAGGTCCAGGACTAATTGCCCTCCTTTCCAAATTTTAAAAGCTTCACTGTCTACCCTAGTTGGGGAGTGCTCTGTACTAGGAATCAAGGGGTCTGAATTTGAGTGCCAACTTTGCCCTTCTAAGCCCCTGTTTGACTTTGGGTAAGGCAAATACCTTCTCTGGGCCTCAGTTTCCTGAAATCACAGGATACAGCATTTCAGAGCTAAGAGAATCCTTAGAGAGGATATGACCTAAGCTTGTCATTTCCCCTTTGGGAGAGGATAGAGCAGGCCCCAAGGGTGAGAGACTGGGAGCGATGGTGCTCCCTCCCTGGTGCTCACCCCTGAGGCATCACAAACAAGTGCTGTTCTTCCTTGGGCAGTTTGAAACAGTGACCTGAACCTTCCTGGGCAGACGTTTCATTGTCCACTCCGTGCCCATTTCATTCATCCCCATCCCCTCTGTCCCCCTCTCTTTCTGCCACTCTGGGTTTTGTTTGATTTGAGTAGAGTTATGACTAGACAGCATACTTATGAGACATGCGGATGGCGAAGCCGGGATGGTCAGACAGCTGATGTGTGAGAGGACGGAGTCCATGCCCAAGAGGCCCACAGTGGACTAGAATTATGGACCAAGTCTCAGAAGATGACATTCTTCCTAGAGTCAGGAAGTCTTTGTTTGTTGTTGTTGTTGCTCAGTCGTGTCTGACTCTCTGTGACCCCATCTGGGGTCTTCTCGGCAGAGATACTGGAGAGGTTTGCCATTTCCTTCTCCAGCTCATTTTACAGATGAGAAAACTGAGGCAAAGACTCGAATTCAAATCTTGCCTCAGATACTTAATAGCTTTGTGAGCTTAGGCAAGTCATTTAACCTCTGTTTAATAATAATAACAATAGCTAGCATTTAAATAGCACCTAATATAGGGCAGGCACTTTACAAACATTAACTCATTTGATCCTCACAACAACCCTGGGAGGCAGGTGCTACTATATTATCACCATTTTACAGTTGAGGCAATGGAGGCAAGCAGAGGTTAAGTGACTTGCCCAAGGTCACACAGCTAGTAAGTATCTGAGGCTAGATTTGAACTCAGATCTTCCTGACTCCAGGGAAGCTAGGTGATGCAATAGACAGAATGCTAGACCTGGAGTCAGGAAGATTGCTCTCCCTGAGTTCAAAACTTGTCTCAGACACATACAGCTGTGTGACCCTGGGCAAGTCACTTAACTGTGTTTGCCTCAGTTACCTCACTGTAAAATGAACCAGAAAAGGAAATGGCAAACCACTGCAGTATCTTTGCCAGGAAAACCCCAAATGGAATCACAAAGAGCCAGATGTGATCGAAACGATGGAACAACTTCCCAGCTCCAGAACAGGCACTCCATCCACTGTGCCACTCATTTCTTAGGATCATTGTGAGGATCAAATGAGATCATTTCATAAATGATCTTAGCATGGTGCCTGGCACAGCTGCTGTTAGTTATTATTATTATTTTATGATTTAGTAGAGATAAATGTAAAGTCCTTATACCTGGGCTTAAAAAAAATCAGTTTCACAAGAACAATATAGAGATGTGGCTAGATAACGCTTTGTGTCAAAAAGATCTGTGAATTTGAGTGTATTTCAGCTTCAGTATGAGTTAGCAATATAACAGGTAGCTAAAGAAGATGACATCATGGTGGTGGTGGGGAGAGTGTTCAGAATGAAGGAGGTAATATTTCTGCCCTCTACCCTGCTAGACCATATCTGAAGCACCGTGTTCAGTTCTGGGGCCACGGACATTGACAAGCTTGGGAGCCCACAGAGTAGGGCCACCAGGATGCTAAGGGCACTGCAAGTCATGCCATTAGGGGCTTGGGTGAAAGAGTCCAGGCTGTTTAACTTGGAGAAGACCCAGTGGCAACATAATTGTTATCTTAAAATACTGGAAAGGCTGTCAGGTGGAACGAGGAATTAAATTAGTTCTGTTTGGACCCAGAGGACAGAAATTGGAGCAATTGGGCAGCAGATTTAGATTCAGTATATAAGAAAACTTCTTAACAAAATCGCTCTCCCAAGGTGAAAGGGGTTGTTTTGGAAAGTATTTGGTTTCCTCGTCCCTGGAGGCCTTCAGGCAGTGGGGATAGAGGACCATTTGTTGTTGATGTCACAGAAGGGAATTCCTACTCAGGTATGGGTTGGACACTAGATGATCTTCGAGGTTTTTTCCAAATCTTCTGGGATTCTGTGCTTCTCCTCTACTCTTTCCTCCACTATTCTGTTTCTTCCTCTGCCATGTTTCCCTTTGTATTATATTTTTTTGTCTTTGTTCTAGAGAAAGGAATAGGAAGACAGAGCAAAGAAAGAAGGAGAGAGAAGGGGAAGGAATGTGGGCGAGAGGGAGAAGGAGAGGGAGCAAGGGCAGATGGAGAGGGGTGGTCTTTGGCCCCTTGGTGGCTGTAGGGCTGCATGTAGGTCACCCTGAGCACAAGCAAGACACACCCCCTCAGAAGGAAGTTTCTGATGAAATTGCTTGTATCTGTTTGCTATTCCCACTCAGTTTCCCACTGAGAGCCTGTGGGTTTAGTTCCTACCACACCCCTCTCCTCAGTACCTCCCATCCCATAAAATCTTGTCCAGGGCACCCAAGGCAGACACATTACTGCTTAGGGGCACACAGAGCTGGTTCCCATGCTTTAGGTCAACATACGCTCCCCTTCCCAGGTAAGACCACCTAGGGGCATCTATGTCCCAAAGTGGGTGAGTAAATGAAGGAGAACTTGGACTCTTCTGAGCCCAAGATTCTATTATTATAAGGGTTTGGGGGTTAGAGGGTGGGTGTCACAGAGGCCCTACTGAACAGAAGTAGGAGCCCTGTTCTCAACCAAATGAACCAAATTGTCATCATTAATAAGTATTATTATGTGGTAAATTAATTCATCCTATTCCCCAGGGTGGTATCCACTATTTCTCAGGGGTGCCCTGGACCTGGCTTAAGGCTGTAATCACCAGGGCTGGCTGGCTTGCAGGAAGAAGGAGGAGGATAAGGTGGGAAATAAAGCTGATTTAAAAGCTGATTTCCCACCCATCCCCAATCAGCCCCCTGCATAGTGGGGTTGAATTTCACTCACTGGCTCTAGCTTCGACTCCAGCAGAAGCTTATTTTCTTGGGGAAGATGAAGGGGTCAGTGCCCATGTCCACACCCGAGTTTAGTCCCTGCTCCCCCCTTCCTTCAGGTCCCTTTATTCCTCCCATTGCACATCCAAGAACTGAAATAGGGCTGAGGGAGTGAGGTAAGTAGATCATGGGTTGTAGATGGGATAGAAAGGGGTGGTAGAAAGGATGGAGTTGGGAAAGTCTGGAAAGAGAGTGGTGGGTGGTTTCCTGAAACTTTCTCCCACTCATACCCACCTCCTTTTGCCCCAGTTAGGAGAGTTGTTTTATTCTGCTTCAGCCCAGAGCTAAGAAGGGGCCATCTGGGACTGTGTGTGAGGGTCTTACCCCGTGTATCTCTGAGGCTCAGGAGCTGCTACTTGGGAGGAAGAGGACTTGGGACCCATGGTCTCCCCACCCGGTTCCTTGCTCTGCTGCTGGGATTGTGCCTTGGTGAGCTGAGTGGCTGGGCAGCCTTATCCAATGAGCCTTCTCTCTACCCCTTGCTTCCTCTTTCTCTGTCCTTTCTCTGTTCTCTCTCCCCTAGCCTTTTTTCCTCTATACAAAACATAGAATATCTTAGATGGAAGAGACCTGAAAGATTATCTAGTCATACCCCCTACTCGCATCTCTACCCCGTTTATAGATGGGAAAAACTGAGTCCAGGGAGAAAAGACTTGCCCAAAGTCACACAGGAAGTTAATGGCAGAGCTGGGAATGGGCCACCTCTACCTCCCTTCTACCCACTCATTTTCTATTAGTTTCCCCTGGGTGAAGGAGTACATCTAGAGGAGAGGGTGTTAGGGTAGGGCAGACCTTGCCAATAGTTCTGATCCCAAGAGGCCCACTGAAAATACCTTTACATGCTTGTTTTGAGGTTATCTCCCTCTAGCCCCAGTGTGCACCCTTCCTCCATTTCCCCTGAGGCCAACCTGTGTAGCCCCTTCCTTGTCTTCACCCATGCTGTACAGGGCTGTCCTGGGCTGCAGGGAACAACCCTACCATGGGGAACAGCACTATCCTGGGGATCACCACAACAGGGACTACCGCCAAAGGGACCAACGCCACTACAGAGACCTCCGTGGGGAACAATGCCACCACAGAGAACAATGGCACCCCAGGCAACAACTCCATTCTGGGGAACAGTGCTACCACGGAGAACAACGGTACCTCGGACAACAGCAACACCTTGGGCCACAACATCACCTCAGGGACCAAACATATCTTGGGGAACAACGCAATCACAGGGAACAATGCTACCACAGAGACCAAAATCTCAGAGATCCACAGTATCATGGGGAACAGTTTTGTCGCAGGGATCCATGCTACCCTGGGGAACCAAGCCCAGGGGACCAACAGTATCACGGCTAGCACTACCGCCGCAGGGATCAATGTCCTGGGGAGCAAAACCTCAGAGATCAGTGCTTCCATGGAGAACAGTGTCCCCACCAGGACTCAAGTCCCGCAGAACAACAGTATCTTGGAGAGTACCACCACCAACAACCAAATCCTAGAAAGCAGCACTATCTGGGGGAACAGTTTTACTCCCGAGAACCAAGCCATGGAGAACAACAGTATCCTGGGGAGCAATTCCAGAACAGGCAACCAAACCACGGAGAACAATGGTATCTTGGAGAGCAACGCCATCACCCCGGAGATTGTTTCCGGGGGGAACACCTCCTTGGAGGGCGTCTCCCTGGGGAACAACGGTTCACTGGGGATCAACACCCACTCGGGGAACAGTATCCTCTTGGAGACCAACGCCCCCACAGAGAGCAAAACCCTGGAGAATATCATCACAGAGAACAATACTGCCGTGGGGAACAGTTCCACCACAGGGAACAACAATGCCACCCTGGGGAACAAACTTACCCCAGAGAACCACGACATGTCAGGGAACAAAATTTCCGAGAATGTCACCCTGGGGACCGTCTCTACCGAGAACAATTTTTCCTTGGGGATCAACGAAGATACCTTGGGGACCAGTGCTACCACAGGGATTCAAGTCTCGGGGACCAGTGTTACCACAGGGAACGCCAACACAGGGAGCAAAGCCTTGGGGAACAATACCATCCCTTTGGAGGACGACAGGCTGGTGAGTTAGAGCGATGGTGTATCAGCAATGCAGTATTCACAATGCCTACAGTAACTATAAATATGCTGATATAGTTATTAATCACAAAATGGAACAGGCTCTCTACATAAGAAATATAGATAGTGCATTCATTTAAATACCAGAAAACTGAGTCCCAAAACCAGAAAGTCAAAGCCAACCCAGTAGTGATGAAGTTAGCACATGTGGTCAA
>CM053583.1:314568156-314594216 GCA_028627135.1 Pseudochirops cupreus | reverse complement strand
TCAGCAGGAGTCCTTAGCAGAGATTCTGCCCTGCTCAAAGCAAAAGGAGTTCGCAACCGCAGCCACTGCCTCTGCCTCCGCTTCCAGTCAGCACCGCACGGAGACTAGCTTGGTTCCGGCGTTCTCTTGCTCCACCCCTTCCTGCTACATCAGCAAGCTCAAGGGGCGTGGAAGATCTTCAAATCCCAGTATCGTTACAGATGGGTGTTGGGAAGGAGCAGCAACTATTGAATGGGGTTGGAGGAAGGGGAGGCTAAGACCTAAGGCCCTTTCTGAATCACATTCTTCCAGTGTGCTATCCTGGGTTCCAAGTTTCTCCAGAAGAATTAACTGTCTAGCAGCTCTCCCCATGGCCTCGAGTCAAGGAGAACCCAAGGCCACAGACCACACCCTGGTTCTAGCTTGTCGTGAGGATCCAAGGGCTTTGCAAACCCACACCATGGGATTGGGGTGGGTTTGGTGCCATGATTTAATTTCATTTCATCTTCCAACGAGGAAACTCCCTCTACTAAAGCAGATGCTGTGTACTCTAGAGGCTTTGGTCTGAGTGTTGTCTGGACATAGTGAGAAATTAAATGACTTGCCTGGGCTACACAGCTAGTATGTGTCAGAAATAGAACTTAAACCTAGGTCTTCCTGACCCCAAAGCCAGCTCTATGAATGTAGAATGCTGCCTCTGAGAAATGCTGCTGTCATTATTCATCATCATCCTCATCATCATTCCTACTATTCAGAGCTGGGGTCCAGGGCACCTTGTGGTCTGGGGAGGAGCAGCACGAACTGAGCCAGACTGGCTTGGGATTGAGGGTTTGCTTTTAGCATGTTGAGGAATTCAACTCAAGGGAAAGAGCCCTGAATGGGGTAGGAGTCAGGAGTCCCAGGTTGCAGTCCAGCTTTGCCGTTAATTTGCTATTTGGAGCTGGAGTTCATCTCCTTTCTCTGGGCTTTCTGTCAGTATCTCACTTTCTGTCAAGCGAAAGTAATAATGCCTGCCCTGTTTCCCTCCTAGGCTGCTACAAGAATCAAATGAGATGAAAGTTGGGAATATGGTCTCTAAACTATATATATGAGGCATTGTTATGAGCCTGAATGGGGTCTTCTTTTCTAAAGGCTTTGGCCCATATCTCTTCCTTCTCCCGGATCCCCAAACTGGTTGGCCCAGAATAGGCAAGGAAGTAGCTTAGGAAATATGGGGGAATGGTGGGAAGGAAGGCCATGATTCAAGCAATCAGATATCTCTTATTTCTTTTCTCCCTTAGTGCCAGGGCCCTGGGATAAACGGTGAGTGTCTAATCTCTCAGAAACATATACCCTCCCCTATTTTTTTCCTTGTTCTTGGGACATTCTGAATCACGAATCTTCACTCTACTTCCCTTCTTTCCCCCTAGAAACAGCACTGTGTGGTGGTGAGTCCAGGTAAGGAGGAGATTATTTCACTTAGTTTCTGATCGGGCCAGATCGGGCCCTTGGGTGGGTGGGAGAGAGGGAGCTGGAGTTGGAATTCTGGAGATCCAGGGGTTGGAGGCTAAGGATCTGGGGAACAGAAGGTGTGAATGAGAAGATTCAAGGAGTAGGAGTTCTGAAAATTGTAAATCAGGGAAGCCAGGGCTCCAGGGGGCTAAGGATTTAGGAAGGAAGGGGTAAGAGTTCTGTGCAGCTGGAAGTTCATCAGGTTGGGGAACTTGGGGTCAAGGGGAGTCCAGGGACCTGAATTATGGGGTCCCAGAGGTCATCTCTATAGAAGAAATATGCTTACATGTCACGTTTTTCCTAGAAAGCAATCATTCATTCAGTCAACAAGCATTTATTCATTATTCACCTCTGGACTCCTCAGCTCATATCCTAGCTGCTTCTTCTCCCCAGCCCCAAATACACTTTAGGGCAGTGGTTCTCAACCTGTGGGTTGCGACCCTTTTGGGGGTCGAATGACCCTTTCACAGGGGTCACCTAAGACCATCAGAAAACACATATTTCTGATGGTCTCAGGAACAGAGACACTGCTCCTCTATCCATCTCCAGGCAGGTCCTCCCACATGCAGATATGCCCACATAGAAGTATTAAAGGGTCGCAGCATTAGGAAGGTTGAGAACCACGGCTTTAGGGCTCTAACCTTGGGATTTAACTCCTTTATCACTACTATTTTTCTTTTGCTTAGTGTATAAGCAGAGATAGCAGCCCCTACTTGGCTCAGGTCTTGAGGCCCTGGAGTCTCCCCAGCTCTTCCCCTAGAACAGCCTCCCCCCTGAGTTGTATCCCAGGGGCAGAGAAGAAGCAAAATTAGTCTGGGACATGTCTCTTCCATAGACCTCTCAGGCCTAGAGGCCCCTACCCCTTTCTCTGGCTTCTGAAAAGTCTCATTTCTTTGCTCCTTTCCCATTACAAATCCCCTTAGGTCCAAACCTGCCCTATACTCTGTTGGCCTGGAAGGAAAAAGTCTTTCTTCCTTAGTGCCTCAGTCTTCAAGCTATCCTTGTGTTTCTGGTAACCCAGTTCTCTTAAACTGCTTTATACCTTCCTCTCCCCCACCCCAAACTTATTTCTGGTCCTCACTCTTCCATCTACTCAGCATCTTCAGACAACCTACCCACACCAGTATGAGGTCTGCATAGCTATTCCTGATTTAGCTACACTGGGCAAAGAGCTTCTCATCCAGCCAGAAAATGAATGAGTGAGTGAATGAAAAACATTAAGTCTTTACTATGTACAAAGCTTTGTGTTAAGCATGGGGAATACAAACAGAAAAGTAAGATGAGTCCTGTTCTGCAATGGGGAGATGATACATATAAGAGGGTTTGGCTGTGAGTTAAATGGAAAAGTCCTATGGTCTTTAGGATGCAGTAGAAGAACTTTGACACATTTCAGGTAAATAGAAGCAATACCAAATCTCATGGTCTGTTGCTGTTAGCTGTCCCTAGCTTCCTGTTGTCACCCATCTCAGATCCAGGGATAGCCATGTAGGGTAGAGAACATAGAAGAGAGAAGAAATTGCTAGGTTCCTAGTGAGAATGTAGTGTTCCCTGAGTTCTAGCCACACCTTGTGGCTTCTCAAGGGGAATAGGGGGCAGGTAGGAGAGTATGGATAGTTCTCAGCTATATACTACACTTTATCCTCTAACAGGGAGCCCCAGGCAGGTGCTGAGGGAAAATAGGGGCAGCAGGATCCTTCATTCCATGAAGCTCTGACTCTCCCTTTGAGTCCCAGGAGCCCTTGGATCCCAGTGAGAAGTTTCTGTGTTCATCCCAGCTGTTGATGATAGATAATGTTAACCTTGTGGCCAAGTAGAGGCTAGAAGTGATGACTAGAGGGTGAATCTGCCTCTTTTTTTGCCTGTTTCTCAGCTCCGGAGAAAGTACAGAAGACGTCAGCCTAAGGGAGTTTATCTGCAACAAGGTGAGTAGGAGACACTATTGATACCATCTCCCAGCCTTTCTCTCCTGCCATGCCCTCCCTCCTAGCTCCTTGGAGGCTAGAAATCCCATCTTCAAACTCCTATTCCTACTCTCCAAAAGCCCCGGCTCCTGATACCTCTAATCTTGGAAATTCTACACAATGGCCTGACTTCTTGGGAACATTTTTTTGGATGGAGTCCTCTTCCATTTTTCCCAATGGTTCTGGGAATTGTCTCCTATTTCTTTGCCTCAGTTTCCCCATGAAAGCCTGGGATGAGGTAGCCTTGACCAAATCATAATCGTTCTGAGCCTTGGTTTCCTTATCCCTAAGGTTCGTGTGTCAAACTAAGCATGTAGGTGGTGAAGTGAATAGAGCTGGAATCAGGAAGACCTGAGTTCCAATCTAACATCAGATATTTAATAATCTGTGTGACCTTGAACAAGTCACTTAACCTCTATTTGTCTGTTTCCTCAACTATAAAATTGGAATAATAGTAGCACTGACTGCCCAGGGTTGTTGTAAGGATCTAATGAGATAATATTTGTGAAGCATTTAGCCCAGTGCTGGGCACACAGTAGGTGTTATGTAAATGTTGGCTATTATCATCATTATTATTATTCTATGAAGCAACATTTTGGAGAGGAAAAATGTAGAGCTTATAGTCATGGGCTCTGAGTTACTTCCTAGCTAAGTGACCTTGGGCAAATTATTTAACTTCTTTAGGCCTATTTCTTTATTTGTAAAATAAAGGGGTTAGACTAGATCAGTGGTTCTCAACCTTCCTAATGCCACGACCCTTTAATATAGCTCCTCATGTTGTGGTGACCCCCAACCATAAAATTATTTTCATTGCTACTTCATAACTGTAATTTTGCTACTGTTATGAATCGTAACGTAATATCTGATATGCAGGATGTATTTTCATTGTTACAAATTGAACATAACCCACAGGTTGAGAACCGCTGGACTAGATGATCTCTAAGGACACTCTCAAGCCTAGATCTTTAATCTTATGATCTCTAAGATTCTTTATTTTTCTAGAAATCTTTTGAACTGTGAAGTTCTGAGAGGTGGGGTACTATGGGGCAGGGGTCTGAACACCAGGGGTAGGGGGCCAATGGAGGAGGAAAAGGGCCTTGAAGGGCATGGGGAAACTCAACAACTTAGTGGTTTTGTGAAGCAGCAAACCAGGGTGTGTGTCTGGGGTTGTGGTTGGGGATGGGTGGGGGCCTAGTCTGTGACCTCTGATACCCTGTAAGTCCCTGTTCTCTTCCATTCTTGATGTCGCCTTCTGGATTCTGATTCCCAGATAGCCCAACAGTCACTGCTGACCAGAGAAGAACTAGATGTGAGGCTGGGCAGCGCCCAGTGTAAGGATCCAGGGATGGCACAGACCCTGACCCTAATCTTTAGCTATGCCAACCTCACAGAACTCCAGGGCTCCCTAGGCCAGGTAACTGGTGGAAAACCTGCTGATAACAGGGTGGGTGATGGAAGAAGGAAAGATGAGCTCAGGGGAGGGGATGGGGCAATGCCTGGTGTTTCACAAATCCTAGTGGCCCAGGATTTTCAACATGCCTTCTCTTGATCTCAGGCTGAATGGCTCAATGAGAGGAGAGAGCTATGCCCAGTAACTGGCCTGGCATTTAGACTGTCTTGTACCTTTCCTTTGTCCTCTTGCCTCTCTTTCACTATGGAGGCCCTGGCTCAGGGGTCTGGGCCCTGGGTGGGGCTGCACATAGACAAATGGTTAACACGTATCTGGGGGAAATGCTTGTGTTTGTTTCAGCTGAATGACTCTGCCTGCTATTCAGCCATTATGAAGGCTTTGTGGACCGTTATGCTACAGGGACAACTGGATTTTAACGATACTGTATCCCTTCGCTGGTGGTTCCAGGTTCTCCTCCAGCCCTTTCTGGTATCATTGTCCAGAGAAGATCTACAGTGCCTTCCCCTCAGTGCCCTGGACTGTGAACAATACCAGGCCATGTAGGTTTACTAGGCACTGGACCACTTTTCCATCTTCCCAGAACCTAAAAGGGGAGGCTAATCAAAAGCAACAACTTTATTTCCCCCAAGACGAAATGTGTTTGGGCTTTATTTTCTCAAAACAGAGAAGTGGCTGCAGAGTCATGGCTGGGAGGTGGAGGGGAGAAATAGAGAAGGGGAGATGACTCTGTCCTTAAGGAAGTGCTTAGTCCATGACTCTCTCCCTTGGCGAGTCCTTGTTCTGGGCGGGTTGAGATATGGCCCTCACCCTCAGGGAGTTCAGTTTCAGTAGAAGACTCTTTTCCCATCCTTGGGGAATATTTAGCCTGAGGAGAGATCTGCATTCTCTACCCCCTCCCTCCACCAGGAGTCCTTCCTTCTGAAGGAAAATATGGTCCCCATTCTGAGAGCAACATAGCTCCCACAAGTCTGAAGGGAAACCATGGTCCCTGTCTTCATGACTAAAGGAGCCTTCAGTCTGAGAGGGAGACATAATCCCCCATCGGGGAACCTCCAATTTTGGGTCGAGATACTGCCTCTGCCCTCAGGAAACCCCCTTCCAGAAGGGGTGATGTGGTGCCTGCTCTTGGGGAGCACCCAGGCTGAAGAAGACACTCTGCTCCTTACCCTTAGGAGCCCCTATTATGGACAATGTTCTTCCCCTGAGGGAGCCCTTAGCATGAAGATGAAGTCCACTTTCTCCCCCTTTCTGAGGGGAAGACATAGCCTTTACTTCCAAGGAGCCCACAGTCTGAGGAAGGAGACACTGTCCTCGTATCTGAAGAGGAGATAATGGTCTCCATTCTCAGAGAACTCTCTGTCTGAGGGAGAGACATGGCCCTTGCCATCAGGGAGCCCCCTTCCTAAGAGGAAAGACCAAATCTCTCTCTCTGATAAACTCATACAGTGAGGAGATGCATCACCAGAAGAAGGATTGGCAGAACCTGGAGGCCTCCATTACTGGGCACATAAATTGTTTTCTCAATCAGGTTCCCACCCTAAAGCCTCAGGTGTTCTGTCTCATCCTTACACACATTTCCATTAAAGGTTCAAATCTGTCACTTAGCTAAGTCTAGAAAAGTAAGGAAGTATTGGTTTACCTAGAACCTTCCAGACCTGTCCCATCAATCTAGCTACACCCTTGCACATGCCCTATCTCTGACTCTCAAGGTCTCAAAAAAAACCTTTGGGAACCAAAGGAAAGACCTTTGCAAGCCCCTCCAACCACAGAAAAGGTAGTGTAGCATGTTGGGTAAAGGATTGTGCTTTGGTCCTGCTTCTGCTTCAATCCGTTGGGTGCTCTTGGATAAATTGTTTCTCGTCTTTTGGGTTCTTTTCTACAAATGGGAATAACACCTATCCTTCTACGGTTGCTGCTTCAATATTCATGAAAGTCTCAAATCGTAAGATTCCATACAGATGTGAGAAGGAGGAAGGAGAGTAAGAGGATTAATATACATATGTGGGAGAGTTCATGGGAAAAGACCTGAAGGTGTTACTGGACCAGTGGAATACAAATCAATAGGATGATTCATTTTTAGCCAAAAAAATCAAATGTGTTGTTAGATTACATTAATAGAAACATCTTGTATAGAACAAGAGAGGTAATCACCTCCCGTCTTGTGCCCTGATAAGAACACAGCTGCAATATTGCTTCCAATTCTGGGCACCATGTTTTAGGATGAATATTAATGAACTTCTGAAGTGTGTCCAGAGGAGTGACCTGGGGACTTATAAATACAATACATGGATCATTTGAAGGAGTTGGAGAAGATTTCAGAGTCTGTGTAGAGGAGGAGGGTCAGTCATGTGGAAGAGCTATTAGTCAGGAACAGCAAGGGCAGGAACATAGCATAATGAAGACCTTGGTAACGATTAGACTCGTCCAGCAATGAAAGGGACTGCCTCAGAAGGTATGAAACTCTGTCATGGGAGATCATCAGGCAAAGTCTAGATGACCAAACATTGGGGGTCTTACAGTAAGGATTCCCTTCTAACTCCAAAATTCTGTTGTCTCTCACCCCTCACCTTGTACCTCCCATGCTTAGACCTGGGGAATATCTCGGGACTTGGGGCTTTGTTGCTTCCTTTTTTTAAGACATCCTCAGGCGTATGGTCAAAGGCCTTCTGTGGAGAGAGGTTCCACCCAGCATAGATCAGGGGGAGGCTGACTTTACCTACTGATAAGGTTACTGATGCTGTTTCCCCCTTCCTCTGTCACTAGCCTCATGCCTATATCTTGTCTTATACAGGCTACCTGTCCCACTCTCCTATAACCTTCAGCAAGGGAGGGTGCCCCCCTCAAATTACTGCACACTTTTACAGCCAATCCCAATGGTCATGCCCAGCCTTTATGTTATCCTCTCCTTCCTGTAGGGGACAGTGGGGCAGGGGTTGTCTAAGGGTCAGGTAGGGGATGCTGGGGTCCTGGAGGAGGGCCATTTGAGTATCTGCTTCTCTGAGAAGCCCCTGGGGTTGTGTCCCAGTGTTCAAGGGCTGAATATGGAATTTGAGGGGATGAGCCAAGAAACCCAAGAAGCTGTCTACAAAACTTTCCAGTGGCCTGTCCTGACACGCCTGAACACCAGTGGTGAGGACACTTCCCCTGCTTTCCTCCTCCTCTTGGCTCTCTCTACTGTATAGAGGAGGAAAAAGCGATTTAGGAAGGAATAGAGGGTGAAAGAGGGAAAATGTCAGTAGTAGGGAATGGGAAAGAAGAAGAAATGAGTGGGTTGGGGTGGGACTGCAAAAAGGGATACAAAGCAGAGGGAGAAACATAGCAAGAGAAATACAGTAGAGGTTGGGGGTTTGTGGGAAGAGAGGATAGAAAAGAGAAGAGACAGAAGATGGAGAAACTCGCAAGAGGAAACCAAAGCTGGGAATGGAAAATAGACCAGAGGAGGAAATCAAAGTATGTATAGAATAGCCCAGTAGAAATGGGCAGAGATGATCTAGATGGATGCCTATCAGGCCCCCTTGCTTGGCCTCCCTTCTGCTTCTGCCCCCTGATGGCCAGTATTCCATGGATGTAGCCCATGCTGGAATGGATGCCTGGCTCCTCTCCGAAGCAGTGAAGGGGAGGGACCCCTGCTGACATGCCGTATCTCTGCCAGGGCTAACCTGTGTTCCAGAGACTAATAGCAGCACAGCCTGGTTGGATGCCAACCTTGGCCGATTTAGCCAGTATGCCACATATGGGGACCTGGTTGCTTTCAACACTCAGTTTGATGGGGTAAGTCCCAGTATGAAGAATGAACAGGGTAATTGAGGGACCTTGGAGTTTTAAGGCTGAGTGTGTTCCTAGGACCCATGATTTCTTAGTGCTCACCTACCCTCATCCTGGGACTTAACAGGCAATTTTGGTCCATGGAATAAGGGTGAATATTTCAGGGAAGGTCCCCACAGTCCCATGAGGGTCCTCTGTTTCCAAATCCAGTGATGTCTTCGCTCCATCACATTGCTGGGGGTGAAGTGGGGGAGTAGGATGAATGTGGAGGTGCATAGTTTAGATTTAGATCTCCTTATGAGTTCCAGAATTAGGAATCAGTTGGTGTCTGGGGTTAGGGACCATTCTGAGTTAGTTTGGAGCTGGGGTTGGTTTAGGACTAGGATAAGAAGTTAGTTAAGATCCAGGGTCTGGACTCAGTCTGTGGCTTGGGTTAGGGCTCCCTCTTGGGCTAAGGCTTAATTGGGTGCCAATGTTAGAGTTGACCTGGAGATGGAGTTGATGGTCACCCTGTGGCCACAGTCAGAGGCCAGTTTCCTGTTAGAGCCCAAGGCCTGAGGTGTTTCAAAGACTGGGATCTGCATGTAAAGATAGGAGTCAGTTAAGGCCAGGCCTAGAGATCAGCTGGGGACTGGGATCATGAGATCACATCTAGAATAAGAATCTCAAAGGCCATATGGTCCAACACCCTCATTTAAAGAGGAACAAACTGTGGCCCAAGGTGTGAAATGATTTACCCAAGGTCACATAGGGGGCAGAGCCAGAAATTGGACCTAGAGTCTCTGATTACAGAGACTGTTCTTTTCACTGTTCTACCTATGGCCAGGCTAGATGCAGTTTCAGGGGTTAGACTGCAGCCTGGGATGAGATTCAGTCTCTTGGTTGGTTCAAGTCAATCTGTGGCCAGAGGTAGGACTAAGCCCATGGCCAGGGTTAGGACTCTCTGACCAGGTTTAGAGGGCAGTCTGTGCCCAACCTTAGGGCTTTGACTTATACCAGAGTTTGTACCAGTCTTTGCCTCGGGTAAGGTCTCAAAATGAGAGGCAGTGTGTATAGTGGTGGATGGAGGGCAGGCCTTGGGGTCAGGAAGACCTTGGTTCAAGGCCTGCCTTGGACACATACTAGCTTTGGAGCCATGAATGACTGCTTAACCTCTAGCTGCCCCCAGACAGCTAGCTAAGCCTGTAAATTACAGATGATTTGCAGTCTGCATTGATGGAGGGAGTTCCTGCTTCAGTTAAATTGTGTGTTCCCCCCCCCCCCCAAAAAAGGTCTCAATACATAACTAGAGATCAGGCTCAATCTAGGGCTGGGTTTAGGAGTCATTTTGGTACTAAGTTTTTCCCCAGTGGAAAAGAAACCGATCAGTTAAGGGGATTCACCTTGACTGAGACAATTAATAAGCACTCTTCCCCAGAGTTTTGGCTGATGCCTATGGCTTAGTGCCACCTAGTGGCTTTTTGCTGTCAATCAGAGCTCCTCATCAATCCCTGCTCTCCAATACAGGGGGATGGCTCAGGCTGGCTTAGTCCTGGCCTTAGTCCCCTTCTCTACCTTCCCCCTTTGCTTGTCCCCAGCTCCAAGCCCTGGACTATCTCACTTTGAGGCAGCTGGCTCAGCTTGCAGCCACCAAAGGTGCCTTAAATGAGAGCGCATTGGAAGAATTTCCAAACAATTTCACTAATCAGGTAAGGACTGGTTCTGACTCCACCGCTCACAGCTCAACTCTCCATCCTCTTCCCATTTTGTGGGAATCGTAGGCAGCCCAGGCTGACTGTGGGACACGGCAGGTGAAATCCAAGTGCCTGTCTGTGATCCACCTGGCACTACCTTTGGGCAAGCAGTGAATGGCGGAAATGGGCAGAATTTGGGTCAGATGGTTTCTTAGTTATCTTCCAGCCTTAGATATATGATACTATGACATTAATTCTTTTGTATTAAACATTGCTCCCTCTTTGTGGTCCTTTTTCAAACTACAGACTCCTCTGGGAGGGAATTTAGAGGCCATATAATCCAAATGCCTCATTTCATAGATCAAGATGATAGGGCCACAAAGGGGCCAGAAAGTGGCTAGAGTGCCAGACTTGGAGTCAGGAAGACTCATTTTCCTGAGTTCAAATCTGGTCTCAGACACTTCCTAGCTGTGTGATCTTGGACAAGTCCCTTAACCCAGTTTGCCTCAGTTTCCTCATCTGTAAAATGAGCTGGAGAAGGGAATGGCAAACTACCCCAGTACCTTTGCCAAGAAAACCCCAAATGGGGTCACGAACAGTTGGACACAACAGAAATGACTAAACAACAACAAATTCAGCTCCCTGAATCGCATCATTCTATAGATGAAGAAAATAGGGCCACCAAAGTGAAGGGACTTGCCTAGCCATGATTTGAGGCCAGATCTTCCAAAGCCAGAGCTGTTGGGGTGTGGGATGAATGCAGAGGGCTATAGAAGACCCATACCTGGGTCTGGTGCCTCTCTTGGTTCTTGGTGGAATTCCTAGGGCAGCAAACTCTTCTTTGCAGCTGATCCAGGGAACCTTTCTCCTGGCTCCAAGAGTTGCATTTCTTGACTTTCTCAAGCCTTGTTATTGGGGGTGATGTGGTATAGTGAGAAGAGAATGCTCTCTCTGGGTTCAAAACCCACCTCTGTTACCTGTGCAACTTGGCTCAAGCTGCTTAATATCTCCAGATCTCCTTTCCCTCATCTATAAAGAGATGAGAATGGACTTGAATCTGACCTCAGATGCATACTGACTGTATAACCCTGGGCAAGTCACTTAATCCTGATTGTCTCAAAAAAAACAAACCCCGACTTACACCAAAGTACAAGTGACCCCCAAAAGGACCCTCTTTCCTTTTAGGGGCCTTTTGCCAGCTCAGGACCATGGATTTCACCTGCCAACTTCCATTGCAAAGCCCTGATCCATATGCCAGGCCTTAAGCCCTGTACCCTGGAATGTAAGGCATGTCAGAGGAATCACCTCAAAAGTCGACAATTTTGATCACAACACATAGGTAGCTACGAGCACACACAACTAGCAATCATAAGTGAAAGGGCTTTTCTATCCACATACCTCACTCACTACTCTTCTCTAAAACCCATTCTTTCACCTTGGGTTTCCTGGTAGCCTTCTTAAGGCAAGGTTTCCACACCCCACCTCCACTCCCCGCACTCCCATCTGTATAAAGTCAGCTCCTTTTCATGTAGAAGGGGAAACACATAGGAGGGAGAGAGGCACATCACCAACTCTTAGCTACCCCCAAGGGCCCATTTATCACCTAGCAGCTGGTATTTGGCAAATGGACCCCCTGGGGAGCATTGGGCAGGGAATTCAGCTCCCTGAGCTCCTGCCCAGCCCTGTAAGCAATTCAGCTCCAGGGTGAGGGGACTAGAGTCTCCTTTATCTCCACGATTTTCCACACCCCCACCTCCATCCTGGCAGGCCCCCTCCCACCATTGTCTAGACTAGAGCTAGAGGTCCTTCTTTCCTTCTGACCTGGGGAAACTGAGGCCCAGCAAGGGGATAGATTTGCCCAGGGTTGGTCATACAGTAGGGCCAGTATGAGAGTCAGAAATAAAACCCAGGTCTTTTGGTCCAATGTGCTTCTATAGAGGTGAGGGGAGACCGCAACTGACTTACTTCATGGTGTAGGAGGCCTGGAGCACCTACCCCGAACCACTCTCTCTAATCATGTTGATTGGATACTGATCACGTGTGCCTAGCCCCGAGCTAGGGAGGGCTTCCTAGAGGAGGTGAGTTGGGAAGAGGCTGGGCCTCAGAATTTGAAATCATTTGTGGCTGCAATGACTACTTAAAACTAACACTCCTGAAACAAAAGGAGCAGAAGATACGCACAAATAACCAAAAAAAAAAAAAGATAAATTGAATATAACAATAACTCACATTTATATAGTACTTTTAGGTTTGGGAAAGCACTTTATGAATACTGTCTCACTTGCACTTAACCTTGTTATCATCGGCTTCATTTTAGAATTGAGTGACTGGCCCAAGGTCACTTGGCTAGTAAGTGTCTGAAGCTGGATTTGAACCCAAGTCTCCCTGACTTGAGACTAGAAGCAACCTCCAATGTGTATCAGCCAAGACCCTGATCATTGGCACACTAAACCTTCCTGAGAGCAGGGGCTGTGTCTCCTTCTGCTCTCTATTCTTCACAATGATACAGACTCATTGCAGGGACCTGGGGGTCTACAGAAGGATCCTGGGAGTGAGCTGAGCTGAGCTAACTCAGGAAGATGGAAGAGGAAGAAACATAGGCTTTGGAGTCAATCTAAGTTCAAACCCAGCTCTTACATACTTACTACCTATGAGCCTTGGGCAAATAACTCAAATTAAGAAAATTGGACTATAACTTTAGGGAAGATAAGGAATGATGGGGACAGGTAGGCAGCATAGAGTGCTGGACCTGAAGTCAAGAAGACTCATGTTCCTGAGTTCAAATCTGGTCTCAGACACTTGCTAACTGTGTGACCCTGGGCAAGTCACTTAACCCTGTCTGCCTCAGTTCCCTCATCTGTAAAATAAGCTGAAGGTAGAAATGGCAAACCACTCCAGCATCTCTGCCAAAACAATCCCAAATGGAGTCATGAAGAGTGAGACACAACTGCAAAATAATTGAACAGAAGGGACCTTAGGAGGTTACCTAGTCCCACCTCCTCATTATATAGGTAGAAATTGAGGCCCAGAGAGTGAAAGCAACATCCCATGGTCACACAGATAGTGGGTGTACCTGAATCCATACCTTCTGCCTTCAAATTCAGTGCTCTTCTCACTATACCGTGTTGCCTCTCTAAGGCAAAGTTTGAGGACTTTGAGCCCCTGGGATACCTAGGTATTATCTGAAATCTCATCCTTGTAGCCTGAGATGGGGACCTGAACGTGTAGAGCCAATCCTTCAGGGACCCTGGCTGTACTCCTGGGGATGGGGTTTGGGGAGGAGTCAGGGCATCCTCCACCATCTGGGGTGGGATATTTTGCCCATCCTGCTCATCTCCCTCCTTCTTCTCAGGAGTCATTACCAGACAGGACCAAGGAGCTCATTGAGACTAGACTCTCTTTGCTGACCAATGGCAGCATCTCTGTGGCCACATGGACAGATGTACAGTCTTTGTTCTATTTCTGTTTCCTTCAAAGTGGACTTCTCCCTACAGAGAACACCAGTTGCACAGTCTTGCAAGCCGTGTGAGTGAGCCCCGCCACTCTGGCAGAGTGGAAGTGAAGGGGAGGGGGGAGACTGGCAGGGATGGGGACGAAGCATATCTGGAATGCAATGGACAGAAATGAACAAACTGGTGCTGATCCAAAGGATGGTGATCAGGATGACCACTGAAGCTTTAAGATTTAGGGGGCTTGAAGCCATGCTTATGGTGGTCAGTTGAAGGAAATAGAAGTGTTTAGAGAAAAAAAGACCCTAGTATGGACATGACTGCAATTTTCAAATATCTAAAGGCCTAGCATATGGGAAAGGGCCTACGTTCATCTGATCTGTCCCCAGAGGGAAGAACTAAGATTAATGGGTGGAAGTTGCAGGACCATGGATTTTAGCTCAGGAATGTAAGCGCCTTGAGGGCAGGGATAGTTTCCATTTTCTTTGCACTTTAGCACTTCTTAGCACTGAGCATACAGCAGGTGTTTAATAAATGCTTGTGGTGGATTGGTTGGTCTAAATATAAAGAGAAGCTTCCTAAAAATGCAAACTGTTCAACAATTAGAGGATCGTATCTCTAGAGTCATAAAGGACCTTAGAGGTCACCTTATCCAACTCCTTTTTACAGATGGGGAAACCAAGGCTTAGGGAACTGATGTCACACAGGCAGTAACAGAGGCAAGATCTGAATTCAAGTTCTCTGGTTCCAAATCCAGTGCTCTGACCACCACATCACATGATAGATGAGGCTGCCTTAGAAGGTAGTGAGTTCCACATCATGTGAAGTGTTCAAGCAAAGGTTAGATGACCAGTTGTCAGACACGGTAAAGAGGATTGCTTTTTCAGGTATAGGTTGGTCTAGACTACCTGTAAGGCCCCTTCCCATTCTGATTTTCTTTGTTCTGTGCCTGTCAGTGTGAGCGATGGTCCATCTATCCTGAGGGGTCGGGAGGAAGAGGTATATCGTCACTTCTACTCCTACCTGATTGGTAAGGCCCTGGAGTGGAACGTGAGCCAATGGGCCTAGAAGGCCTAGGTGAGGCCTTCCCAGAGGAAGAAGAGAGGAGCTGGGCAAATGCCAGACAAAACTGTGAGAAAGACAGAAATGGCCTCCTCTCCTTATGCCCCCAAGCTCCCCAACCACTGCCTAGCCTCCACTCTCTTTCTGCCTCCTCCCGTCTACTCTGAATTGCTTGTGTGTTAATGATGTCTGGTCTTTGCCAAGTGATAGAAACGTAAGATTTAGTGCTTAGAAGGACCTTGAAGATCAAGTCACTTAGAGGTTAAGTGATCTATCAAATGAGATAATCAAGTGAGTGCTTGGCACAATGCTTGGAACATAGGTGCTTTCTCCTCTCTCCCCTTCCCTCTGTATCACATCATAGGTTTATAAGATTTGGAACTAATTTGGTAAACCAGTAGGTTAATGAGATACCTCCCATTTGCATTTTAATGGTATCCTTCAGTGTCTTAGCCCAAAGGGTGAAGTTTCTAATGGTGGAGTTTCAGGCCCTGTAGGCCATAGGGAATATATTTGAAGGCAGTGGTGTAATGGTAAATGTTTAACAGCTGGTTAGGGGGTAGACATGGAGGATGTAAGCACGACACATTTTAAAATTTAACCTTCATTATTTACATTTTCTCGATCATTTTCTTCAGCCTAAACAATCCACACAACAATAAACCAAGCATTTGTTGATTTCTCACTGAAAATTTAATATTTGACCCTCGGGAGCCCATTCCAATTGGCTCCAGAATTCCTTTGTTTAAGGGTCTCCAGTCCCATGTACTCCACTAAGTCTGAACCTGTGTTCCCATTTTGATGGTTTCCTATGGTCAACCCCCCAGGTACTCAGTCCAGACATCGCTGTTACAATCCCAGTGATCCCTGCCCCCCTGGCTGGTTTGCAGCCTACTTGGGTTACTATATCTGCCTGACCAGTGTTGATGATATCCATGACTTCTTGGGCTATGACCAGCAATTGGTGAGTGTCTTCTCAGAGCCAAGAGGTATGGGCCCAACCCCTTGTGGGGGACCAGGTAGATAGACAGACAGTCCACCTTTAGCTGGGATGTAGGTCTGAACTAACCCAAGGCACAGAGCAGAAACCAAAGGGCTCTTTCTGGGGATCATTTCCTCGCTTGTAGCTGACTCAGGCTAACCAGATCACACCAGTAGCTTTCCTTTCCTTCCTCCTCCCACTGTGTTTTACCCTTTCCTCTCCCAAGGGCCTTCCTCTTGCTCCTCTCGCCCCCTCTCTACCTCCCAGATCAGCACGGAGACAGAGGAGTTTCAGAGTCTCCTGGTCCCTCTGTCCGCTTGCCTTGCTGTCTGGTTTACATTAGGACTGAGCCTGGCTTCTACCAGACAGGCTTCCTGGCTTCTGGAAAGTTATTCTGATCTTGTTCTGTTGGCCTCATTCATTCTTCTCCAGCTGCAGAAATTGGCTTCTCAACAGGACAGTCTCCAGCTATTCAGTCAGCAGCATATGCCCAGGAGTGTGATATGGTTATTCACCTCTGCTGTTCTGGCTGAGACCCCTAACTTCACCATCTCTGAGTAAGGGGGAAATGGTGGTGGTGGTGGGGTGGGGGTGTTTCATGCTATGATTGCACCTACTTTACAGAGAAGAAAACTGAGACTGAAAAAGAGAGAAGTGGGGCGGCTAGGTGGCGCAGTGAATAGAGTGCCGGCCCTGGAGTCAGGAGGACCTGAGTTCAAATGCGACCTCAGACACTTAACACACTTATTAGCCATGTGACCTTGAAAAAGTCACTTAACCCCAATTGCCCTACCTTTCCCCCCTCCAAAATAAAAGCAAAAAAAAAAAAAAAAGAAAGAGAGAAGCAACCTTCAAGGCCACATGAGAAGTCAGGACTGGAGCCAGGACTAGAACCTAGGTCTTCTGTCTTTTAAGTCCCGAGCTCTTCATCTTACATAAGGCTATTTTTAGTGGGTAACTTAAAAAAAAAACATAGCAAATATTGAGTTCTGGGTTAAGTTCTTCCTCCCCCTGAAAACAAATTTGGTTCCTTTCCCCAGGCTGAGGAAAGCAGATCCATGTTGATATCAACCAGAATAAGACATCACATGGAAGGTAAATAAGTATACCTGGCCCCTTGTTTGTATATAATAACAACTAACATTTACATGGCAATTACTGTGTGCCAGGCACCGGATCTAATGGCTTTATGATTGTTATCTCATTTGAGCCTCACAACAACCCTGGGAGGTAGGTGCTATTAGTGTCTCCATTTTATCGATGAGGAAACTGAGGCAGAGATTAAGTGACTTACCTAGGGTGACACAGTTAGGAAGTACCTGAAACTGGATTAGAACTCAGGTTTTCCTGACTCCAGGCCCAAGTGCACTATGGCACCACCTAGTCTGGCCCCAAGGAACAGCTGTGTCTGTTGATGTGGCTCACCAAGAACTCACTTCATTGCTTGGATCATAGGATTAAGGGCTAGATGGGGCCTTAAGGATCATTGGTGAGCCCTCTCATTTTATTGATGAGAAGACTGAGGCATAGAAAGTCTGGTGACTTACCCAAGATCATATGGGCCATAGCTGGTGCTTGAACTTTGATCTGGTTCTAAGCCAAGATTCTTTCCTCTAAACCAGGGGTGGGGAACCTATGGCCTCAAGGCTGCCTGGGGCCTTCTAGGTCCTTGGGTGTGGTCTTTTGACTGAGCCCAAGTTTTATAGAACAAATCCTTTTAAGGAGATTTGTTCTGTGAAGTTTGGTTTCCATCAAAGGGCCGCACTTGAGGACCTAGAAGGCCACATATGGCCTCAAGGCTGCAGGTTCCCCACCCCTGCTCTAAACCATGAGCCTCAACCAAGGGCAGTTTGAATTCTTAACTTCAGTTCCCAATGGACAGATTGCAAGAGGTTTGTAAACTTGAGTGAGAAAGAGAAATTGCAGCTTCATTTCATTCTCATTGGTTTCCTTTGCAATCCTGTGTATTTTAGTTTATTGATTTAAATATATTATTCTAAGAAGAGGGTCCACAGAATTTACCAGGAGGTATCCAGGACACAAAAAAGGGTTAAAGGGCCTTTGGGCCCCCTGGGAGACCAGACTCCTTAGCCCTAAGAGACACCAAATTCTCCGTACCGCTGCCCTCACCTGACACTCATCTCTGCCACAGGCTTCCAGATAAGTTCCTATGTTTCTCACCTGAGGCCTCTGCCCTCCAGTCCCTTGGAGAAGAGGACCTGTGGAAGGTTATAAGAAAACTGAATGACAACTGTGGACCTTCCAATTGGACTGCCATGGATGCCTGGGGCCTAAGGGCCCCTTTGCCTCCTGCCCGGAAGGTAGAGGGCTCCTTTTTCCTAGATTGGGATTAGAAAATTAGTATGTGTCCAGGGTTTGGGGTATGGGGGGGGATAAGGGACAAGGACAGTCTGTGGCAGGGAAATTGTGTTTCTTTGTTGGGGTCCTTTAATGAGATCAAAACCGTGACCTTGTCTATGTTAATGCTGTGCTCTAAGCCTTGAATTCACTGGCCACATTGCAGAACATGCTCCTGGAATATACCAAAGTGATTGATTATAATTTTTCATTAGGTTCTCCCCAGTCTCCTAGCTCTCTAGGCCTAGAAGTCTCCCTTGGTCTTATCTTCGTTCCGTAGCCCATGCCCAAGTTGCTTTGTTCAGGCAGTAACTATAATCTCCTTTCTCCTAGCTGGCCACTCTGCTTGTGGGCCAGATCCCAGAATTTAACCAGAGCATCCTTGTTGCCCTGGGCCAGCAGGCAGTGGGCCTGACCAAGGGACAGATCGCTATGCTTTCAGAGGACGATGTTGCTACATCTGTGCAGGCCCTTGGAAGAGTCATTGGATGGGACCAGGGCCAGGCCTATGGACTGGTGTCCAAGCTTACGGCTGAGCAGCTCCTGGTAAGAGACTGTTTAACTGCTTCCTAGGTGTTTCTCTTCTGTCTTCCTCTCTTTCCCTCTCTCTCTCTCTCTCTTTCTCTCTCTCTCTTTCTTTCTCTCTCTGTTTCTCTTTCTATCTTTCTTTATCTTTCTCTTTCTGTCTCTGTTCTCTCTCTGTCTCTCTTTGTCTCTCTCTGCCTCTCTGTCTCTGTCTCTCTGTCTCTGTCTCTCTGTCTCTGTCTCTGTCTCTGTCTCTCTCTCTCTCTCTCTCTCACACACACACACACACACACACACACACACACTCACTCACTTCACTCTCCATGCCTTGGAAAAGATCAAGACCTTACAGATGTCAGTCATCTCCAGGAAGAATAATTCTATCCTACCCCATCCCATCTGAGACCATCTCATCCCATCTCATTCCATCCCACATGATACCATCCCCACATTATCCCATCTCATTTCATATCCCATTCAACCCTAAATGTTCCATTTAATACTGTTTCATTATATTCCATCTGTCCCATTTCTGTTCCACATTATTCTTCATTATTCTGTTTCAACCATTTGCATTCGTGGGTTGGGTAGGTGGCACTGTGGATAGAGTGCTAGACTTGGAATTAGGAAGAGCTGATTTCAAATTCAGCCTTAGACCCTTATTTAGTTGTCACCTTGGGCAAGTCACTTAACCTCCATCTCCCTCAGTTTCCTCATCTGTAAAATGAAGATATTTTGGAGCGTCTAAGTGGCAAAATGAATAGAGTACCAGCCCTGGAGTCAGGAGGACCCGAGTTCAAATCCTGCCTCAGACACTTGACACTTACTAGCTGTGTGACCTTGGGCAAGCCACTTAACCCCAATTGCCCTGCCTTCCCCCCGCCCAAAAAATTTTTTTAAGAACATATTTCTCCTATGACTGTGGTGAAGATGAGATAATATTTGCAAAGCACTTTGTAAACCTCTAAGTGCTATAAAAATGCTATTGTCATTATAATTGAAACCAATTATTACTAAGCCTCCAGGCCCTAACCTCATTCCCAGGCCTGTATTCTTCCCAGGGAAACTGAGGAAGAAGGAAATGTGGTCCCTGCCCTTCTCTGGACTAAGAATTCAAGGGAGTTCTTAGTCTAGAGAAAACACTGAGCAGTGAGTACAAGTCTGGACTGTAGGCTCCAATACTAAATGTAGGAGGTTGGAGGAAGAAAAGATTCTTTGGAGGCCGGTTTCCGTCAGACGGTTTCTTCTCAGAGGTTGGCCTTCCACTTGGAGTCTCTACCTTCAAAGCAGGCGGGTAGCATAGGTGGCCCTGGAAGAATTACAGCCCCATTTCTTTGGCTCCAGGAATCAGGAGAAGCTGACATCAAATCCTGCCTCAGAGACTTACTAGCCATCATTTGCCCTGGCCTAGAAATCTCTCTCAGTCCCAGTTTCCTCATCCCCCAAGCAGGGATACAGCACCTACTTCACAGGGTTCTGTTCTACGGGTCAAATGAGATAACAGATGCACAACACTTTGCAATCCTTCAATCACTTATCATTATTATTAAAACTGCTCAAGCATCAGTTTCAGCAGAAGGCCCCCAGCTGCTAACTTCCCTACTAAGCTTACTATTAATTGTGTATGTGAGTGTTGTGTGTATGTATATGTATACATGCAGAAACTGGGGACCTGAGGGTCCAAATCATAGATGATACAAGCTGTGAGGAAATGTTAGCAAGGAGCCTTGAGATGGGGAGAAATCATGGAGGACTGCCTGGAGGAGGCAGCAGGTTTTGCACTTTTTCTGGAAGGAGGGGAAGATTGCAGGTGGGTGAATCTTTGAGCAGAGAAGTGTGACCTAAGGAAAACAGTGAGCTCAGCCTCCCTGGTATACCCTCAGGGGAGCCAGGCGGGAGGAGCAGGTGTGGGATTGTATCATGGGGGCCCTGGGGAGAGTCTACTATTACTGTATCATCTGGCTCATAGAACCACCCCATGCACTCCCTTTCCTGCCCCCCTCCAGGAATCCTGCTTGCCTCTGACTCCCTGCTAGCTTCTGAGGCTACAGGCAGAAGCTGTACCATGCCTTGTTGCCAGCGCCAGCATGAGTGAAGGGGCTACTTGGTGGGGCATGAGTCAAAGAGGGTCAGCTTGTGCCCCTGTTGAAGGCAGTGCCATTCTCTTGCCCCCATATCTCTGCCCCCACAGGCCGACAAACTGGAGACATTGGGATCCCTGGTACCTGGCTTACCCACTGCTGTCCTCTATGCTCTTTCCCCTGAAAATGCCACTCACCTTGCCAGAGTTCCCACCTTCCTCCGTGGCCTCCAAGATGCTTCCACCTATCTGAAGAGGGTCTTTACTGACAGGGTAAGTCTGGGATGAGAAGGCTAGGCTTGGGATTAATACTGGGGTGACATTTCAGCTCAGTGTGCTCTGGAAGAGTGAGTCTGGGGGTGACTTGCAATCTTGGTGGAATGCTTCTTGGCAGGATGAATTTGGGAGGGAGAATTCACTCAGCAGGGTGTGTCTGAGGGACTAAGAACTAGCTGGAATCAACTGCCCCCTACCCTTACTAGCACTTGCCCAGACTTGAGGGCAGAAGACCCAGCACAGAGCATTTTCTCAGTCTAGTCTAGCCCAGCTTTACCCAAAGGACCAAGAGTACTGGGTAGGATAAAAGAAAGAGCTGAGTAAGTTTGAGTTTAAAGATATGAGAGAAACAATGTGTAAAATGTATGCTCGGATCCGGGCTCTGCTTCCTGTGTGGCTTTAAGCACATCATTTAACCTTTCTGTAGAGTTTCTTTGTCTGCCAAATAAGACTTCTGAGGTCTCTTCCAATAGCTAGTATCCTGTACATAGGAAGCCTCTTTTCTTGCCTTGTGGATAGAATCATAAGGGAATTCCACATCTCTGTCTCTGTCTTAATCTATCTCTATCCCCATTGCTATTTCATTTCTGTCTCTGTTTCTATCCCATCTCAATTTCTGTCTCCATCAATGTCTGTTCAGCTATCTCCCTTTGATTTCACCTGTATATGGCACTCCGAGCTGAATCATTAGAGTTGCCTGGAAACAATGAGAGATTAAATGATATTATACTTAATATAATAGAGGACCAGACTGTTTAATTTTTCCTTCACTCTGCCCCCAGTTGGGTTATAATGTTGTTCCAATGATCTTCCCCTGTGGAGGATGTTATCTGTGTTGTAGCAAGAAAAGCACTGGGTTAGGAAATCAGAAGACTGAGAATGAATCTTACTAAGTGATTTAGTCCAGCTGTGCCCTTGGACAAATAACTTCTCTTGGCCTCAGTTTCCTTATCTGTAAAATGAAGGAGTCAGACTAGTGACCACCAAGATGTCTTCCAGTTTTAATTCTGGAATCCTGTGATATCTGTAATATCCCAAGCTTCTCTCTCTTGTCTTGTGGACAGAACCACAAGGAGTTTTTGAGCCCTTTGGCCAGAGCCTTAGAAAGAACCTTAGAACATAAGACAGTAGGTCATAGGGTCATAGATTTGAAGTTGGAAGGGATTTTAGAGACCACCTGATTGAACCTCTTCATTTTACAGATAAGGAAACTGAGGCCAAGAGAGGTGGCAATTCCCAGAGTCACAGAGCGAAGATTCAAACCCAGCTCCTCCAACTCCAAACCACATGTTCTTTAGTTTGAAGGGACCCTAGAATAGGGCTCTTAGAATCTCTCACTTCCTTCGAGTCTCTTCTCAAACACCTCTTTTTACATGAAACCTTTCCTGATTCCTGTACTTCCCCCTAAGCCCGCATTGCTGATACTCTCCTTCCCTAGCTGCCATGTGTCTCTTCTGGATACCTTCATTCCATGTACACTTATATTGGTGCGTGCCATCTCCTGAGATAGAACATAAGCTGCTCATGAGCAGTGACTGTTTCTTGTCTTGTGCTCAGCACACAGTGAATGCATGTTAAACTCGCATTGATTGATTCATTAAGTTCAAGAATGAACGTGGAGTATCAGAGATAGGAGGAACTTTAAAGAGAGCCCTATCCAATCTCCTTGTTTTCCCCTCAAAAAGGGAAGTGGTTAGTCCTAGGTCACCTAGTAAATGGGAGCAGATTCAGGACTAGAGCCCACATTTTCTGATGCTTATTCCAGTGGTCCTTCCACTAGACTCTACTTTGAGTAGATATCTTAAGCCTGCTTCTTCCAGGAAGCCTACCTTCCTTAATGACTATTCTCCTTATTACCTGGCATATTACTTCATAATACCTCAATCAGTATTTGTTGGCCAACTGATTAGATGACTAGAAACAAATTGTATCCTTGAGGCCTGCAAGATTTAATTGGTGATTGAGAAAGGTGCCTGTTCTCACCCAACTTGTCTCTCCCTGCCTTGTTCCTTTTTTCTGAAACCAAGGCATTTGTTTGTGGGACTTTTTTTCCTCCCCAGAGACATTGAGGGTGCTTGGTGAGTGCAGTAGTAGGACAGGGAGTCAGGAGACCCAGGTTCTAGTCCTGGCTCTAACATCTGACTTGCTATGTGACCTTAGACAAGTCCCTCATCCTCTGTGCCTCACACACTCCACTGGGGCAGGATGAGGCCATGGAGGGAATCGGTGGTGAGCTCTCAGAGGAGCCACACTGGGTAGATGCGAGGTCTTTGGAGTAGTGAGATGACAGCAGTGTCAGGGCGACAGGAAATATTCATAGCAACTGAATTTGCCTCCTCCCATCTCCTAGATTGTCCTTCACCCGCTGCCCATCACCAGAATTGTGGAGATCGTGCCCCCTGAGCTGGTGACCCAAATCCCCAGCTTCTTCCTGTTGTGGGACAATCTCACTACAGCCAACCTCTCAATCATCAGTGAGCAACCATGGGAACCAGAACAGGTGAGGGCTGGATGCTTATATTAAAGAGAGTATGGGTGGGGAAAATCACACTGCAGTGGGCCATAGCTTGGTCCTCAGACTACTCTGTCCTCTTTCTCCCCTGGCCTATCTTTCCTAGAATACCTTATCTCCTATTCTTCCAAAAGAATGGGCTTTCAAGCAAGGGCAGTATCTCTTTTCTCTTGCCCATATTAGTAGTGAGGTGTAGGACATGAATTTTAGGTTATCTGCTTTGGGCTCTCTCAACCAGATCAGATGATAGGATGGTAGTGGTAGTGCTATCTATCTGGCCTCATGCAATGGGGCCCTAAACTCTCTGAGGGCAGGGACTGTAGAGGTCAATCCCTGTAGAACCTTGGATGGTCGTGGTGATGATGATGATGATGATGGTGATGATGATGATGATGGAGAAAACAGACCAGGGACAAACCCAAGCTCGTTCCAGATCCCAAGGAAGCCAACTACTCCAGAGGGATAATTCAAAATGGAGTTAGAATGGTCCATTTGATTTCTTCTAGAGTGTTTCCTGTCGGACATCTCTTCTTCCAGGTTGCTCGCCCTTCCTGGTTCTTTTCCCCAGATTATTCCTTCTTCCAGGTTTTTCCTCTTCCCAGGATATCCCTTCTCTCAGGTTATTCTTCCTCTAAATTTTTCCCTCTTTTTTGTGAGTCCATTTCACTTTCTTCTAGGTTATTCTTCTTCCCAGATTGTCCTGTGCCCAAGCTATCCCTCCTCCTATGTAATCCCTCTTCCCAGGGTGCCAGTCCCCCAGTCCATTGCTTCTTCCAGGTTATCCCTTCTCCTAGTCTACCTCATCTCTTGGGGCATCCCTCCTTCTAGAGCAGTGGTTCTCAACCTTCCTAATGCCGTGACCCTTTAATACAGTTCCTCGTGTTGTGGTGACCCCCAACCATAAAATTATTTTTGTTGCTACTTCATAACTGTGATTTTGCTGCTGTTATGAATCATAATATAAATATCTGACATGCAGGATGTATTTTCATTGTTACAAATTGAACATAAACCACAGGTTGAGAACCACTGTTCTAGATAATCCCTCTCCCCAAGATGTCCCTTCTTCCCAAAGTTCCAGTCTTTGACACCCTGTCCCTCTTCAGTGGTTACTTTAAAGAGGAATGGAGATAAGCATGGGAATGAACGCAGACACATGATTCTTCTTTCATTTGGACGCTAAAGTCAGGCTAGATTGCTGTTCTGATGCAGCACGCACCCTCCCACCAAGGCTTGGGCGTTGGATGGGCTCTCCTGCAGATGGGTAGACCAGCATTATCAGAAAAGATCATAACTGGGGCCAATTCTTCCTAATCGCCATCTTCACTATACATAGGTCAATCGCCCAGTCTTTACTTAGCACTCCAACATGTCCAGCTCAGTTCTGGACACTGTAAGAGAGCTAGGGAAGGAAAAAATGTAACCTTTGCCCTTTAGGAGCCTATAGCCTGAGGGAGAGAGGAGACAAGAAGAACAGACTCAGACCTTGTTTTCAGAGAGGTCATAGGGGAGACATAGAAACAACAGACAAAGAAAAAGAAAGAAAGAAAGAAAAAGAAAAAGAAAAGCAAGCAGAGGGAGCAAGGGAGCTCATAGTGTAAAGGAGGCTGTAGTAGAAAAGCAGGTCCAGACCCCTTTTTTGTAGGAGCTCCAAGTCTGGGGAAAGCAGAAAAAGAACAGATCCACATCTTTCCCTCATGAAACTTGAAATCTGGAGGAGACAGAGGAGGAACAGACCTAGGCCCTGCCCTCAGGGTGTTCACAGTGGGGGGCAGACAGAAGTAAAACAGACTCTGATGCTATCCTTGGGGAACTCACAGTCTTGGGAGGGAAGACTCATATACAGAGGTCAATGAGAAAGTAATTCTCTGGGGTTTGGATTCTAAGGGCAAAAAGGAGTTATAAGAAAAGAGAGACAGATCATTGTGAGATGGAAGAGTTGAAGGAGGATTTCTATAGGAGTTGAAGTGAGCTGGGTCTTGAAGGACAGGGAGGGTTTGTATCAGCAAATCAGGCATGGGAAGGGCATTCCTGGTGGGAGGCCTACTTCAGCAAAGGTGCAGAGTCAGGAATCAGCCTGGCTTAAGGGTCAGGAGGAGGGAAGAAGGTGTAGAAGAACCATGTTGAGGATAGGAGAAGGAAGGGTCTGATGAGATTCTTCTACCACCTAACTCTTTTGTTGGGACTCTTCACTGCAATCATCACTAGCACAAAGCCTTCAGGTTATGTGCTATGAAGCAAGGCTCCAGACATAGACCTTGCCCTCAGGGAACCTATAGGCTGGGCCTTCTTGTGAGATGCTATGGGCCCTTCCCTTCCAGAGAGAAATCCAGTCATGGGGAGTATCTGTGGCACTATGAGTCAGGTCCAGAGCCTAGTTAGAAGGGAATGGGTCAGGGGCGGAGCCAACATGGCAGCGTAGCAGCAGCAACACATCGCAGCTCTCACATAGCCACCCCAAAATACCCATAAAATAGGACTCTAAACCAATCCTAGAACTCCAAAACACACACAAAGATACTTCCCACTAAAGTCA
>CM053583.1:314516639-314567656 GCA_028627135.1 Pseudochirops cupreus | reverse complement strand
GGGGGAAAGACGGGGAGAAAATATGTAACTCAAAAAAAATTTAATAAAAAAAAAAAAGAAGGGAATGGGTCTAGTGAATGCAAAAATCCACCCGGGTCTCTATTCTCAAGGTTAAGATTCCTGGGCTCTGGAGCTCAGTGATTCTAGGGTCTCTTTGCGTATTTCTCTTAAAAGTCTCCTAGAATTTTAAAGAGCCAAGGACCTTTCAAGACCATCCACACAACCACTGACTCAGAGCTAGAAAGGACTTTCTAGCCCTCCATTTTAGAGAGGGGAAATGTCACTCAGCAAGGCAGTGGCAGAGCTGGAGCTGCTTCCTGATTCCTGATCCAGAATTCTTTTTAAATGGTAAAGTTCTTTACAAAATTCAATTTGATAAACATTTTTAAAATTCCTACTATGTGCCAGGCACTGTGTTTAGTACTAGGGATATAAAAAGAGGCAAAAGATAGTCCTTGACCTCAAGGAACTTACAATCTAAGGGGGGAGATAATGTGCAAACAAATATATACAAAGCAAGCCATGTACAGGACACGTAGGAAATCCCTAAAAGAGGAAAAACACTGGGATTAAGAGCCAAATGCCCAGCTTCTGTCTCAAGTGACTGAGGTAAAGGAGAGGGGAATCTGGGCTTGTCTGGGGGTCCAGTAGTGGCAGTGGTTGAAGGAGCCATACTTCCAGCAGCTCATGGTAGGGTCAGGGAGGGCATGAGGAAGCAGCCAGTATAAGGTTACAGGAATCAATGGTGGAAGAGACTTTAGGTTTAGATGTGGTAGGGACCTCCGGGACCATCTGGTTCAACTCCCGTAATTTATAGCCTACAGAGGCTGAGTGATTTGTCTACGGTCACCATGGTAGTAAATATCAGAGGCTGGATTTGAATCAAGGCCTCAGTGTGCTTTATATCATATTATATTATTCTAGTCTCCTCCTCCTTCTTTTTACAAGGGAAGAAGCTGGGAGAGCAAGGGTCTGGCCTAATGTCATGATGAGTTGGTAGCAGGACTAGAACTATGGGATTAGAACCTAAGTCTTTTATCTCCCTTTCCAGATCTCTCTCCACTAAACCAAGCCAACTCCCAATAAAGATCTAATAAAATAAAATTGATAGCCGCAGTAAAACCCTAGCTCACCCTTCTATGTTGATTTAAAGTTTACAAAGCACTTTGCTGGTTGGAGTGTATTTATTCCAAAACTACAGAGCAGAAAGCTGCCTGAGAGAGAGGCAGTGAATTGCCCAGAGTCACATAGATACAAGGTGCCAGAGTTCAGACCCAAATCCAATGCTTCTGACCCCAAACTCAGGGTGTGTGACCCCAGGTCTACCCCTTAGCCCAGATTCCCTTCCTATAGGGTCCATTTCTCACAGATGTAGAACCAGGACAATGAACCAGACTGGTTCTGACCCAACTGATTTTGAGGGAAGGTGGATAGTCCAGTGAGGGAGCAAAGACTCAAAGTTCCATCTATCAGTGACCTTGGAATTTAACCTATATGGGACCTTTGTCTCCTTCTCTGTAAGATGAGAAGGCTAGATTAAATGGCCTCTGAGATCCAGCTCTAAGTTCTAGGATCTGGCATCTCTGCCCCAGGAATTCTCTAAGACAGAGGACTGCTACCCCAGCCACTCTGAGAAACACATTAAAATGAAATTGTGAAATATTTAACAAAATAAATAAAAAGACAAAAAACATAGATAATGTTAATAGGTGATTTTCTAAGCTAATAGGTGTCCCACTGGGGTCCTTGTGTATGGCTATGGCTCCCATTTCCGTATGAGTTGGACACCACTGCCCTAGAATATCCCTTATGCTCCCATACACTCAGTGATGCCTCCGTAAAGATGAGAGTGATGTTCTCTGTGGACCCATGATGGGACTACCCTCTGTGTGTTGTCCTAGACTGACTGGGGAGTGGGGAGTCCGTGAAGGGAAAAGGTAACAGGTGTGCCTTCTTTCCAATCCTTTTCCTTCTCTCCTCCTAGCCCTGGGTCTTGTTGAGGCACTGGGTCCTCGGGGACCCCTGGAGTTCTGAAGAAGTGATTTACTAAATGGTCCCTGAGGGGCCCCAACGAGATAAGGGAGCTCCCTAAAGGCTGATGGCTCCCAGCTGACGCAGCGGGGTTTCTATGGCAGGTCATGTGGGCCTGGGGCCTGGCCACAGTGCTGCCTGAGCCAATGCTTGCACAAGCCTACAGAAGAGGCCTGGCCTTGGCCTCGTTCCACAAACTGAGTTGCAATAGCATTACTCAAGCTAAAGGGGAGGAAGGGGCTTTCTGGAGGATTCCTGGAGCAGAGATGCAGCATGAGAGGATTTAGAGGCCTCTCAGACTTACCCAAGGTTTACCCAGGTAATAAGTAAAGGGCCAGGATTTATAGAGAAATTCAAGAACCAACATGTCTCCAAGTCTAGGCCACCATGGGATCAGTAGGCTTGATGGCTTGAGATCCTTCTCTATGGGGGAGAGTTCCTTGATCCTTGCCCTCCATGTAGACATTGAGGCATGAAGACCCTTCATGGAAGATTGGTGAATCCCCCTTATGGAGAAGAATCAAGGAGCAATCCACATAGAAAAGCCCAGTGAACTCTTCCTCACTGAGGATTGTTCATGGACAAAGGAGTTATACTCATAAAGGAGTTAATGAGCTGTCCTCATGGAGAAGGCATAGGGGGCTGTCCTAAATGGAAAAACATCAGGAAGCAATCCCCATGGACTTAAGTCAATGAATAGCATGCTTCCCATGGAACAGAGTCTGGTAATTTTCTGTAAAGAAAAAGGGCCTGGAAGTTATTTCCAAAGGAGAAGAGTCAATAGCTATCTATCTTCCATGGACAAGAGTCAAGATGCTATCCCTTGCGGAGAAGACCCAGGCAGTCATTCCCTTTGGGATGATAGCCTTCTCCACAAGGGAGATTCACCAACCCTTCTTCTTTAGGATAGTTCTCTTATCCTTCACCATGGAAGACAGCTCCCTGACCCTTTTCCATAGAGGACAGTTCACTGACCCGTCTCCATAGAATACTGTTCACTGATCCTTCTCTATGGCCAGCAGTTCATCAATCTTTATGTCACTGACACTTCTCCATGGGGATGTCTCTCTCATTTTTCTCCAAGGCAGACAATTCCTTGACTCTGTCCTTTTAGTGAGAAGGGAGAGACCTTTCTGATAGTGATCTTTCAGGCCACAACACATGTGTATTGTTCACCAAACCCTACATGGTACAAAGGGATAGGAAATAAGAGAAATAGAAAACACAGGGCAAGTCCCTGTCTTCAGTCTGAGATCTGGTGGTGAACCACATGGTCCTGCCCTTACAGACCTCATGTCCTAAGGAGGGAGGCAGATTATACATATAAGTTTGACACAAAGAAACATGCTCAGAGTACAACTAGAGACCATAAAGTATCCTGGAAAAATGAGGTGATGACCAGGTTGAGTGGGGCCAGTCAAAGAAGGTGAGTTTTTTTAGGGCAAGCACTGAGGGGAAAATGGCCTACTTGATCTTAAGGAGGCCATTCCAAGGGGTCCTGGGCAGCTACAGCCACTACTTGGAAGGAAGTGCCGTGTTTCTTCATGTCTGGGTTTCATTCCAGGTTACGTAGTGCCCCGGGGCCTTGTCCTTCTTGTGTCTCTGACTGCACACTGCTCTTCTCCTCAGGCCTCGGGCTTCTTCCAGCAAGGGCTGGCCTCCAGCGTGGGCAGCCAGGTGGCCCGGTGAGTAACCCCATTGCGGTCGAACCTTGACACTCACAAGGGCCAGGGCTCCCTGAGAATAGGAGTAGGCTGGGCTGGATGTGGTCCTTAGAAGTGTGAAGTTCTCAATGGCAGGGCCAAGACAGACCTGGGTAAAACCCCCAAGTTAAGGTGAGGTCCCCTGAGGGCAAGGCTAAGGTAGACTAAACAAGGCTTCAGTGCTCTCCACTAGTTTGGGGGCATAGCTGGGTGCAATTGGATCCAGATTCTCTTTGATAAGGATGAAATCAGTGTTTTCCTTTGGCTGATTCAATGAAAGAGACATAGACGTCAGCAGCCCAGGGAGAGGAAGAGAAAAGGGAAGACCCCAGGGGAGCAATTAGTTGTTTGTGAGTTTGATAGAAATAGTCCCTTGGGAAAGAGACCATCTGGTTCCATAGGTGGGGCTGAACTTCAGGCCAATGAGGAAAGTCAAGAAGAGGAACCCAAAGGATTCTATACTTGCTCATTCAAACTCAGAAAAATTTGCGCCAGATGGTCAGGAAGTCAGAATCACAGAATGTCAGCTAGAAGGAACCTTAGAGGTGATTTGGTCTAGTCTCATTCATTGACCTGAGGGGTGGGGGTATGGAGTGAGGAGGGGAAATAATGTGACCAAGGTCACACAGCTGGTATGGAGCCAGGACTTGAACCCAGTCTTCTGACTCTACATCTAGTACTCTTTCTATTGGACCGCTGGAAATATGTGGGTAAGCATCACGATGGAATGGACAAGGCTTTGGATGATGATACAGAGGAGTGGTTATAAATCGCTCCTCTTTGGGGAGCCTTTGGTCTAAATAGAAAGACAGTCCCATGTCTCAAAAACTCAGTTCCTGAGTGCACACAAAGTAGATGACAGGTCATCTTAGAGAAAGTTAGTTTCTCCTAGACACCTTCATGTATACCTGGAGATCCTGTTGATGTAGACACCAGGTGGACGGTAGTGCCTACAAAATCACAGGTTCTTTCTCCCTCGGTATGTTAGAGCATTTAACACACAATCCAAGTAATTATTTCCCTCCTCTTTAAAATACTAGTGTCAATATGGATTAAAAGCTAATTAGCCCATTTCCTCCAATGACTCATTGTGGTGTGGAAGTAATCCTGGCTTCTCAAAGACTATGCAAGGGGAGATGAAGGTGCTGGCAGTTTTTGCCAAGCTGGAAATCCTCTCTGGGCAATTCTGGCAACAGATTATGGTTGTTTTCTGAGGACCAGCCAACCTGGCTGAGCATGGACAGGCTCACCACTAGTCAGTTGGCCACTTGGCGATGAAATCTTTGACTACTCCAACACAAAAAACAAAGACAAAAGCAAAATGGCTCTTGGTCCTATATAGATAGTCTCCTTCCATTTCTAAAGCAATGCTAGCAGAGATTCATAGTATTTAGATCATCGACAAACAGCTGGTACTCTAAACGTGAAGTCCTTGTCCAGTGACTAACAAGTGGGCATACTATTGAAGGAAGTTAATTGTATCAAGCTTGACATTCTCTCTATAAATGAACTCATAAGAAAAGGGAAGTTGCATCTGGATGGGAAAGGATGGTACACAGATTCCTTTTGGTGAGGCAAATAAAGAGGCTGGCAGAGTTGGTTTTTATCATGTATCCAAAAGCACAAGATATTTCATGGGGCATTTGCTCATCTGACATTACAGTGCTCAGGATAAATATTTGCTAATAGACCAACATGAAAATAACTGCAGCTTATGCAATATCTCTTGTAGGAGATGAAGAGATAGAAGAATTCAATGAGTGGTTTTATAACACACTCCAAATTAAATCAACATATACTTTGATACTCAGTGGTTTTGATGCAAAAGCAGGCATAGGTGAGGATGGCAAAAAATATGTTGGAAAATATGGTTCAGTAAAAAGGCCGAAGACTTGTGAACTACCCAGAGGCTCATGCTTATACATCATTCATACTCCTATTGAAAAAAGAATTAGGAGGTGCTGGACATGATATGATATTACAAAAAGTGAAATAGATTATGTTTTAACAAAAAGGAAAGAATTGGTTATTGATTTGGAAGTCATTCCTGAGTTAGCTACATTTAGTCAATCTACCAACTTGTTAAGGATAAGAATTAATACAAAACTAGAAGAAAGAATAAACATAAGAAAAAGACAAGATGTGCCATGAAAATAATACCATCCTGACTTTATTTAAAGTTATTGAAGCCAAGATGGATGGCAGAAAAGGCATTGGCACTGATTAAAACAGTTTTGTGTAGGTGTTAAAACCGTATTATCCAGCAAATATTTGATCTGTGTGCCAAGCTGAGAGATACGGAAGGCCAGAGCAAAACAAGTTTAGAATATAAACTCTTTTGTGAAATCTTCCAGAGAAGGACAGTGGAAGATTATGAGCAATATTGCCTCAGTAAGTGATGAGAAACAGTGGAGGGAAAAACTGAAATTTTGGTGAGAGATTCAACTAAACAAAGTCATTCCAAGAGCATTTGAGGATGTAACTGGAAAGACAACTGACAAAAATGGAAGGCTGGGCAAAGGTGTTTATAACAAATTCTTTTTGTCATAAAGGACAGGAAAGCCACTACAATTTTGACTTTTAATGTCATAATCTTGGATTTGCTTCACAAGAACAAGGTTATACATTAAAGAAAACAAAGACAGAAAAAGTAACTAGAGGTTATACAAAAGCGATCTTTGCTGGAAGAGGTGCAGTTTTAAGGATGCTGAGGAACTGATGCCCAACATGGGTTGTACCAAAGGCATGAGAAAAAAAAACAAAAACCAAAAACCTCAGACTTTATGATTATCCCAAAAAGGCACCTGAAAAGACTTCAGTAACTCTCAAACCCAATGCTTGCTTTCTCATTATATAAAATTTTTATGAGAATAATCCATGTATGCATCAAAGATGTCCTGTATCAGATGGGAAGAGGCAGATGTTTGCAAATATGTTCCACAGTAGATCACTTCTTTACCGTCACACAAGTGATTGACAGGTACAGAAAACACAAGATCCCTCTGAACTTTGTTGACCAGAAAAGAAGAATTTGGTTGGATAAGGAAAGTACAATCTTAAAGACTCTCCAACAAGGTGACTTGCATGTAAGTGTCAAAATTATATGAGATTTCTTGAGAAATATAATGACAGAGATAAGCTTCTGATCATCAGCCTCTGTATGGAAGCATATAAAGGATGATAGATTATGCTTAATGAATGTATTCACCACAGTCATGGGGTTTAAACTCAAATTGAAACTGGGTCCACTAAACTGTACATAAGAATCTCTGCAGTCCACATATTGCCTTAGAAAACCATATATTAACATTATCTGTGTTCTGTTTTAAAATCTATTTTGTTACATATTTCCCAATTACATTTCAATTTGATTCAGGCTGCAGAACTTTTGTGGGTCACACCTCTGGTAGAGATTCAGAACAGAATCAAAGTCCCAAATGAATCTCCTAAGGGACAAGGCCCATCAGATACCACCTTTTGATAATATTATGCTGTTGGCATACTGTATACTGTTAGCATGTCCCAGAACATGGCGGAATCTCTGAAATAAGATCCCATAACCATTCAAAAGAGTTTAACTTTACTATTCACACAGGAAAAACCAAGGGAATGAAAAATGCCTGTTGTCCAGGCTGTAACTCGCAGTCAGAAGAATAACCCCTTGGATCCATCTTGGGCAGACATTTCAAATGAATAATGAGTTGAACCTAGAATTGAAGAGGAGGAAGAGAGAGGATAGACTCCCTTTGAGCAATTGTAACGTGATTTTACTGACCACAACCTTTACGCTGAAACAAAGACTCATTACCAGTATCCTAACAGTGACCAACATTCTTCTGGTGATGTTGTATGACTGCAAGTCATGGATGAGGATTATCCAGCAGGCAATGGAAACACACGTGGTGGGTGTGAGCAGGTCACGTCACATTACAAAGATAGAGTAGATGTGGAGTGAAGGATGCTTACAATACAACTGGAAAAGGAAAATGGACTAATCTAGTATCTAAAGTAAAAGACAACTAGTGGTCAGTCTGTGTGCTCCATTGGGTAGACATCAGCTACAGTAAGGCTGCTCAGCATGTTGAATTTAACTCAACAAGTCATTTGTCCACATGGGCTGCATATGAGAGGACATGCATGAGGGTACCACGGTATAAGCAGGTATGAGTTGTGATCTTCATCTTTAAAGGTAGCATGTTGGTGCAATGGATAGAACTTTAGATCTAGACTAGAGTCAGGAAGACCTGAGTTTAAATCAAGCCTCCAACATTTTCCCTTTTAGGATTATACTCAGCCTCTCAGAGTGAGTTAGTTGTTCTTGGTTATAAGCCTACATATTTTTCCTTTTGTAACATTATATTCCAAAATCTGTTTTTGTTTATATCGGGTCCTTCCAGGTTTTGTGCGAGCCTAACTTTAGTTTGTGGCACTTGTACTCATTCCTTCTCTGATATGGGCATTCAGGATATTGGCTATGACATTCCTGAGACTTTTCCTTTGGGGATTCCTTTCAGGAGATGGTCAGTGGATTCTATCTTTACCTTGCCATATGATTCTAATAGATTTGGGCAGTTTTCACTTATGATTTCTTGAAATATAGTGTTCATAGTTTTCAGAGTCCAGTGATTCTTAAATTTTCTCTTTGTCTTGTTTCCAAGGTCAATCAGATATCTTATATTTTATTCTATTTTTTTTCTATTTTTTCAATCTTTTCATTTTTTCTAATACTTATTGTTGTCTCATGGAGTTGATTTTTGCTTGTTCTATTCAAGTTTTCAAGGAGTTCATTTCTTTGGCAAAACTTGCCACTTTCTCTTCAGAAACTGCTTTTTTCCAATTCTACCCACCAATGATTTTATTTCATTTTTTATCTCATACTTTATTTCCTTTAGGTATGCATGTATTTCTTGAAGAAAGTAAGTTTCCTTTGAACATCTGCTTGAGGTTGTTATAGTTATTCTCTCATTCTTTGGGGGTATTTCTAAATTTGTGGTGATTTTTGGTGCTAGTAAAATTTGTGGGATTTTTAAAATTTATCTCTTCAGTTTTAGTAATGAATTAGGGTTTTGTGCCTGGATCAGAATATGCTTCTAGCTATATTTTTGGGTAGCATGGCTGGCCATAAATGGTCTAGTTATCTAGCTATTTTTAAGAAAAAAATTTTGTTAATATCTTTAGTTTTTACATCACCTAAATTTCACCTTTCCAAAGAGCCATCCTTATAATACTTAAGAACGGAAAAGAAGAAGAAAAAAGTCAGCAAAACTGATCAATATATCAAAAAAATTTTGATAATACATGCAATATTTTATACCTGTGGACCTTCTACCCTTGCAAAATAGTGGAGGAGATATATTCTCCCAGCTGAGTGGTGCAGTGGATGGAACTCCTGGCCTGAAGTCAGGAAATCAAGGAGTCAGTGTTCAAATCCAGCCTTGGACACTTACTAGCTACATGACTCTGGGTAAGTCACCTAACCCCTGTTTATCTCAGTTTTCAGGGTTGTTGTGAGGATTAAATAAGATAAAAATTATAAAGCACTTAGCACAGTTCCTGGCCAATAATAAGCCTGATATAAGTGGTAGTTATTTATTCTCATATCTTTTCTGGGGGGGTCAAGTTATTCTTTGTGATTTTACAACATTCACTTTTTATTTTTATGTACTGGTTCTTCTTTCCATTTACATTATTGTAGTCATTACTACATTCTTGGCTTTTCTTACTTCAGTCTACAGTCAGTTCATGTAAGGTTTTCCTTGCTTCTCTGTAGTCATTATATTCACTGTTTTGGACAATACAGTAATATCCTCTTATATTCACGTACCAGAACTTGCTAGCTATTCTCCAATTGATAGGCATCTACTTGGTTTCCAATTCTTTGCTACCACAAAAATGATGCTATAAGTAGTGTTGTATTTATAGGAAACCATCAAGAACCTCTTTAGGGTGTATGACTAGCAGTAGAATTTCTGGGTCTATCACTTAATAAGGTGCCTAGCATAGAGCGGGAGCTTAATGAATGGAGGCTGACTGAGTCAAAATTTCATTTCAGTCACTTTATTTGCAAAATTTGAAACTGCTTTTCAGAACTGTTATGCTAATTCACAACTCCACTAACAATGCATTAGTGTGCCAATCTTTCCATGATTCCTCCAACACGCGCTAGTCTCGTCTTTTGTCATCTTTGCCACTTTGCTGGGCGTGAGGTGAAACTTCAGGGTTGTTTTGATTTGCATTTTTCTGATTAGATTTGGAACATCCATTCTTTTGAGAGCTCTATGTTCTCATCCTTTGACTACTTAGCTACTAGGGAATGTCTTTTCTGACCACTGGTTTTCAATTTAACAAGTCATTTGACAGTAAGGCATAATAGAGGGAGGCTTGGTGTGAGTGGGAATCAGATGACCCACTTTCTGGTTCTGACTTTGTCACTATCTTTCTAAGCTCGGGCAAACCATTTAGTTTAAACCATTCTCTCTGGGCATTCATTTCCTTGACTGTAAAAATGAAGGGGTTGTACTAGATAATCTCTAAGGTTCCTTCCAATTCTTAATCTGTAATCCCATTATGTAGGCATACTAAAAACCTCCGTTTAGTCTCTTTAGAAATATTAAGAAATTTTTAAAAGAAATTAAATATTAGTTAATAAAAATATTATTTCTCTAAAAAAAATTAAGAAATACTATCTCTCAACACTTTATTCCCCTTTCCAGACATTTCCATTTGAAAAGTGGGAAGAACAAAAGCTAGGGTCTTCTTTTGAAACTAAACTTAAGTTTTCTTCTAAAATATATGTAATCCATATCAAATTGATTGCCTTTTCAGTTAGGAAAAAGGATAGGATGGGAATTTGGAACTCAAAATTTTTAAAAAGAATTCTAAAAGTTTTTACATATAATTGGAAAAAAATTTTAAAAAAATTTTTAAAAGAAACCAAATTTAGATAAGATGATTGCCTCCCCATCCCTTGGAATGGTTGCTGCCTTTACCTACCCAAGGATGGTATCTTTCCTTTGGAAATTCAAGGTTTATATATTGATCACAGGAAGGAATTCTTTCAAGGGGAAATGGTTCAGGAAGGAACTGCGTAGTCACTATTCTAGAATGCTAACCCCAAACTGAATTTTAATATATTATGATCTTTTCCATTTTCATTTCCATTCCCTATCAAAGTTAACTTGGGACAGACAGTTATGTCAAAGCATGGAGGACTGTGCCACTTTGAACTCTCTGTAAGTCAGAAATGCCTTGGATATAGATTAATATTAAATTCAATGACGAGCTTAAATTACAGTGCATATTATTAGTATTAATATTTCTTCAATACCATAAACCTGGTTTTCCATGATCTTCAGAGAAAGAGTCTCCAGAGCTACCCTCAATTCATCTGTCTTATCCCTTCCCTCTCAGGAAATTGTTGTTTTGTCTAACCTGTATCTCTTACACTTACGGCTCTAAATCCTTTCTTGTTGCTTTTCCCACGGGTGAATGGTGAAAACAACTGCAATTGGCTTGTAGAAGTGCCTTCACTCTTTACTGACTGTGATTGAACTCCCCCTCAAACTTTCCCCTCTTTGGCCTTCATGATCCCAGTTACCCATAACCATGTTTCTCTTCTTAGCCTCTCTGCCTCCATCTTACAAGGTTTCCAGTGCCAAGAGGCCAGCCAGCTATCCCGGGCTCAGTTTTCTTCCCTTGTTAGGGAAGTGCAGAAGCAGAAGGCCATCTTAAACGCTGGACAGGTAGGCAGTGCCACCCTAGTGGATGGGTTGGGGATATATTTGTATGTGTTTAACATATATTCTTTGTCTTTTAAAAATCGTATATAATCCACTCATGACAACATAAGTTTGCCAACCACCCCCAAGTTCATTTGGATTCATTCTATGAAGAGTAGTTTCCCCCTCTCCTTTTTATTCCATTTCCTCTACACCCTGCACATAGGAAATACCCTTGCTGAATGCTTATCAAATGGAATTCTTGCTTTTCTCAATCCCTCATGCTGTACCCACAGTGCTCAAGGAGAAGAGGGTTATTGGGGATTCGCCATCCACCACAGATGGGAGGGGGTAATATGGAACGTGGGATGAGAAAACCATCCCTTTGCACTGTGAACGGATGTAGGAAGTAATTGTCAGTGGCTGGCATGGTAATCATAGATCCTCAGACAGAATGAATGGAGGATCCTGCCCAGGTTAAGAATGTTCAAGTAAAGGTGTGGCCTGGTAATAATACAGGCCGTGTAAGGTAAAGAATATCAGGTACTCTATTCAGGAATGATGTACTTAGGTAATAGTGTCCTGGGGAATGTGCATTCAATCAACCAACTAGCATTTATTAAACACCTACTATGGGTCAGATGCTGGGAATACACATACAAAAATTAGCCAGTACCTGCCATCGAGGAATTTACATTCTACTTGATCAGGGATTCTTAACTTGGAGGAGTCTATGGATAGATGTCAGGGCATCTGTGAATGTAGATGAGAAAAAGATCCCATCTTTCATTTCATTGATCTATAACTGAAATGTAAAATTTCCTTCAATTATGTAAAACACATTATTCTGAGAAGGGGTCCACAGGTCCACCCCTCTGCCCAAGAGGCCCGTGATACCAAGAAGGTGAAGAACTCCTGAATAGGAGGATATGACACATTCACAGATATTTACAGTGATCTGGAAAGGGTGCTAACAACTTGGAGAATGAGGAGAGGCCTCTTGAAGGAGGTGATATCAGAGCTGAGCCTTGAAGGATACCAGGGGCTCTAAGAGAAGGCAAGGAGAGAGAGCATTCTGGGTATGGGGGACAGTCCAGGCAAAGATAGGAAGAGGAGAGATGAACTGTCTCATATAGAGAACACTGCCTAGGCCAATTTGGCTGAAGCTTAGAATAGCAGAGGGAAAGATGTATAATCAGCCTGGAAAGGTAGATGGAACCAGACTGCAAAGGGCATTAAATGCCAGATGAAGAAGTTTATCTTTTATCTTATGGATAACAGGGAGCCACTTAGATTCTGAGCCATGAGTGACAGGATTGGACCTGCTCAGCTAAATATATACCAGTTAATATATTCAAGGTAAAGACATGGCCAGATAACAACAATATGGACAAGTTGAGGTGAGCCAGGTAATGTATTTGTTGTCATTGTGGGGTTATTTCAGTTGTGTCTGACTCTCCATGACCCATTTGGGTTTTTCTTGGCAAAGATAATGGAGTGGTTTGCCATTTCTTTCTTTAGCTCATTTTACAGTTGTGAAAACTGAGGCAAACAAGGTTAAGTGACTTGCCCAGAGTCACACAGCTAGTAAGTGTCTGAGGCTGGATTTGAACTCAGGAAGATGAATCTTCCTGACTCCAGTTCCAATGCTCTATCCACTTTACCACCTAGATGCCCCAGGTAATATATTTAAGGAAAGGTTTAATAGTGTGTCAATTAAGTATGGTCTTAGGTAGATATATGTCAAGTAATATGTTTATGGTAAAAGTACACCAGGTACTATATTCAGATAAAGATGTGGCTAGGTAATACTATACCAAGTCTGTGTGTTCTTAGTGTGATATGTGCCTACCTGAGGTGGATGATGCATTGATGATAAAGGTATGTCAGGTAGTATGCATTCAGGTAAAGCTGTATGCCAGACCAGATTGTGCCAGATGGTATGTGCTCAGATAATGTATGCCAGGGAATGAGCTCAGCTGTGTTATGCAATGTATTCAGGTAATGACATGGCCAGGTAATATGCACCTCAGATAGAGGTGTGCCAAGTAACACTCTCAGGTTTCTAGTTCAGCATATGATTCAAGCTAAGATCCTATGAGGCCAGATCCCTAGGTGCCAGACCAGGCCAAGTTTCCTTTCCAGGAGACCTTTGGCTGCTAAGTGCTGAAAAAAAAAGGCTGTTTCTTCTGGCTCATTTCCCCTCCTGGTCAGGGGGAGGGACACCCAACCCAATCCCTCCTCTCTCCTAGTGCTCTGCTGGGGTCCCTGAGCTCCCAGAAAGATAAAAGAGTTAGGGGAAGCTCCAGATAAAGTCTATTCACTACATGTTGCTCTCTTAGGCCTGGCCTGTCAAAGCAGGCCTACTTTCCACCCCCCTCCCTAACTCTGGCCACAAGATCCCCTCCCTCATGACCATCCAAAGCCTTTAGACAGATGAGAGGGGGAGTGATTTGTCCAGATACTCAGAGGCAGACCTGAGGCTAGAATTCCTGACATCCTGGTCTAGTGTTTCTGTGGTGTATGAATTCTCTTCGATGGCTATGCAGTGGCTACGTCTCTCCCCTCTGCCCACTGCCCATTCCTCTCTTCTAGCTGAGTTGTGTGGCAAACCTTCTGGCTCTCCACAACCTGACAAGCGACTTTGCTGACTACCCACCGGACCTGCTGCTCTTCTATGAGTGAGTGTCCCCTGAATAGTATGAATTATAATAATAACAATAATAATAGTTATTATTATTATTATTATAGCATTTGTAGAGTTTTTAAGGTCTACAAAGCACTTTACAAATGTTATGTCACTTGATCCGCCCAATAACCCTGTGAGGTCAGTGCTTTTATTACCCTCATTTTACAGATAGGGAAACTGAGACAAACAGAGGTTAAGTGATTTGCCCAGGGTCACACAGCTAGTAAGTGTCTGAGGTAGAATTTGAATTCTGGTCTACCTGATTCCAAGTTTAACACTCTATCCATTGCATCAAATAGGAACTTTAACCCATGGATGCATAAAGTGTAAAGAGAGGGTCAAAATAAAACACTTCCCAATCTCTCCCCACCAGTTATCCCTAACCTACCTATAAGAGTGCTTGAAACACTCCCGTTTCTTTAGGTTGCACATTTAGGTTGTCCTCTTTCTGGTGTCTGCTTGGAACAGAAAAGAGATAGAATCATAAAATCATAAATTTCCAGGGCTAGAAGGCACCTCAGAAATTTTCTAATCTCATCCAACCTGAGCCTCCCTAATAGAAAGTAATCTAGTCTTTGATAGAATTCTCCCAGAAATGGGGAGCTCACTGTCTTCCACGGTTGGGTGTAATACCCAACCTTTGTTGTTGCTGTGTTTGTCCTCGGTTTTCGAAGAGGACCATGGCATCAGGGAAATGATGACATGACTTGCAGTTGACTTTGATTTGAGTGAGGGAGGGCTGTGCAAGGTCACCAGCCTCACTTTGTCCTTCAGAGCCATTTGGATTCAGTGATCAGGACGACTAGAGATGACCCAGGATGCAATGGGAGACCCTGGCCTTTAGGGCTTTTGACAATAATAATCTTTGCCATAAACTGTATCACCAAAGCTTTTCCTCTGTGCCTCTATATTCTCTAGGATGCAGCCTCTCCCAAAGCCCAGATTCTCCCATGTGGGCTGGGTAGGGGAGAGGGAAAGAAGGGGAAGGCTTTGGACTTCGGTGTCTACTCACAACAATTTGCATTTCCGACAGCCTGAGAAAAGTGGACAAAGCCAAGTGTCGGGCGTTCATCAGCAGGGCCTCCCAGGGGAACCTTAACCTCCTGTCTGGACTGTCAGCTCAGAAGAGGGAGCTACTGAACATGTCCCTGACTTGTCTGGTACAGACATTTCTCCCCTTATATCCCAGGAAGACACCAAGGTGGGGAGGGAAATAGGGACTGACTGTCTCTGGGAGAAAATTTCATGGTCCTGGGAAGGAAAGAGGAGCCTTAGCGAAAAATCATGACTGTAGCCAGTCCTGGGCCAGGAGTCAGGGAGTTTGAATTCTAGCCCTGGCTCAACCACTGATTTGCACTGTAACCTCTGAACCTTAATATCACCATCTTGATTATTGTATTCGTGGAATTTGAGAGCTGGAAAGGATTTGAGAGGTCATCTTGTTCACCTGCTCTTGATAGAGGCTCAGAAAAGAAATGTATCATTGGTGATATTAGGGCAGAAGATACAGAGTATATATTCCCCTGAAGAAGAAACTTCAAGTGTCCTTAGGATAATATTCAAATTCCTCTGTTTGGTATTTTAAGCCCTTCAAGGTCTGGCTCTAGCCTGCCTTTTCAGAATGATTATACATTAGACTCTGTGTTCCAGCTGAATTAGACTCATTGATGTTCCCCATACATGACATTTTATCTCCTTCCTTCCTGACTTTATATAGGCCAACACCAAGAGGGAAGGCTCCTTCTAGCTCTAACACCTGACTAACTCTAACTTCTGGCTCTAACATCTAACACTCCTCTGTTTTCACTTTTTTTGACTTTGTAGGGAAATCCTGGTACCAATATGAGCAAAGAGGACCTGAGCTCCTTGGGTGGCTTGGTCTGTGACATGGAGCCAGCTGTCATCCAGGAATCTGACCCCCACATTCTGGACAACCTGAAGCGCTGCTCCCAGCTTACAGTGGCACAGCAGGATGCTCTCAATGTGCTTCTTCACAGTGGGGCCACATCACTAGGGTAGGCTGCCCAAATACTGATTCTGCTTGAGAACATCCAAGGCACCGGTCTGCACTTACCCACCCAGCAAATACCAGCTGGTTGTGTGGCCTTGGCCAAGTCACGTGTTGCTCTCTGGGTCCCTATTTCCTGCTCCATATAATAAAGAAGTTGGTGCCATAATCTCATGTAGCTTTGACATTCTATGACTCTCTCAGGTCAAATCAATAGTGTGCCAAGGGACACAGGGTTTGGAACTTACCTGGTTCATTGAACAGCTATGGTTTTGTGGTTGGTTATCTCAGTAGTTAGAGCAGGAGTTATTAAGCTGGCATCCATGCCCCACATCAAGGTGCTTCCTTATATCTCATGTCCTTGCACCGATTACCTCCAAATAACATTGGAGCCCAGGCCCCATGCTCAAAGGAGCTTCCCTCCCCAATTCCCCCCTTTCTTTTTTCCCTTTGTGACACAGGGCTCCTGGATCCTGGAATCTTGGCAGACTTTGGAGTCTTGGACCCCTGGCATTTTATATCAACTCTACTCTGTGGAAGATGGTGAATAAGGTAGGGACCCTGAGGAAGATGGCAGCTGGACGTGGGACCTTGGCTGAGAATAAGAGGCTGCATAAGTTAGTGGGAGGAGGTCTTTTAGAGCTCCTTGTGTTCTTCAAAACTCTGCTCAAGCAACAGCCACCACCACACATCTTACTTTTCTTGAGCCTTCTTGATGATGTTGCCCCCCTCCCCAGTTTATTTTGCATTTATTTCATTTATATCTGTGTGCATTTATTTATGCATATGTTGTCTCCCTCAAAGGGATGTAAGCTCCTTGAGGGCAGGGAATATTTCGGTTTTGTCTTCACATCTCCCATACTGAGCCTGGTACCTGGCCCGAAGCAGCTGTTTAAACAATGCTTATTGAGTGGTCGATGAATCCATTCTAGCCATCGATGAATTAACATGGAGGAAATTATGAGAGGCATTTCATCTACAATTTCCCTCTCGTCTCAGGAGGTGAGTAAGGATTTCTTTCGGGATGTAGTCGCTAGATACCAAGCAGGAAGCTTGCCAAGGAACCATGTCCAGAGCTTTGTTGATTCCTTCCTTGCTCAAGAATTGTCAGCTTCAAGAGCCCACCGGGAGACAGGTTAGTGGAGGGCCTTAGATTCTGGCCCCTTTCCCCAGTTCCCCATGATCAGCCCTAGGGGACTGATAAAGGGTCACACAGGGGCCCTTCTCTGTGTGACTTTTTGCTTCTGGACAACAAAGCCAAAAGAATGATTTCTCTAGGACCAGGACCAGGAGGAAATGAGGATGACCTCAAGGTAGGGGTATCAACTGGATACATGCTGGATGTTCTGTGGTTTTTGTAGGGGAAGGGGGAAGGAAACAGGAAGGAAATAAGCATTTATATGGCATTTACTGTAATGTCATAGGCACTGTGCTACGTGCTTTTATTAACACTGTCATTTGATCCTTCCCACAACCCTGGGAGGTAAGGGCTACAATTATCTCCGTGGTATAGTTGAAGAAAATGAGGCAAACATGTTAAGTGACTTGCCCAGGTCACACAGCTAGTAAGCCTCTGAGGTTGGATTTAAACTCAACTTTTCCTGACTCTAGGCCCAGTTCTATCTGCTTTGCTACCAGCTGCCTTTCAAATTTTCTAGGAGAGAAAATGAAAGGGGGAAGGAGAAAATGAGAGAAAGAGTCTGGGGAGAGGAGATTGTGGGAAGAAGGAAGAGGGTGTGAAAGGGGGGAGAAACTGTGGCAAAGAGAAGGTTGTGGCAGAGGAGGAATGGAGAGAACCACCTCACCCTTTTCAGTTGTTAGGGGCGGGGGTGAGGATTGAGACTGGGAATGTAGCTGGATTGGAGGTTGGATTAAGATTGCAGCTAGGCTTAGGGAGCAGGCTGGGGTTCAAAGTTAAGGTTGGAGATATAAAGTTAAAAAATGAGATCAGCTTTGAAGTTAATATGAGGTTGAGATTGCAGTTAAGTTATGCCTCAGGTTGGAATAAAGGGTTAAGGTAAAGCTGGGATTAGATATGGAAGGGGTCTGGTCAGGAGTCTACTGGGTTAGATGTGGGGAGTCTGATGAGGTCTGATGGAACATGGGGGGTTAGATTTAGGATTAGATGCGGCGCTAGAGTTTGGGGCTGAAGTTGGGATTGGGATGAGGTTTGCTCATTGGTTATCATTAGGATTAGGCTTTGGGTTGGGGCTAGGGCTGGTTTGGGGATAGTGCTAGAGTTGAAGTTGGGGTTGCATTTGGTGGGAGTTGGGCTGAAGTTAGGTTTCAGTTTAGAGTCAGAGTTTAGGTTTGGAGATGGATTAGTGTTGTCATTAAGGACCAGTTCTCACCTCTGCTGTTCATCTGCCTCTTGGACCCCAGGAAGAAGATGCAGTCGTGGAAATATCACAGCTCAGGTGATCCAGGATGAATTGTTCATGATCCACTATGACTGCAAACAGCTCATGTCTTGCTTGGGAAGCAAGGTCCTGAAAGCTAACCTCAACCCACTGCTCCAGCACCCTCTGCCGAGAGAGTGCCAGCGTGTCGTGAAGGGGAAACTCAGCGAGGTACTGGCCTCCCCTGGATGGCAGGAATATGACCCTGGCCAAGGTCGTCTCTGTTGTCCTGTCCCCTTCTTTTGGGCCATTTCCCCTCTTTGGTAGTCTTGTGTTCCTGGAACCCTAGGTTATTCTACTGTCATTCTCCTTTCTATCTATGAGGAAAGTCAGTTAGACTCAGTATACTGCAACCCTGAGTTATTCATGTTTGGAGGTAATGAACATTAATATTTTAAAATTAATTTAATTTTTAAAAATTAATTAATTTTTAAAAATAATTAAAGAACCAAGAGAAGGCAATGGCTACCATCAACGGATGAAACTCTGATGGTGGTACCGTGACAGGAGTGCATGAAGATATTTGGGGATGGGTAGGGATTTTCCAGTGACCCTTACATCACTCCTCAATGTCTGGGATAAGGAAGAATCATCTTGGCAGAGCAGAGGCAGGATGAATGTAATCTCTCTGGGGGACAATGAAGGTATGTGCATAAGAATTGTGTATTGGCAAGATCTCAGAAATAGTTATGGGACAAGTAAAAATGGAAGAAGATCATTCTCTCCCTTCCTCTCCTCTCCTCTCCTTTCCTTTCTGTCTCTGTCTATCTATCTGTCTCTGTGTGTGTGTCTCTGTCTGATTCTGCCTCTCTCTCCCCCTCCCTCCCTCCATCCTTCCTTCCCTCCCTCCCTCTTTCTCTTTCTCTCTCCTCCTTTGTACTGGCTAGCTAAGCTGTCAATCAGTATAAGGACATCCAGTGATAGTTTTTTATTTGAGTGTTACACCATTGCCAATGCTAATGAACAGCTTAAACATCCAGTGGCAGAGGATGTGGGACATGTTCTCCTCCTTTCATTCCCCTATACTGATACCACATAAGAAGAATGTCTTTGGCAGGGTGTAAATGTACAGAGAGTGCCCTATAAGCCCCCAAATTCCTGTTTTTCTGAACTCCAGAGACTGTGGCTCAAAGTCTCCTTTCTAAGGCATTGAAGGGTCAGAATGGAGGGCTTTTTTTATATTTAAGGCAGAGACTTACATGTCCACAAATGTATCACTGCTTCCACATGTGCCCATGTAGTTACAGCCTTGGCATGGAGATTAGCCTGACAGGAACAGAGGGTGCATGTTGGAGAAGAATGAGACTTAAGGCTAGAGAGAGAGAGAAACTGAGATCAGATTGTGAAGGTCCAGGAATATCAGGCAGAGAAGCCTGACCTTGATCTAATTCATCAATGGGGAACTACTCTGGACTAGGGGAGTATTGTGGTATAAGTACAATTATATCCAGCAGAATAAATGCAGACACTTTATTTGCACATATGGAGATATAGTTTCTGTAAGAGGGCTTGTCCTGGACGTCTATTGACCAGAGTTTGGGTGGCAGGAGCCCACAACTTTCTGGACTGATTGGGCCACTCTCTCTCCTTCCCAGATCTATCCAGGGGGTGTCCCCGAGGACCAACTGAAGCTCATCACCTCCTTAGTCTACTTGTATACCAATGATGAAATTGGTCACTGGAACATCACATCCGGGGACACCGTGGTGGCTTTGCTGCGCTCTGATGTAGCTATGGAGAACCAGACTCAGGTGGGGCACTTAGCATTTGACTCCACTGTCCTGTCTTAGACAGTGATAGAGCTTGGAAGTACCTTAGGGACCAAGTTTAATCCCGCTACCCATTGCCTTGTCATTTTGTAGTCCTAGCGAGATCTAGTGACTTGCCTGAGGTCCTGCCATGAGTCAGTGGCAAAGCCAGAACGGAATTGCTTTCCTGACCCACAGTTTAGTACTGGGCTCTTTCTTCTACATCATCATCCTTTGCCTGTAGAAAGTGACTTCAATTCAATTCCAATCAAGTGAATTCAATCCAACATTTATTAAGTGCCTATCCTGGGTGAGGTTTTGTACAAGGTGCTAGGGATACAAAAACTAGAAACGAAAGTTTCTTCCAGCAAGGAGATTAGTCTAGTAGTCCCTTTCAAGCCCTAAATCTTTGATCATGTAGTCCTGGAAGGATTTGTTACCAGATGGGAGGTTGGAGTGTGCTTTGTGGGTAAGATTGTCAGGCGAGATTTCTTGGGGAAAGTGTGAGAGACAACATGTCGTATTGGAAGGATTTCAATCACACAGCTCAAAGGATTTGAACTCAGGCTTTCATGGCTCCTAATCCAATACTCTACCCACAAGCTGCTTAATAAATGTTTATTGAATGAATGAATGAATGAATGAATGAACAACTCACTCCCTCTTCTCCTTTGCCTGCTGTATTGAGTTCAGAACTGGGAACCAAGAAGTGGTAAATAGGGCGTGGGGATCTCACTAAACACCAGTTGATTGATTGGCAGACAACGTGTGGCTGTTTTATCCTTGACAGATTGGAGAAAAGTCAGTTGCAGCTCTGAATGCTGACTTGTATTACTCACCTTCCTCTACTTGGGAATGATCACGTAACTCACCTAGGTGGGAAGGGGTTGGGGGAACAGGACAAGGCCCCTGACCCAATCTCTAGGAGGGGGACCTGCCCAGGGTTGGAAAAGGTGATGTGGGGATGGGCCTAAGAGCTGTGTTAGCCAAGTTCAGCTAGGACCAGACTTTGGAACGTTAGCATCAGAAAACTATGCCTTAGAGGAATGCAGTGTTTTCTACATTTTTGTAGAAACTTTTTTCATCCTGGGATCGATTAAAAGTTTCTTTAGAAGAATTCTAGGGTTTTCTCTGCTTGAACAAATAGAAAATGGGTTTATGGCTCAGGCAGGACAGATGAAGTTGGGAGTTTCCCAGGACGGAGGAGAATCCTGCTTCCTACCTCAATGTGTTGCAGAAAGAGTGCTAAACTTAGGGTAGTCTTGGAACCTGAGTTCAGTTACCTGCTCTTCAGCTTAACCCTGTGTGATAATGAGCAAGCCCTAACCTCTCTTGGCTCCAGTTTCATCATCTGTAAAATGAGGGGTTGGACTAGGTGACCTCTAACATCTCTACCAGTTCCAGACTATTTAACCCTATGCCCCTGGATAACTGAGAGCAGGTCACTCTGAGAGACAGTACCTTTCTTCTCTTGGAGAGGGTTCTCCTGACAGGGGAGGGCTGAACTGCCTTACAGTGTGAGCATTTACAACTTGGGAATCAGTCAGCAATCACTGCAAATCAGGGCTTGTCTGATTATTTTGTTGATTATTAAGAAAGTGTTAATAATTCAGATTAAACTTAAAAGAGTGTGTTCATGCATTTTTTTTTCCTGGAGAACCCAACTGTTAAATATTTACCAGCACACTGCCCCCTCCCCATTGTTGTTGAGTCATGTCTGATTCTTGCTGACTCCATTGGGGATTTTCTTAGCAAGAAATACCAGAGTGATTTATCATTTCCTTCTCCAGTTTATTCTCCAGATAAGGAAACTGAGGCAAACAGGGTTAAGTGACTTGCCCAGGGTCACACAGCTGGTTAGTATCTGAGGCCAGATTTGAACCAGGAAGATAAATTTTCTGGACTCCTGGCTGGGTACTTTATCCACTGTGCCACATAGCTGCCCTGTGGCACCCTCTTTGCTGCTCCATAAGTATTGCTTGAACTCAGCAAGAAGGCAGAAGGAGGCTTAAGGAATGAAGTCATCACCAGACTGGAGGCCTAGTGACTGGAGGCGGCTGCCGCTGCTGGTGATAAAACATTAACTGATATTTATATAACACTTTAAGGTCCACAAAGTGCTATATATCCATGATCTCCTTTGAGCCATATAATAGGAGACCAGACTTTCTATTCCTTCTGGCTCTGCCACTCACTATGTGATCTTGGGCAAGTCACTTTCCTTCTCTAAGTCTTTTCGCACAATGGAGATAACAGCCCTGGAAGGATTGTTCTGAGGTTCCAGTGAGATAATACTTGCTCCCTGATGGGAGGTCGGTAGGATTCAGTACCAGCATCCCCATTTTACAGGTGAGGAAGCTGAGGCTGGGCGAGGTTAAAGTGGTAGAAATACAAGGCCAACGAGTGGCCGATGTAGGGTCTGATTGCAGGCAGGACTTCTGACTACAAGTCCCAGGACTTTTCCAACTTCAGAATGTTGCCTTTGTAGAATCCATAAGAAAGCATTTGGGGAAATGAAGGGGTTTGTTACTGGAGTAAGGGAGCATGACTCTTTCACAGGCTGTCATCAAGAAGTACCTGGAACTGAATGGCACTGTGACAGGGGCCTTGCTGGTGGCCATTGGTGGCTTCCGCCTCTGCTGGATGAGTCCACAGCAGATCGAGGCTATACGACCTGTGGAGCTGAGGTGGGTGTGCACCCCCAACCCAAGCAAAGCCTGGATTGGGCTGGCGGAGGGTTGGGTCCCAACCTAGCTAGGCAAAGGCCCCATTTTCTGAACCACTGGGCAGAGCTTCCTGGGGTAGATGGTGCTTCCGATGATTAAGTCTATAGGCTTCTGGGATGTCAGAGTTTGGAAGAAACCTCAGGAATCATCTAGTCTAAACCCCTCGTGTTACAAAGAAAGAAACTGAGGCCCATAAGATAACTTTTTTTGCCCAGTGTCATACAACTTAGTCAAGTGCCAAAGTTGAGATTCCAACCCAGATATGGGTCTTCAATGTTGAGTTTTGAAGAGAGCTCAGGATTCTACAGGTAGAGGGGTGGAGGGAGTATATTCCTGGCCCTCTAGGTCTTTTCTGGGAAGATTCAGAAAAGATGGCAGTTAACCCCATACCTCCCGACCTTTGGCCAACTCTGCTTCCCCTACTATAGACCTATTGGGTCTGCCATTGGGCCCACAATCATGTGCATGTGACCATGACTCCCAGGAGCTCATGTATCAGGAAGATTGGAGTTAGAATCCTGTTTCAGATACTAGCTGTGTGACCTTGGTCAAGTCACTTAACTACTCTAAGCCTCAGTTTCTTCATTGAAAAAATTAGGTCAGACTCACTGGCTTCTAAAACCTCTCCTAACTCTGAATCTATGATTCCCATGATCATATAATAAAGGCTTGAATTTATATGACAATTTACAATTTATGAAGCCCTTATGAAGTCCTGTGATATAGATCATGCAAATATTATTGTATTCATTTTACAAATGAGGAAACTGAGGCTAAGACAGTTGAAGTGACTTACCCAGGGTTGCACAAACAGGAAATATCAGAACCCAGGTGTTGGGACTGTGATGCTATTGTTTTCTACTATTCTGGGATGCCTCACTTCTACTTGGAGAGACACCTTTCCTCTGCATGGCACAAAAGGGGAGGAAATGAATTGCTTTAGAAAGAGAAATGAAGTCACAGAGCTAGTTAGCCCTGCAGGACAAGACTTCAGGATGAATACCTGGGAGGTGGGATGAGGGCATGGAAAACATGGCAGAGTATGAACCTGTCAACCCCACCCCCACTCTTCTTGCTCCCTCTAGGCTAGCAGGGGCCCTGGACATCTCCTCCTGTGCTCAAGACAGGAAGGATGACCTATACGAGAAAGCCAAGGAGGCCTTTTCTGGATCCAATGTCACAATCACTTACTACCACTACATCCGGCCCTACCTCGGTGAGATTTGCCTAGAACCCGATCTTCATTCTCTTCCCAACATCTCCAGAAGCAAGTCTAAGATAACTGAGGCTCTGCTACAGTACCGCCCTACCTTGTAGCTCATTAGATTTTTCTCTTATTACTCCCTTATAGATCCATACTTCAGTCTAGCCAGACCAGCCTCCTCATTATCCCCTGAAGACCTCTGTGCCTTAGCCACAATCACTGCTCCTGTTTGGAATGCCTTCAGCTCCATGTATAACTCTCTAAACCCTAAATTACATGCTCAGAGGATGAGGGCCTGAATAAAAGTGGCATTTGTGTGAATAAAGAAAGGATCAAAACAAGAGGTTTTGCAGAAGTAGAAATGGCAAGATTTAGCAAAGAGAAAAGTGAGGAGACCTTGTTGATTGGAAGAGTGGTGTTACCTTTGACAGTGAACAGTGAAATTTGGAAGAGGGAAGGGTTTGGTGGGGGGGAGATAATGGATTTTATATTGGACGTGGTGAATTTGGGACATTGCGGGTGTCACCCCCCTATACCCAATCTGTGGTCGAGTCTTCTTATTTCTACCTTAATAGCTCTCATGTGGCTTCTCTTCATTCACTCAGCCACCACTCTGATAAAGGAAGAAGACTTGGTCCTGTCCTTGGGGAAGCTCACAGTCTTGGAAGGGAGTGGGGCAAAGATGGAACTGGGAAATGACACAGGCATGGGAAAGTTAGAGACCAATCCAAATTCAAATTCAACCTTTATTAATGCAGATGCTAATTCAACACCAATCCAAATTCAAATTTAAGTGTTTACTAAGTACCTACTAAGTGCTAGGTGTTAGTGTGCGTACAGGGGATGGGAAGATTATAAAAAGACACCGTTCCTCCGTTCCATGGCCTTACATGGATAAATATAATATAAGGCAGGAGGTTTGGGGAACCAAAGAGAGATCCAGACAAAGCATCCAAGGAATATTTCAAGAGGTTATCAATACTTTTTCCCTGGGGGAATCAGGAAAGACCCTTCAGAGGGGGAAGAGGAGGATTATAAAACTAGGAGATGAGGGAGTGCATTCTAGACCCGGGGGTGTCCTGTACAAATGAACCGAGGCAGGCAATGGCATGTTATGTTTGGAGAACAGAGGGTTTTTTTGGAAGATTGATATGAAATAAGGCTGGAACCTTATATGGGGTGAACTTCAAACGTCAGGCTGGAGAGGTTTTAAGCCTTTGGTGTTGAAGTTAAGGGGAGGATAAGATTGCTGGGGGCCGCATAGTGATGGGAGGCTCCCTGGAAGAGGAGGAGGAGGAGGAGGAGAAGAAGGAGGGAGCAGCAGCAGCAGCAGGAATTAGGCCTTGAAGTTTGGGGTCCTTTTCCTTGGTGTTTGTTGTCAAACAGAGGATGCTTAAGTTCTGCCTCTGGGAAAGGGGCTGGTGGGTGGAGAGCTGCCTAGAGGACCTAAGGCAGAAAAAAGAGCTGAAAATCTGGATAATTCTGCAGGAGGATAACAGGGAGTTATTAGACGAGTTATGGAAATGCCTTTTTCCCCTGGCCCCTGACTCTTGCCTTGGGAAGAGAATTCCTATTTTGAACCCCTGTTTTTATTTGGCTATCAGTCCTGGGGATTTGGAATAATGGGTGAATTTAGGTTTGATGTTAAGAAAAACTTTCTACCAATAGAACTATCCAGAAAGGGTATGGACCACCTCAAGCGGTTATGAGTTCTTCTTCCTCCTTGGAAGCCTTTAAGCAGTGTCTGGAAATCACTTGCTGGATTTGTTATAATGGAGATTCCTTTTGCGTATTCATTGGACTTAGATGGATGGAACTTCCAGGTCTCAAATCCTGTGATAATCTATCTGATTATTTCTAGAGTTGGCGGTGAGAAGGGGGAGTCTTGTCCACACTCGCTTAAACTTCCATTCTTAAGACCAGCTTTCCTTTCCAACCAGGCCCATTCTGCTTTGGCCCTGGGGACAATTTGAGGCTGACACCTGGGATCTATTCCTCCTCTTTCTCCCCAAGACTCCAAGCTCCCTGAAGACCTGTGTTTGTGGCTCTTCTCAATGTGCTCTATGGCCTGGAGCTAAGAATTCTAAGCTGGTGGGGAGTGGAGAGTTTAGGGCTCCCTCCTACCCTGTTAACTGCAGGACTCTTTCCTCATCCTATTTCCCCTTTCCCCATAAACCCCAAATAGGGAGGTGCTGAGAGTATCTCTGTTCTTACTAATTTAGGTGGTGCACCAGTGGAAGACCTGAAGCACCTGTCTCGGGCCAATATTTCTATGGACATTGACACATTCACAAGTCTCAATCCGGAGGTGCTGCAGGTAAGTGCCCAAGCATGGGCCTTCCATTACTCAGTAGACTGGGAAAGAGATGTCATTCAGTACAGGGTTCTGAGGGAGAGATGAAAATGAGTTAGATGTGAGCCCTGCCTTCAGGGGGCTTATTCTTACAGGCGATTAAGATGTGTGCAAATAGATTGATAGTGTCATGGAAACAATGACCATGAGCTTGGACAGACTTCAGGAGGTAGTGGAGAATAGAGGGCCTGGTCTATGGGGGTCACGAAGAGTCAGACACAACTGAATGGCTGAACAACAAATCTAAAGTCAGCTGGTGGCTGGAGTCAGGGGGATGTGAGTTCAAATCTATCCTCAGACTCTTACTAGCTGTGTGACACTGTATAAGTTACATGACATCTCTGTGCCTCAGTTTCCTTATCTGTAAAACAAAGATAACACCCTCAAATGGAGAAAATAGCATCTGTCTCCCATGGTTGGTGTGAGGATCAAATGAGATGTTTGTAAAGCACAACACCTAACCCATAGCAGGTGCTTAATAAATACTGTTTCCTTCCTTCCTATGGTACAAAGTAATGATAACAGTTTGTATTTTTTTCTTGCTGAATTTTGTTGTAATAAACAAAAATACATAATCCCTGAAAAGAGTTAAGGAAAACAAGACACGCAGAAAAAAAGAGTGTGAATTTATGTGCTTTAATCTTAACAAATGTGATTAGTTCAAGTCACTGACTAATTTGACTGCAATTTTTTGTGGTCATCTAATGTTGCCTTCATTTACATGGTCATAGTCAGTGTATAACCAGTGGTTCTCAACCTTCCTAATGCCACGACCCTTTAATAGTCATGTGTGGGCATGTCTGCATGTGGGCGGACCTGCCTGGAGACATATAGAGGAGGTTCCTAAGATCATCAGAAATATGTGTTTTCTGATGGTCTTAGGTGATCCTTGTGACCCCTGTGAAAGGGTCGTTCAGCCCCAAAGGGGTCACGACCCACAGGTTGAGAACCGCTGGTATAGACCCTTTTGTATCTGCTTTATTTTCTCCACATTACTCCCTCTAAGTCCTTCCCATCTTTCTTTGAATTCTTCATATTCGTCACTCATCCTGGCACCATATTGTCCTGGACAGTGTGTGAGAGCGAACAGGTGTCAGGGTACAGAGCATTGCATAGGGCAGTCTGGAGCCCTGGATTCATGTCTTGCCTTGGACTCTTCCTAAACTCTGTGTGTGTGTCATCGCAGGCAAGCGCATTAATCTTTCAGAGTCCCTGTTTTCTCCCATGCAAAACGAAAACAATATTTGTATTACAGCTCATAGAACTGTTGTGACGAAAGTGCTTTGCTTAAAGCACATAAAGCACTATGTACGTGTTTTTACTAATATCAATAACTCTATTCCCAGCACACACCACAACTTAGTCATGCGCTAATCGTCGTGTGTGTGGTTCGTTTCTAACGTGTTGCCAGCACAAATAAAACCACTATGAATATTTTTATAATGATAGATCTTTTCTTCCTGTCAGTAACCCCTTGGGATATAAACCTAATGGTGGGATCATTGGGTCAAAGATTATGAATGTTGTAACTTTTATTATATAATTCCATCTGACTTTCCAAAACAGTTGGACTAATTCACAGCCATGCTGATAGTGAATTAGTACGCCTATTTTTTCCCAGTTCTTTAGTCGTGTCTAACTCTTCTTGACCCCATTTGGAGTTTTCTTGGCAAAGATACTGGAGTGGTTTGCCATTTCTTTCTCCAGCTCATTTTACAGACGAGGAAACTGAGGCAAATGGGGTCAAGTGACTTCCCCAAGGTCACAAAAGTTAGTGTCTGAGGCCAGATTTGAACTCAGGAAGATGAGTCTTCCTGACCCCAGGCCCAGTGCTCTATCCACCATGCCACCACCTAGCTGCCCTTGTTTTCCCATAGTCCCGCCAATACTGAATTTTTCTTTGTCAGTCTGATGGACATAAAGCAGGGGCATGCAGGTTGATGTTTAATTACTGCTGTCAGGAAAAATAAATGTATGCGTGAAATATTTTCAAGTTAAATCTTCAGTATTAGCATTTTTCCCATTACTTTTTCAAGTCAGCAAAACAGTAAATCAAGTTCTGATTTGCAGTTTGTCCAAGGTGTGAATGCTCACGCTGAAAATTTAGCAGTTGGTTGAGAGCCAGTTTAAGCTGACTCCAGCATACCCTTGGTGTGAGGTGATGCCTCAGAGTTGGCTAATGTGCACTTCTCTGAGTGTTAGTGATTTTTAACCCTTTTTGAGGCGGTTGTTAATAGTTTTTGTCTCTTCTTTAGAAAGCTGCCTCTTCATATCCTTTGATCACTTATTAGAGATGGTTCTTAATGTGACATATTTGCATATATTTCCCTATGTATTTTGGATGTTGGACTTCTGACAGAAGTTTTTAATGCAAAGTTTTTTTTCTCTAGTCTGTGCCTTTTCTTCCTATCCTAGCTAGGTTGGTTTTATGTGTATGCAACGCTAGTTGATTTCACTATGGAGGGTAAAGTTGACCAGCTGGCGTTCTACTCCTTTCAAAGGGGGATGGAATGAAATCATCCTAGGCCTTGCTTATGTCCTTCTTGGAGGGTAGTCCAGGCTTTGACCTCTTTGATCACTTCCCTTTCCGCTCTGTCCCCTTTTTCTGGTGGTTTAATCAGTCATATCCTGTTAAAAACAAGTATTTTAATTTTATCCTAGGGGTTCTTAAATCTATATGGTCTCATTCCCTTTTTTCTGGAGTTTATATCAGATGAAATAACTCAGAGCCTCTAATTAAGAAAATTACTAACATTTGGACAGAGGTTGGGCTCTCTGTCCTAATTTAAATGCTGTGTATTTCCAGCTAAATCCTGGCTTTCTCCATTCCCTTTTTCTCAGCACAGACTAATAATACAATACAAGCCTTCATAGAGGATTTCAGGTTTCTTTATACGTAAAGTAAAATCAAGATGAAGGAAATTATTAAATTAAAAAAGTGAGAAGAGTATGTAGTTATTACTTATGACCAGACAGACTCAGGGAAGGAAAGATGAGAAATGAGCACACCCTTTCAGAACTTCTCACAGTTCTTGAAACAACAACAACAACAAACAATTACAACTGGCATCTCAAGCCTGAATTCTTTGTTTCCAAGATCCCTGCTGGGACCTGTTGGCCCACGTTGATCTCTCCCTTCTTTGTATTAGCCCAGAGATCTTTTTTCTCTCTCTTTGCCCGTTGCTTCTCTCTAGCATGAGTCCTTAGGTTCAGGGAGGGTTTGAGGACATGGTCTCCCCAAGTGCCTTAACTACTCAGCAGTGGGGGCAAGGGGAGAGGGAGGGAGGACTCTTACTCACTAGCCACTGCCCCAGAGCACAGAGCCCACTCTCCAAAGGCCACCTGCTTGAACCATAAATGGTAGGTAGAGCAGAGGGTGGGTATGAAGGAAGAGCAGGAACGTTGGAAGTGTGAATTTTCTCAAAGGCACTTGGGCACCTGTTGCTAGCTGTTAGGTTATAATTGTTAGGAGGAGTCAGTGACTGGAGCAAAAGGGGAGAAGATTGGGAGCTTGCAGGGCAGTGGGAGGAGGCAGAGTCAGGGAGCATTAGATAATGGAGGAAGGGCAGGTGTGGATTGTGTTGAAACTGTCCCACAATTGGCTATTGCCGGAAGGGTCAGATTTGACCCATCTTTCCAGCTCTAAATGGTTCATCACATAGTCATGCCTCAGTTCCCTGGGTCCCTGGGGTCTCCTGTTCCTGCTTTGGAGACTGTGGCTTAATACCACACAGAAAAGTACAAACTTAATTCAAAAACTTTTTATTAAATGCCTCATATGTACAGTGCACTGTACTAGGCTCTGGGGATGAGAGATGAAACTAGTCACACCTCCTGCCGTTAAGGAGCTTATAATTTAGGGGGAAAGATAAAACAAATAGGCAAATCGCTGTAATATAAGTCATATGCCGAATGTCCAGGAAAAGTTCAAATAGAGAAATGGGCAAGATTAAAAGAGGCATCACTTCCAGCTGGGAAGACTTCATGGAGGAGGTAGCAACTGGAGAGAAAGACTTCAAAAGGCAGGGATGTGGAAGGATGTTTCAGGCAGAGTAGACAGTGTGAAACAAATGCACCATGCCTGGGACATACAGGATGAAGATGGGAAAGGACAGTGACTCATTGTAACTAGAATGCAGAAGACCTTAGAAGCCGGGCTAAGGAAATTGTACTTCGTCCGGTGGGCAATGGGAAGCCACAGAAAGTTTTGGAGCAGAGGAGTAGACTTATGTGTAGCAGTCCCACAAAGATCACTTTAATAGCAAGGTGAAGGATGAATTGAAGGAGGATAAACTGAAGGCAGGGAGATCAGCTAAGAGGCCATTAAAATAATCCAAATGAGAAGAGGCCAGAACGAGGGTAGTTGTGGTGGTGATGGATAGGAGAGCACAGACCTGAGAGACATTGATAGAAGGTGGGAACCAACGCTACAGGTAAGAAAGATGCTCCAAAGATATTTGTTGAATGGAATTGAACCCGGCACCCGTGTTGACTGTCCAGAGGCTGGAATTAGGAGGAAATGCAGGAGTGTAGACTAGATGACCCTCTCACAGTTTCTCCCTTACTTCCAAGCGGAGTGTCCACCAAGCTTTTTGTTTTTCTCTCTAAAGACAAGATAGACTCCTCTCCTTCTGTGCCCAGTGGGAGCCAAGCCCACTTTAATGTCAGGCTGAGCCAGACGGAATGAGGGGGGTTAATGGGGTGGCCCCTTCACCAGATTGATGTGTAATAATAATAGCCCTTCATGTTTGTACAGTGCTGAACTGTTTACAGTGTGTTTCCACCCCAAGAGTAGCTAGAAAAGTTCTTTGTAAAGTTGTAAAGGATGATATAAAAACATAAGATTACATGCAATATTTATCCTGCCTCCTTCACAGGGCTTTTAGAAAGGCTATCATTATTTCTATCTGACAGGTCAGGAAACTGGGACTTAGGGGAAGAGAAATAGCTTGCCCAAGGTCATGCAGGGATTAAATAGTGGCAGGGATGGGAGTAGAAGGCAGGTCTCCCAAATCCCAGCCCAGGGTTTTTTGCATTGCGTCACTCCTTCAGTTAAAGCAATACGAAGCTTTAAAAAAAAAAAAGTATATTTTGGTTCGAGGTGAGATCTCATTGGTATCATGTTATTCATTGACTACAAATGATATTCTCATTTATGGGGACAGGGGGTGGTGGGCAGGAGAATGCTTGATGAAGGGAAGGAGAGTCTCAAATGCATTTTCCCCATGCAGAATCTGAGTCTCAGCAACGTGGCAAAATTACTTGGACCAAATGTGGCTGACCTTCGGAAGGCCCGGAGCAACCCAGCTGTAAGCTCTTGGCTCCAAAGCCAAAACCAGTCAGCCCTGGAGGCCCTGGGGTTGGAGCAGACCCCAGAGCAGCTGCACCCCAGCCCTGCCACCACGGGGAAGCCTCTCCCTGCCTGGGTCACTGACAAAGGGCACAAGTCCTCTGCTTCACCCAACGGGCATATCATTCTCGCTACTACCTCTGGTAGGTGTCCAAGGCCCCAGCAACTCCCAGTGAGAAACTACAGGTCTGAAGTTAAATTCCCACACCCCACTATCCATAGCGAAGCTTCAGGCTCTCAGTCTTATTTCTTCAGTGGCATCTGTGGCCTCCTCAATGCTTCATTCTTTGTAGATTGGTGTTTTTTGTTGTTGTTTTTTTGGGGGGGGGGGATTAAAGGGACCATCCCTTGACTCACTTAAACAGCCCCAATCACTGAATGGGCTCTGCCTCAGTCAAACAGACCTGTTAAGGACCTTAGCTTAAAAAGGCCAAGGTCTCCCACTGCATCCTGGGCTACCATCCTCATCTGTATCTGGCCACTGTAACCAGATGACTCCAAAGGAGTCTTTGCACAGCCCTCCCTCACTTAAATCCAATCCACTTACAAGTCATGGCATCATGTTCCTGATGTCCCAGTCATCTTCCAGGACAAAGAACAAACCACAACAACCACAATCACATAGCAATCACCACTGCTTCTCACAACTCCTCTCTTGTGACAGTGCTGTTGTTTCTGTCTCTCTGTGCCACCCCCTTATTGACACTGCAGTCCCATGTTAACTTTCATTGTGCATGGAGACTTCCATTCATAGGAGGTTGTGTGGGAAGGAGTTGTAAAAGGCTCCCCTGTCACTCTCAGCTTCTAGGAAAAAAATTATTTAAGCTGTAGCACACACTTTCCTCTTCCACAACGAGGGAAGGTATGAGGCAGGGAGAGATCAAGTTTAGGGAAAGAAGGGGCTACTATGCTCAGACTGGTACTTTGCATGATTCTGAGAGGTTATGCCATCTACTGCTGGCAGGGATTTAAGGGGCTGGGTTGGGAATGAACCAAGAATGCAAACAGCTATCAGCTGTATCATGTGTCTTCATCATGTTCCTGGGACTGTTATGAATTTCTAGAACATCAGACACACCCACATCCAAATATAAGAAATAAGCCACATTCCAAACTCTATCAGCAACATTTTTTAAAATTTAAAAGCCTTTAAATGCCTTTTTCTTCAATTAATTTATTTTTAGTTTTCAGTATTCATTTCCACAAGATTTTGAGATCCAAATTTTCTCCCCATCTCTCCCTTCCCCCCCCCACCCCAGGATGGCATGCATTCTGATTACCCTTTCCCCCTTCTATCACCCCACCCCATCTCTTATCCCCTTCTCCCTTACTTTCTTGTAGGGCAAGATGGATTTCTATATCCCTAAATGCCTTTTAAAAAGAATATTTGCCCCCCCCCCTCCAGCATTGGTGTGATTGAGAGCTCCATATATGTTTCCAAGACTCAAACTGGTGCCAATTTCTTGTTCCTCCCTTCTAGGCTGCTGTGTCCTGGCACCTTTCCACCTCCTCAATGTTCTTGGCCTCTTGATAGGCCTTATCTTACTCATGAAGCTCCTTTGATACTCCTGGACAAGATTCTCTTCATTTACCAACCTCACCCTGGACTCTGCTTTCTTCTTTGGATCAAAAATTCCCCTTCCCAAAAACATGGAATGTGCTCTACAGCTGGGACCCTTATATACTTCTCAACTCAGAATGGACAAGGGTGCCAAGCAGACTTGAGGCTGACTTTGGCCCTCACCTGATGATGGACCCTGGACTTTTGGAGGCCTTGCTATTCTCAGAACTCTGGGAATACCCATTGGAAGAGTGATGGCAAGACTGCCAAGGAACCAGCACAGAGACCTCTGCCCTTCCCTTCCCCCAGGAGCCGTTCTCACAACTGCTTTTACCACCCACTGGACTCCATCCAGACAGGATTTAGACTGAAGGCCATTTCTGAGATAGTTCCTTGGGGGATGGCTGGGCTCTTTACCTGAGCTGGCTGGGCTACCCTCAGCTACCCTACTGTCCACAGGCTGAAGACACAGGGCAGTAAACTGAGGCAGTCTGTGTCTTTCTCATGTCTTCTAGGGTCCAGGAGGGCATAAATCCAGGCTGAGCATGCTCAGAAACAGCTTGAAGGCCACAGATGCTCAGGCCTCCCCTAACAGAAGGCTCACTGTGCACCTGCCAAGAATTGTGGTTCTCTGAGAGGGAAAGCTCAAATTTTGCTATCTTTATGGTCTGATTTTAATAAATGTGAGGTTCTCCTCGAGCTTGTCCACCACTCCTTCCTTTTCCCCTGGCTAGTCCCTTAGAAGAAGGGAGAGTGGATTCCTTTTTGGACTCCCAGAGGAATTTGTCCATCTGGGGCCAGATGGAGTGACATTTTGCATTTGCATTTTGCATCCCCATCTGGGATCCCTGTAGAGGTCATGCCCTGGTGGTCATCAGACACTTCCATAAAGCTTTGTTTGGTGAGTCAGCCAGTCCTCCCCTCCATTTTCCCTTCCTCCCCCCACCCCCTGCAAGTTACTGAGTCCAACAGTGCTGGGGGTAGGAGCAGGGAGCTAAAGCCTCAGGCCCCCAGTGATGTGTCAGTATGGGTTACTGATCTATGTGAGCAATGAACCAGGCCCCCAGCACAGGAGTCTGATACCCCATCCATGCACACCTCACAGGCTCTCAAGCCAGGAACCAAAGCATCAGGATACTCCAGGATTGGGGAATAGGATAGAAAGGAAGGACCTAGCTATTGCTTGGGTTTTTCCAAGTTCTTCCCATTCCTTACCTAGGGTCCTACTACACAGATACTGAAGCAGCACCACTTGCCCCTTCTGCATCTCCCTGTGTGAGGGCTAGGCATGCCCAAAGATACCCCAGCCCCTTTCTGAATGAGCATTGGCTATCAATAAGCCGTCACACCAAGAATTCCCCCAAAGGTTCAGAGGCCACTGGGGTTAAAGGACCTTCAGAGACAGAGCCCAAAAAACTAATCTGGGAGTGGGAACAGTACCTCCTAGCTTCTGTTTCTAAGGGTTTTTTACAGACCTCAGGGCTCCTGTTAGCCCCTACTTTTCATCACAACGGTACTTTGGACAGGCAGGGCCCACCTGTAGACTAATGTACAGGACTCTGCTCTCTCAGGGCTTGGTGTTTGCAGAGGAAAAAGACTGAAGGCAATGGAAAGCAAATGAGCATCAGAGTCAGGAGCACTCACCTGTCTACTCCCTGGAAGATTCTTACCGTCCTTCCCACTTCTGTTCAAGTCGGGTTCCAGTCCTAGCCCTCTTACTAACTTGTCCAGTGAGTTTGCTCAGATCACTTCCTATTTCCATTTCTATATAATGAGGTGTAAAAGATGATTTTTAAAAATTTCTCCCTGCCCTAATTCTATTAATACCATCTGTCCTGCTTAAAAGCTCACATTTTTGGTTGGGGCCAAACTTCAGGGAGATGACAAGGTTCAAAGTTAAAATGATTTCTTTTTATTTTTACAACTTCCTGAAATGAGTAAGGGACAAAGCCCTCTGCAGTTCCCCACCCCCCAAGCAGAAAGATCATCATCTAATTTTTGTTCTTGAGGCTAATGACAATGTAACCATTGGGCATCCCCCCAGTGAGCCCAATGCCCAAGGCATCCAAGCTCTGCTGTTGCTGCTTGAGGATCCATCCCCAGACTGGAGGGTTTTTCTCCTCGGCCTTCAGCCCCATTAGGTTTCGTCCCAGGAGTCCACGCACCTCCTCTGGGGTCAGTGGCTGAAGGACAAACCCAATATCTTGTTGAGGGTCCCAGAGCCCAGCCTTGGTACTTCTAAGGAGACCCCCCCCCCCTGGCCCTTTCCTAGGATAGTTTAGATCTAATTGGGGTGGAAAGAGGTCCACATGTGCATGTATCCTTCCCCCACTACCAATCACAATTAATCAGGTCTGCAGGCCTGGGATTTAAACCAAAATCAAAACTGAGGGAGAATTTAAGCTGTCTCTAACCAAGCAACTGGAGCCTCTGGGCCATTGCCACATTATCCTCACCCTGAAAGTGACCCCATGTGCTGGTGGTTCCCTCTGACCTCCTGTGTTAGGGTTCTCCTGCCCTCAGTAGACCCTCCCTCCCCCATTACCATCCCCAATAGGTTGAAGGTTCTAACTGTACCAAGATGACTTTTTCTTGTAGTTTCATAAATGTCTGTATATCCATATTAACATTCTTTTGGCTGAGTTCTTTAAGATCCTGTGTCTGGGCTCCACCTAGGAGGAAAGAGAGGAGGAGAGAGGAGGGGAGGGGAGGAGAGAAACCCAGCCTAAGAATTTGATTCCAGGGCAAGACCCTGGCCTCTGGCCCCTCCTACCAGCAGTGAGCAGGATGATACCAGCCCTACTGAGAATATCAAATCAAATGCAAAATGCCAGGACTGGAAGGGTTTGAAGAAAATAGTCCAGAGGAGGAAACCAAAGCCCAGAGAGGCTTGCTCAAGTGATTTGCTCATGACCACACAGCAAATTAGCACTGGAGCTGGGACTAGAACCCAGGGTAGTCTGGTGTGGTAGAAAAAGCATTAGATGGTGTTTCAGAAGAACAGAGGTCTAGTCCCAGCTCTGTCATCTGCTCACTGTGTGATTAATGATGACTTGCTTTCTTTTTCTGAACCTCAGTCTCTTTCTTTGTAAAATGAAGGGCTTGGACTAGATTTCCGAGGTCCCTTCCAGAGTTGATGTTCCATGACCTTTTTTAGCTTCTCACTCACTCTACTCCGTGGTAGTATGGGAAAGAGGTGGAGATTAAGATTTAAGAGTAGGCCTGAGAGGTTATGGGGCTCAGAAATGCTGAGTTTCATTCCTGGCTCATCTAGAACCTGTCTAGATTTGAAAGAAGAATCAAGTAGAGGCAGTATTCCATGGGAATACCAGAGCCAAGCCCAATCTACTGCTCCCCTTCTCTTTATTCCCTTCCCCAGTTCTGAAATAGAATGTCAGAGTTGGAAGTGACCTCAGAGATCACCTAGGCCAGCTCCCACCTTACAACAGATCTGACTAGGTTATCAACCAGTCTTTGTTTGAAGTCCTACAATGATGGAGATCTCACTACCTCTTAAGGCAAGCCATTTTACTTTTCATGGGATGAAAGGTTCATATATACAGACCAGGAAGGGGCCTGATAAGTCAATTAATTCAACCCTTTAGAAAAGTTACCCAAGATTATACAGCTATTATGTTTCAGAGGTAAGAGAGGTTACCCAAGATCACAAACGGAGCAGGTGTCAGAGCTGGGATTCAAACCCAGGTCCTTTAATTCTGTAGCCACTGTTCTTTCCATTATACCACAGTGCTTTTCAAATTAATTGTTGGAAAGTTCTTCATATCGAGCCAATATTTGCCTCCCTATGGCCTTTGTTCTATCCTCTGAGGCCAAGCAGAATAAATTAAAATCCTGTTGCCTTTCAATATTGAAGATAATTATTAGAGGATTGTACGACCATAGATTTTTAGAACTGGAGGCGTCATTTTATAGATGAGAAAACTCAGAGAAGTTCAGAGAGCTCTGTGACATGCCCCAGGTCACAGTTGTAGAATGGGACAAAGCTGGGATTTGAGCCAGAGTCTTTTGATGGCAAGTCTAGGGTCCTTTTTGATGGAACATGTGTTTCTTCTATACCTCCCCCCAACAAATTCTTCCTCTCTCACTCTATTCTCTTCCTCCCCACACCACTCCTGCCACACATCTCATCTCTGCCTTACCTAGATATGGCTGGATTAGCTTGTAGTATTCTGGGTATAGTATTCCTTGGAAGGCAGTCTTGGCCTTTGGATAGAGGATATTTTTCTGTGACTGGGAGCAGGTAGATGGGTTCAAGGATGTGGCCATTCTTGGAACATTAGAGAAAAGGGGAAGAGAAAGGCTAAAAGATCAGCAGTTACTGACTCTTCCTACCTCACCCCAGCACAAGGACAGGGCTATCAGAGGGCAAAAAGGTACTGTCTTAAGATGCTGATAGAGAGATGGATAGATGGATAGATAGACAGACAGACAGATGGACAGAGATATATACAAACATACAGATATATACATACACATATATGCATATTTTTTCTTTCTTCCTAGAATCTTCCCTTTCCATGTTCTCTCATATCCACAAGAACCATGTGGTCATCCCCTCCATACCCAGAGCTTACACAGAAGCATTTCAAAAGGTTTTGACTTAGTTCTGAGAAAATTGAGTCTAGATGTCTAAGTCTCAGTTTCAGAGGGTTATAGAATAAGTAGGTCATAGTATGCTGTAGCAGAGAGGGCCCTGGGCTAGGAGTTAAAAGCCCTGGGTTCTAGACCTAGCTCTGATAACTCCTAGTGTTACCTTGAAGAAGTCTTTTTCCCTCTCTGAGCCTCAGTTTCCCCATCTGTGAAATGATGAGCAAATAGACAAGATGACTTCTAAGGTGCCCTTCAGCTATGATGTTTTGGGTTTCTTTGATTTTACGGAGCCTGGAAATCTCATCCAAAGGGCCTGTGGCACCAGGCACCTTAAACAAAAATGACCTGGCCTTGTTTTCTGGCATCTAACCTTGGCTTTCCCTGAGGCTAGCATTGCCTTAAGAGCCATCTTGGTATTCATCCATCTCTTAGCTCATTCCTCACTTTCATCTTCTCCTTTTTATCATGAAACCACATGTTACATGATCTCAGCTGGGGCAAGGTAATCCTTTCACACCTACCTAATTGATTCGCTATCCCACTCACAGTGGTTTTTCCAAATCTTTTCATCCCTCCTCAGTCTTCCCATGGCTCCCCCTCCCCAACTCTCTCAGCTAAGTACCTTGCCTCATATTTCACTGAAAAAATTGAGGCCTTCTGAAGAGAGTTTCCTTTTCTCTTGGCTTCCTCATCTCATATCACTTGGATGCCTACTGCCGCTCTCTCCTCTGCCCAATTTACATGATGAGGTGGCCTTTCTCCTTGACAAAGCACTCCTTTCCGTGTATATAAATGATTGCATCCCATCTGTCTTCATCAGCAGATTGCTGCCTTTGTCAACCCCACCCTCACTGATCTTCAACATTCCCTGTCTACTTACTGCTTCCTGCCACCTGTAAATACTCATGGGGACCCATGTCTCTGCATCTTCAAAAAACCCCTCACTTGACATGGGTATTCCTGATAGCTATTGTCCTATATCTCTCTTCCCTTTTGTGGCCAAACCAACTTGATAAGATCATCTACAGTGATGTTTCCTCTCACTCTCCTCTTAACTCTCAGCATTCTGACTTCTGAACTCATTCAATTTAAATTGCTCTCTCTAAAGTTACCAATGATCTTGTAACTGTCAAATCCAATAACCTTTTCTCAATCTTCATTCTTCTTAATATCTCTGCCGCCTTTGTCTCTGTTGATCACAACCTCTTATTCTCCATGTTCTCTTCTCTTCAGGTTTTTCTGATACTGTCTTAGTTCTCCTTCTACCTATATGTCTCATCTCAATACCCTTTGCTGGACTGTCCTTCAGGTCACACCCACTAACTATGGGTGGCCCCTAAAGTCTATCCTGTTCCCTCTTCTCTTCTCCCACTGCACTGTCCTGCTTGGTGAACTCATCAGCTTCCATGGAACAATGATCCTCTCTGTGCAAATGATTCTCAGATCTATTTATCCAGCCCTGAACTCTCTCCTGGCCTTTAGTCTCACACCTCCAACTCCTTATTGGACATTTCACACTCAATATGTCCAAAACTGATTTCATTATCTTTTTCACAAAACCCTTCCTAATTCCCTATTACTGTCAAGGGTAGGACCAACAAAAACAACAAAGGAACCATCATCCTCCCAGTTACCCTAGGCTTAAAACCTAGGTGTTATACTCAATTCTTCACTCCCCCTATATCCAGTCTCTTGTCAAGTTCTATATAATTTACCTTTACATCTCTCTCATATACGGCCCCTTCTCTCCTCTGATGCTGCTACCACCCTGGTGCAGGCCACCAAAACCTCACATATAGACTACTGCAACAGTCTGTTAGTTGACCTTCCTGCCTTAATTCTCTCCTCGCCTTAATCCATCTTCCCCTCAGCTGTCAATGTGATTTTTCTAAGGCGCAAGTCACATGTTACTCCCTTATTCAGTAAAGTCCAATGGTACCCAGTTGCTTCCAGACTCAAATATAAGACCCTGTGACTTACAAAGCCTTCATAACCTGGACCTTTCCCACCTTTCCAGTCTGCTTACATCTTACTCCTCTCCACATATTCTTACGATCCAGTAACTCTGGCCTCCTTAACGTCCCTCAGACAAAACACTCCATTTCCTAGCATAGTGTCTTTTTCCCTGGCTCTCTATTCCCCTATTCCTGGCCTGCTTTCCCTCCTCACTTCTACTTCCTGGCTTCTCAACTAAAGTCTTAGCTGAAACTTTACCTTCTGCCAGAAGCCATTCCCAATCCCCCTTAATATTAGTGCCTTTTCCCTAGGTTATTTCCAGTTTATCTCATATATATCTTGTTTGTTTGTCTGTATGGTTTCTCCTGCATTAGACTGTGAGACTCTGCTCCTTGAGAGCAAAGACTGGTTGTTTTTTGTTTGGGTGATTTTTTTCCCTTTCTTTTTATCTCCAGGGCTCGCGTGGAACAGAGTAGATAATTAACAAATGTCTGGTGATGACTTCATCAGACCTTCTACTCCTGCTCCTTCCAAATTCTAGGGTCATAAATTTGAGTGACCATGAAAAAACCTCACTGGTAATTGGCGGGACCTTTCTCAGTCCCCAGTGTGAGCCCTGGGGCCCAGCCTCTGTATCGGGAATATGAGCACAGTTTATCTCCAAGCCTGCCCCTCTCAGGAAAAGGTCAGCTTTTTTGATGGTAGGAAATATTCTGTTTGTATCCTTAGATTTCTGAGCAGTTAGCACAGTGCCTTCCACATAGTAGGTGCTCAATAAAGGCCAAGTGAATTAAATTGAATTCCCTGTCTACTAGTACTGAAGGAAAGATCATTTCTTTATAGCCTTTCAGTTATCTGAATAAATCTGCCATCCCACAGTGACAGTGGTTATCTGTTCTACAGACTTGCCGATTACCCCAAAGTCACCTTAGTTGGACTTTGGAATATGTTGTGGTTGAGTTTTTTCAGTTGTGTCTGAGGCTTCGTGAACCCACCTGGGGTTTTCTTAGCAAAGATACTGGAGTGGTTTGCCATTTCCTTCTCTAGCTCATTTTACAGATAATGAAACTGAGGCAAACAGGGTTAAGTGATTTGCCCAGGGTCGCACAGCACTTAAGTCTTAGATAAGATTTGAACTCAGGAAGATGAGTCTTCCTGACTCCAGGCTTGGAACTCTATCTACTGTGCCACACAGCTGCCCTAAAACTAGGTTTGGCTAAAATGATTTTGTCTTCCCCTAGTGGAAGTTCAAATCCAGCCTTAGATTCTTACTAGCTGTGTGACCCTGGGTAAGTCACTTAACCCTGTTTGCCTCAGTTTCCTCATCTGTAAAATGAACTGGAGAAAGAAATGACAAATCACTCCAGTATCTCTGCCAAGAAAACCCCAGATGAGGTCACAAGGAGTTGGGCAAAACTGAAATGACTGAACAACAGCAACAATGTGCCAGGCACCACACTGAGTGCTAGGGATATGAAAAGAGTCAATGAATCTGTGTTCTTTACAGCAGGCTCTGAGCTCCCTCAAAACCCATTCAGAGGGCCTGGGGAGGGGTGCTGGCTCCCAGCCCCATGCTCACCTGAATGCAGATGGCTCTATGGAATTGAGCTGCTCATCGGTCAGACGGCAGAGGTATTTGGAACCAATGGCGTTCAGGAAGGTGACATTGAAGGCACCCCCCGCGTTGATGTAGCTATTAATCACTGCCATATCCTATAAAAACAGAAGCTCGGACTCACAGAATCTATGAAAGGAAGAGCCTAGGATTCTAGATGATGCAAGGGAACTTAGAGCCGGTCCAGTTTGGCCTCCTAACCAGCCATGCTGTTGACTAGGGACTCCAGGTCTGGGAACTGGGAAGGGCTCAGCTAATAGAACACCTATAAAAGCCCCTTACAGGGGTATCTGATCTAAGAAGGGGAGATCTCAGGGCCATCCTCACCAATCAGTTCATTATAGCAGCTTGCAAATACCTTCCCCACCCATGTTCTTATTTAATAACCTTGGGACCTCCTTCTCCTTCCCAGAGAAGTCATGAAGCTCATATGAGACTATGGATACAGAAGCCATTCATACACTAATCTACAGCCCCAGCCACATGCATATAAGATTTTTTTTCATTTCTTTTTTTTCCTTTTGGGGAGAAGGAACAATGTATGGAACGGAGTCTTCATTACCTCATTCTTCTGGCTTACAATTAAAGGGAGATACCTCCCCACCCTGGGGCAACTAGCCTATAGAAAGACCCATACTTGCTAACCTCTCTACGGGGCCCCAGAATTCCCACCCAAATCTTGAAATATATTAAGGGTTAGGAAGTCAAGAGATTACCAAATCTTCATTTTGATAGTTGGCTTTGAGCAGGGCTCTCAGAGTCTCCATGGAGGTCACGTTCCACTTCCTGATTTCACTAGGTGTGACCAGTCTAAAGAGAGTGCCCAGGTTCCTGATCACAACTTCAGGGTACCCATTTGGGTAGAACTGGAAAAGAAAAAGGAAGAGAGTAAGAGAACTCAGAGTATTTCTTTTATTGAAATGAATTCCAATCAACTCTCCATTTACTGCGCCAGCAGAGAAGAGTGCAGATAATCCTCTTGACTTTACAATGGATAATCTTCCCCAAGATAACATCCAAACAGAAGATAATGAAAATATGAAATGAGTTGTATTCCCTGGGCACAGTAGGGTGGCTGGTGACATAGCTGGGGGAAGCAAGCCCGGCTTATAGATGATTCACTAAGTAGGTCTCTCTCAGGTGACCAATCAGGAAGCAAGAACACTGGCATCACAACTTCCAGGGTTCTCCTTGAGAAACACTGCCCTCTGCTAACCCAATCAAAATGCAGTCGCAGGATATCAGAGCTGGAAGGGACTTAAGGAAGTCTTTAGTCCAACCCCCACTTTTATTAAGGAAGAAACTGAGAGCCAGAGATGTGAAGGGACTTATCCAGGCTCACACAGACAGCAGGAAGCAGAAGCAGGACTAATGACTAGTTCAAGTTCTCCCCACTGTACCACAATGCCTTGAGCAGGTTTTCTCCAACTAGGGGATAAGATGGAGGGCTATTCAGTGCTAGCAGTTAGAGACTCCAGCAGGAGGCAACTGGCATACAAGAGAGGGCCCTTGCCCTTGGGACCTTTCCAGAAGGGGGATCAACTGTGGCCTGTAGACTGGCCTCCTACGTAGAGGCTTATAAAAAACAATAATGACAATAGGGAAGTAGTGTAGTTCGGTGGAAAGAACAGAGAGACTTGGGTTCCCATCCCAGCACCCCCATTAACTTGCTGTATGACGTTGGGATAGACCACTTCCTCTTTCTGGTCTTCAATTCCCCATCTGTGAAATGGAACAGTAGTACCTCCCAGGACTCTTAGGAGGATGACAAATGTTGACACTGACAGCATGTTAGAGGTCGCTTAACACTCATAATTTCATTCAGTTCTCACCAAGGCCTGTGAGGTAAGTTGGGCAGTTCTTATTTTCCCATTTAACAGATGAGAAAACTAAGAAATCTAAGCAGCAATCGCACAGGCAGAATTCAAACCCCAGTTTGACTGGGAGCCTCACATTCTTTCCACAACAGGTGTGATGAGAGCATGGAGAAGGAGGGATGCTGACTGTGTACATTTGGGGGTGGGGGAGGCTGAGGCCCATGCTACCTCATCCAGCTTGGTTTTGAAGATCCTTTCCTGCTCATAGGTGAAGGGGAGGTTCTTCAGGTTTTCAATGTTAGCCACCAGCACAGATGCATTCAGACATTCCTGCAGCTCCTCCTCTGAGTAAATGACCAGGTCTTCATTTATCTCTAAGATCTCCCCTTTCAAGCACTGACCTGTGGGCCCCATGTTAGTGGGTATCAATCCAAGCCCAAGGGCACCCTTCTTATCCTCTTCCCCCCCTTCCATACAGTTAGACACTGGAAGCTCCTCCTTCTACATCCTTGCCCTTCCATTGCCTTCTCCCTCCCCAGCATTCTCTTTGCCCTCATCTGCTACTTCTCCCTTTCCCTTTTTTCCTTTCTGCTCTTGCTCTCCCCATTCCTTTCATGGAGCACAGGCCAAGTGTGCTGGTTATGAGTAGAGACTTGGGAGAAGGAGAGGATCTCCCATTTCCTCTTCCTCTGTCTTCGTCCTCTTTCCCTTCTTCTCTCCTTCCCCTCCCCCCCTTATCTCTCACCCACTTCCATTCCCTTCTTCCTCCCAACCCTTTTTTCCTTTCCTTTCCCTCAATCTCTCTTATTTTATCCCTCCCCCAATTCTCTCTCCCGCTCTTCCCCCCTCCAACTTTCTCTCCTTCTTGACTCAGATGAGAGTCAGAAGTTCCTAATTAAGAAAACTTCTCCCCTTATACCCGATTGGCCCTTCTCCTCCCTGTCCCTGCTCACCTTCTTACTGGCCTTGACCTCTTCTAGAAATGTTCCCTCTTCCCATCTCCGCCAATAACATCCAAGCTTGACCTTTGTTCTACCCCCTGGGTTGGCAGGCCAGGATCCCATGTTTGGAAGTTAGCTGTCTCATTGTACCAAGATGTGATCACTGAGGATTTAACTCCCAGGTGTCCCCAGTACTTACTAGCAGCTCGCCTTATCCGGGAATACTGGAGGTTTTTAATGAAGGTTTTCAGAGTCTGCCTAGTCAAGGAGGCATCTGGAAGGGTACGTTTCAGCCAGGAGGTCACAACATTCTGAGAGGAAAGGGCCATTTCTGAGTGATAACAAAGGCTGGTACACAGGTCTGGCGTGGCATAAATCTGCCCTGACTCACTATGGAATTTTGGGTTAGTCACCAAACCCAGAGCACGCCCTACTCATTTATGTAACAGGTAAAGGATTCCCAGATCTCCCATCTCCCAAACTCCCACCCCCATCACCTAACATTCCTCTATCAGGGCTCTGCCCCTTTGGACTAAGCATTGCCCTGTCCCCAGGAGGTCCTAATAAAATGCAAAAGCCCTTGGTTAGAGGGAGACAATCCCCCTCTGTTTAGAGGTCAGGTATTTTTTTTTGGAGGGTGAGGATAGAGGAAAGGGAGGTTGGAAGGACAACAGTAGTGTAAAAGGGGGGGAAGAGAGGGTGTGGGACTCAGGGAAGTTTGGTTTTTGTCCCCACAAAAGGGCTTTCTCTGGACTCTTTCCCCCCATCTTCTCTAGGAACTGTTCTCAGATTTTATTTCACACTGAGAAGTCAAAGACTGAATGACAGGTGGCTATTCTCATAGGCCTCAGGGCCTTTAACCAAAGGGACAAAGCTCTAATGTTGTCCATTTGTGTTGTGGCTCCTGCTCCATTCCTCATGGACTGGTATTAACTTCTTATATGCCTAGATCTTGGTTCCACCATCCACCATTCTCCCTCCATCACCCCCATACTCTGTGGTCCAGATGAGCCCTCTTTTGTCTCCTTTCTGGTAAGGGGCTTACCTGAGGGATGTTCTGAATGATGCGCCCATCCAAAACTGGCAGCAGCCCATGGAGAGCTTTCAGGGTAGATACTGACCATCCTGAGGGGGGGCTGCGCAGATGGACAGGCAGAAATCACAAGATGGTCAGGCAGAAAAGATGAACCCAATGGAGGCTGAGGTGACCTAGCCTAGCCCAGGCAAAGCTACCTCCCCCTCAGGCTGGAAATGGACAAAAACACTCTGAAGAATATGGAAGCAAGGACACATGTATGCATCCACATACATGTTCACTTATACGTGTTCTCACATGCATGTTCCTGTATGTATGCCATATGTACACACAGAGATATACACCTAGACCCTCCCATTCACTGAGGCTCTGAGGGAGGTGTCTTACCCATATGGAGAATTATGAGACCGTAGGGCCAGGTTGGCGGCCTCCTTCTGGTCAGGGCTAAAGGGGCCACCGCACTGCTCCAACCGAGGCAAGAGCAGCTCTGCAGAGCTGTCTATGTAGCGTCCGTTCAGGTCACAGGCCAACCAGCCCAGGATGCGAATGTCCTCCTTGCTGACTCGTGTGCCCAAAATGCCCTGTGACAGCAACCCAGCCCTCTTCAACCTGGCTTAATACCCACAGGCTAGGACCCCAGCCAAAGCACATCCACCCAGGGTCCCTCCTACATCATGTTCTCCCACCCAAGTTCTTGACAGTTGAGGATGGTTTCCTGACCATTCTTTCCCCTGTCTCTGGGCAAACACCTATCCCTCTGGAACAGGACCCAGAAATGACCCCGAAGGTCTTAAAAATTAACCCATTTATTAATATCCAGCTTATGCTTTGGGCCTTTTCTATATCACATTCAACTTGGCACATCACCAAGTAGCTACTTTAAGCCATTTAAGCCAAAAAGATTTTTTTCACATTAAAAATAGAAGTGTTGGGGCAGCTAGGTGGTGCAGTGAATAGAGCACTGGCCCTGGACTCAAGAGGACCTGAGTTCAAATTCAGCCTCAGACACTTAACACTTGCTAGCCGTGTGACCTTGGGCAAGTCACTTAACCCCAACTGCCCCTCCAAAAAAGCAACAACAAAAAAAATAGAAGTGTCTCTTGCCACACTCCTCTGTGGGCACTCTAAGGGGCTGCCTACTTTGCCTACCACTAGATGCAGCTCTGCTCTAAGGAGGGCATGCTTAATCTAAAATTTATAAGTCTTTGTGGGTACACCAGCAACTACTGGAGAGGTAATGTGACGTGGGGGAAAGAAGATGGGACCTATGTGATCCATTTCCCATCACACAGCCTCAATTTCCTCCTCAGCAAAATGGGCGTAATAAGCTCTCTTTCAGAGGGCTTTGAGAACGTTGGTTTGTAAACAGTGAAACGGGACAGAAATGGACAGTGCTTTTGTTTGCTAAGGGATCCAGCAGCTTCTGACTGTAGGGAGGGGAGGTGCTGTTAGAATGGCACATGGGTGAAGTTACAGAGTTATGCCTTAAAATTGGCCCCATTTCCACAGATGTGACCTTGGAGCACAACCTGATTTCCCTCAGTCTCTTGAGACTTCCACTAACACCTTGTTGCTGCTGTTCATAGTTAGTGGGGAGGGACAGCGGATAGAGTACTGGTCTTGGAGTCGGGAAGGTCCCAGTCCAGCCTCAGAGGCTTCCTAACTGTGTTACCTTGGGCAAATAAATCATTTAACCTCTCCAAGTCTCAGTTTCCTCATCTGTGAAGTGGGGATAACAATAGCACCTACCTCTCTGGGCTGTTGTGAAGAGTAATTGAGATAATGTCTATAACGTCACTTTGCGACCCTTATAGGGCTGTATAAATATGATCTATCATTATCACAGCTTAGCTGTTGTGGCTGTCAGGTACTTTAGAAATCATCTAATCCAGAGGTGGGGAATCTGCGGCCTCAAGGCCACATGCGGCCCTCTAGGTCCTCAGCACTCGAGGACCTAGAGCGCCACATGTGACCTCAAGGCCAAAAGTTCCCCACCCCCAATCTAATCCAACATCTTTATTTTGTGGATCAGGAGATGAAGACTCAAGAACGTTTAGTGACTTGCCTAAGGTTACAAGGATGGGAAACAGCAGAATTGCTATGCAGGACACATTACTGAACTTTCAATTCCTAGGGTCCCTCGCTCAGCCCTCTTTTTAAAAATTCCTCTTGAGTCTGAATCTTCCTTTCCCCCCTTCTCTGAAGGACAGAAGAAAGAAGCTTAACTCACATTTCTATAGTGCTCTTCTCATAACAATTCTTGGAAGTAGGTAAAATGAGTATGATTATGTTGTCCTTACGGAAGGGGAAATTGAGGCACAGAAAGCTGGGGTAACTTGCCCAGGGTCATACAGCAAGCTACTAGATGGGAATTCCAGGTCCAGTGTTCTTTCCCTACCACCATTCCTTTTCATTCCTAGCCCCTCTTCAAGGCCAGACCACTCAGCACCTTGTGGAACTCCAAGTAAAGCAGCCTCAGGGACATAGTATGGCAGATGGCAATAAGGGACAGTGCTGGCCCCAGCCAATAAGTGGGTCTCAGCCCGACCCTCCCTGGCCTTTCTTACACCCCTGCCAAACTCCTCCTTTCCCCAGCCCAAGCTCTAAGCTCCCTACCAGACAAGTCAGGGCCTCTGATAGCAGTCTTGATCTCAGGGGCGAATTCTTCTGGAGAACATCCTGGTTGGACTCTCCCACTCGAATGAAGAAATTTTTGCAGTCTCCAGTCCTCACATAGGCAGAAGGGCTGGAAGGGACCATTGGCATATTCTCACATCAACTCCGCAAGAACATTTCACAGAATCATAGATGCTCAAACCTGAAAGCAACCTCCCAGGATATATCTAAGCTAATATCCCATCATGTGCGTGATACCTCTCTACAATGTTCACGATAGGCAGGTTGGTCCTCTTATTTCTTCTCAAACCCTTCCACGGATGGGAAGTTCATGATCTTTCAAAAACAGCCCATTTTGGGGGGCTAGTTGGCGCAGTGAATAGAGCACTGGCCCTGGAGTCAGGAGGACCTGAGTTCAAATCTGGCCTCAGACACTTAACACAAAAAACTAGCCATGTGACCTTGGGCAAGTCACTTAACCCCAATTGCCCTCCAAAAAGCATTAAAAGCAGCCCTGGGATTTAAGTTCCTCAAGGACAGTGCCCATTTTTTTCATTTCTTGTCTTTATTCTCAGCACCTAACACCACATCTTACATACAGCAAGTGCTTAATAAATGTTTACTGAATTTACTTGATTGGGAAGTCTGGAGTTCAAATATTGACTCTATCACTAAATTGCAATGTGATATGGTACAAGTGACTTTCTTTCTTTGAACCTCAGTTTCTCCATACATAAAATGGGCTAAATAGGTTTCAAGGCCATTCTCAGCTTTGATGTTCTGTGAGTCTATCATAGAAGTGGGGCACTCATGGCACCCACCTTGGTGGCAAGTGGCACAGTAGGACCCACCCAAGAGTTGCTGGTGCAATTGCCTCATATGATCATAGGATCATACTACAGACACCTAGGTAGCCTAGTGATTAGAGCACTAGGGCTTAGAGTCAAGAAGTTTTGTTGCTGTTGTTCAGTCATATCTGACTCTCTGTGACCCCTTTTGGATTTTTCTTAGCAAAGATACTAGGAGTGGTTTGCCATTTCCTTCTCTACCTTATTTTACAGATGAGGAAACTGAGGTAAAAAGGGTTAAGTGACTTGCCCAAAGTCACACAGCTAATAAGTGCCTGTGGCCACATTTGAACTCAGTTCTTCCTGACTCCAGGCCCAGTGCTCTATCCACTCAGCATTCAGCAGCAAACACAGTACCAGCACGGTGCTAGGGCTATGAAACAGACAAAGATGACACAGGGTTAAGTGACTTGCCCAGGGTCACACAGCTAGAGAGTCAAGAAGACTTAGGTTCAAATCTTCCCTTAGATACTTACTAGCTGTGTGACCTTGGGATAGCTGTGACAGCGGCGTCACATGTGCCCTGGATGTTTAAGTTCAATTCCTAGTTACCACCATGGCAAATGAAATGATATATAGGATGTCCCTCCAACTTTGGGGACAGCCTATATATAATAAGTTTTTCAACCCTTAAAGTGCTCCATCAGTGTGAGGGGTCATTAGCATTTTGATTTTCTTATTACCCTGATCCCATAGATTCCTGGGTTAGGGTGGTAGGGGTGAAGGCTGAGGAGGGGTCGCCTTGCCGAGAACCCACCTCAGAAACAGCAGCATGTCCCTGGGGTAGCCGCCCAGGTCCTCAGGAATGCCATCTTCTGTGACTCTCTTGGCCAGACAGCTCAGCTGTGGAGACAGCAAACTTTCTAACTGGGGTTCTGAGGTTGTCTCTCTCTGTGAGTCCTCTGAGGGGGCCCACATATCTCCTTCACTGGCCTGAAATCCTTCCAAGAGAGCTTTCCTCTACAGGGCTAACCGAGGCATTTATTTACAGGCTCAGCTCACATGTTGTCAGCTCATATGTTATTTTTATTAATAACAACAACGATCATAATAATAGCCACCTGGCCTCTTAGATGATAGCTTTGTGTCATGGGGTCAAACTCAAATAAAAAGGGGAGTCATGTATAAGGGTCCTTGAAGCTGCATATTGACCTAGAAAACTACGTATCAACATCGTCTATGTTCTATTTTATTTTTACTTATTTTGTTAAATATTTCCCAATTGCAATTTATTCTGGTTCAGGTAGCACTGAGGAATGTTGCTTTGACACCTCTGGCCTACGACACCAACACGCTAAATGACTTGCCCAGGGTCATACAACAACAAAAGCTTCTTCCTGCGTTCAAATCTGGCTTCAGATACCTACTAGTTGTGTGATCTTGGGCAAGTCACTTAACCATGCTAGCCTCAGTTTTCTCATCTGTAAAATGAACTGGAGAAGGAAATGACAAAACCACTCCTGTGTTTTTGCCAAGAAAACCCCAAATGGGGTCAGGATGCGTCGAACACAACTGAAATAACTCAACAACAAAAACCACAACACTTAACAGTACTGCAAAGTGCCCTTTCTATAGCCTTGGGACTTAGGTGCCCCATTTTACAGATGAGGAAAGTGAGGCAAAGAGAGGCTTAGTAACTTGCCCAGGGTCACACGTTTAATAACTATCTGAGGCCAGATTTCAACTCAGGACTTCTTAACTCCAGGTACAATGCACTATCCACTGGGTGTGAGTCATTCAAGCCAACTCTGTGGCTTGAATTTATTTCTCTGTTCAGAGAATCAAAGACAATTAGGTGACACAAGTGGACAGATGTTATGGGAATCTGAAGATCTTCCCTGCCCCTAGGCCCTTTGCTAAAGTGGCTACGTGACTCTGAGGACCCTCAGATATTTGAAAGTATACTCTGTTCCCTAATAGGCTGAATGTGGTCACGTGGAGCCTGTGGTGCCAGGCTTGTTTTCCAGGAATGCCCGTGCCTTGTAGCTTTGTGATTGGGCAGTGGGTCTAGAGGGCTGTGACATTCTCCAAGCCAGGAGAAGGCTATATATACGCCCTGATGTGAGGTTTTGGTTTGGGGCTCACTT
>CM053583.1:314479673-314516139 GCA_028627135.1 Pseudochirops cupreus | reverse complement strand
AAAAGCCCAGATGTTGGTGCTTCCCTCTCTGGTAACTGACTAGGTAACTGATGTAATGGTCAGACGCTGGAAGCCGTCTGCTGATCTGTTTGTCTGTTTGTTTGTAACTTCTGTTAGCATTCTCTGAAGTTCAGGGTGCCGACTTTTCCCCCTGAACTAGGTAAATGATATTTGATCGATTAAAGTAAGATTGTTAACCCATTTTGAGTTGCTTTCCTTTAGAAAAGCAGATCTAAGAACCTGTGCTAGCAGCCACCCTGGGTGTGCTAGGGTGCTTGCTGATACAACAGAGTGTTGGCCTTGGAGTCAGGAAGTCTTGAGTTCAAATCCTCCCTCAGACACTTATTCTCTGTGTGACCCTGGACAAATAATTTAAGCTCTCTGTGCCTCAGTTTCCTCTATTGTAAAACGGGGGTATTAATTGCACCGACCTCCCAGGGTTGTGGGGAAGATAAAATGAGATATTTGTAAAACACTTTTCAAAGAACCTTAAAGGTCTACATGAATGGCTCCTCTTGCTACTATCGGCCCTAGCAGAGATCAAGGCCTTGTGTAAAGGCCAGGAATGGCACTGCCCAGGCCTGCCTAGCAGCACGGGGAGGAGAGATTCACCAGAGAGAGCCCAGGACCGACTTCATCCACTGCCCAGTTCTGCCTGGTTTGAGGCCTACTGAGGATGTCCAGGGTGAGGTGGTCCTTTGGTCAGCAGGCTTTTCCCACCCATCCAGCACCCCCACCTCCAGACAGACAGACAGATGGGTGAGCCCCCTGACCTGCTCCGCCCCCAGTGTGATGTTCTTCCTTTCCATGACCTTGGCCAGGCTTCGGACCTGCTCCACATCCAGGCTAGAGGCTGATACACATGTGAAGCCGTGTAAGATATAAGGGGAGAGACTAGCAAAGAAGAAGAGGCTGGGTCAGTCCAAGTCAGGCCTGGTCTGGACAGCATCTGCTGCACCATTTCTTTTATAATTTCTCAGTAGTTGCGATTAGCAATTAATGATAAGATTTTTAAATTAAAGTTTTATTTTTAATTAACAGAAATCCATTTTCTCCTGCAGCTAGGTGGCGCAGTGAATGGAGCACTGGCCCTGGAGTCAGGAGTACCTGAGTTCAAATCCGACCTCAGATGCTTAACATAAAACCTAGCTGTGTGCCCTTGGGCAAGTCACTTAATCCCCATTGCCCTCCAAAAAGGAAAAAAAAACCAACATAAAGAAAAAACATAAAAATAAATTCTCTGCGTAATAAATACACAGTAAGTCAGAAAAACAAATTTCCTTACTGGTCATGTTTTCTAAAATTCCCAAGTAGCAGAGGGAGGTCTCTGAGTGCAATGGAAAGAGCACTTTGGTCTTGGGAGTCAGAAAACCCGGGTTTAAACTTTGCCTCTGACTCTACTGCATGACCTTAGCCAAGTTATTTAACTTTCCTGGGTCTCAGTTTCTTCACCTGTAAAATGAACAGGTTAGGCTTCCGAGGTCTCTTCCAGCTCTAAATCTGTGACTATGGTTAGAAGAAGCCATAATAAAGAGGCCGGGCTGTCTACACAACAACTCTTAGAACAGCGGGCTCCCCTTACATGCCTCAGGGTACAGGGGAGCAGGCCCCTGCCCAGGGTATGGAGTTTCAACTCAACCTGGCTACTGCATGTTCATCCTGGTGTTGAACATATGGAGCAAGAGGAGAGAAAAGGGACAGGGGATTCCAGGAGGCTTGGAGCCCTGACCTAGGAGGGCTCAAAGTCTGGGAGGCAGGAGAGGGAAAGGAGACATTAAGGGATCAGGGGACTGAGAGCTGGAAAGGATTTTAGAAATCATCTAATCCAAGCCCTCTCGTCTTACAGCTAACATTTATATAGAGCTTAAAGGCTTATGAAGGACTATCTGGACTATCTATGTATATTCACATACATGCATGTGTTATGTGTGTACACACACATATATATATGCATGCTGTGCATACATATACACATAAAATCTCAGTGGATTCTCACAATAGCCCTCTGACATAGGTGCCATGATTCAGTGAGGACACCAAGGCCCATGGGGACTTGACCAAGGTCTCATAGGTAGTATAGTAGTAAAGCAAGGACTCAAATTGCTATCGTCTGACTGCAAATGCAGGGTTTCTACTTCACTCTGTTGTCTTCTTTGTTTTCTGTGACCCTGGCTTTGAGGAGCTGATGGGCTGAGAAGAGATAGAGGAGGAAGAGACCTATGGCTGTGTGTGTGTGTGTGTGTGTGTGTGTGTGTGTGTGTGTGTGAGAGAGAGAGAGAGACAGAGAGACAGAGACAGAGAGAGAGAGGGAGAGAGACAGAGACAGAGGGAGAGAGAGACACAGAGAGAGAGATCCATCTTAGTTTGCCCAATGCAGAACTTTGAATATTTTTTGTGGCCTAAATTCATGTTTTCATTGTCATAGCAAACTAGCGAGTAAATCCCATTTCTCGATGTAACTTCATCTGCAACGTATAATCTCAGCAAATTGCCTAGCCTTATGGAATTAAGGAACACATGTGTCAGAGATGGGATTTGAACCCAAGGTCTTCCAGACTCCAAGGCTGTCCACTATACCATGATGCCTCTCTTGCAAATGGTGGACAATAGATAAATGTTTGTTGACTTTTTTCTGAGATCAGTATGAATTGGGATAACCAAGGAAGACTTCCTGGAGGAGGTGAAGCATAAGTTGGGTTAAAAGGGTGGATAAAGAAAGGGGAAGATGGAATTCCAGGGGTTTGGATTAGGGGAAGGCTTGGCAGGAGTCAAGGTGGGAATGAGTTTGTAGGAGGCAGAGAGCAAGACAGCTATATCCACCAGAATAGTAAGACCTGATGAGAGCAATGTTCACCACAATAGTGTTCCCCTCATCCATTTGACACCAATAGCCTCTATTTTTGAGCAGAAGAGATCATTCATAAGCACCTACAGGGTCTCCCAGGGCCATGACCATGACCTAGGGAGACTGGGGAACCCACCTATTAAAGTCAGACACGTTCTTTATCACTTCATCGAAAAACATGGCTGCCTAGGGGAAATAGGAAAAGTGTCTTGCAGCAAAACACCAAGCGCTCCACCGTATCCTCTTCCCACCACCCCCAGCCGGGACTCCATCTTCTTGACAAATGTCTGTCCCTCTCCAAAGGTGGGATTCAATGCACAGTGCTGGGCAACCCCTGACAAACTGGCCAGACACATTCTTAGGATGTCATCAGTCAGTACTTCTGGGGAGAGGATAGAATTCGAGGGTTTGGGAGGTGTCTCATTGGGATGTGGGAGGCAGGGAGTAAGGGGATGCTGGAAAGTGCTCACTAAAGAGTTGTTTCCCCTGGAAGAAAGTGGGATCACTCCACCAGAGTCCTTAGAAGATATCATATCCCTTTCTTAATTCCTCTGGAGAACCCAGATCACCATAGGGAAAATGCAGCAGGGACCTCAGACCATTTCCCATGAGCCAATTTTAAAGATCCAGCAGGTCCACAGAGAGGGGTAACCTTGGTAAGTGAGGTCCAGGTGTATCACCTGTACTCGAGTCCATCTTCGACTGTTGAGGTCATCGAATCTAGGGTGGTCACTGGAGCTGAAGGCCAGCATTGCACTGGGGATGGCCTCGGTGAGTGTGTCTGGCGTGGCCTGCACCAGAGCAGTGGGACTTGGAACAGCCAAGGCTAGCTAATGAGAGAGCACAGGGAGGAAGGAGGCCAGGCAGAGATTGGGATGATGAAGCTGGGGATTTATGGTGAGAGATCCCCACCCCCTGGATGCCCAAATTCTATTTCTGGCTCTGCCACTGTAACTTGGGCAAAGTCCCAATGCCTTCTGGGCCTCATTTTTCTTTTCTGTCAAATGAGAAAGATGGCCTAGATCCCCCTTATATTCCCTCCCAGCCCCATTTGTGTCTATATTCCATATGCCATGTTCCTTGTAATAGGCATTATATGCTTTAAGTAGAAGTGGAAGCAATGATCTATACACTCGTCAGGGCCTGTGCCTCACCTGGTCCACGAATGCAGTTTTCAGTATGGGTGGGATGTGGGTAAGATGCTGAGCAAATTCTGGCTTCTTCACAGCTTCCAAGACTATATCTGGGGCTAGGCTCTGGAGCCAGGCACTATTGAGGCCACTGGCCAAGCTTCCCAGGGCTGCTAGACTCTGGCCATCCAAGACCTACACGGGGGAGGACAGACACAAATATCATCACAGCAGGCACTATGCTACATGTCTTGATTTTTTCTTCCCCTCGTACCCTAGAACCAGTTACCTTATAGCCAGAGTCCAAGATCTTATGGGTGAGGGCACGAGACTGGGCAGGGCTCCAACCCCTAACCTGGGCCAGGGTAGGCAGAGCGGCCACCAGGTCCTGGCCACTGATCTGCTTCTCAATCTGTGACACTGACAGCCCCAGGGCCGTTTGACCCAGTCTGCGCAGCATGGCCTCTGAAAAGTTCCCAAAGCTTCTCAGCAGCCCAGATGCCACCTGTAGGAGAGTCAAGTCTTGACCAAGGCACAGGATTGAGGCCCTGAACTTTGGCATACCCAACACAGACACACCTGGGGCAGGCACACACCTGAAAGCCACCAAATGGTAAGACTAAGACAATGTCAATTAAGTCTTATATGTCAATTAAGAAGATAACGGAATAATTCAAAACCACTGGACTGCTCCCTGAATACACCCTAAAGGTGATAATGTCATTAGCACCATTAAGGCTAACAATAATTCACACACACACACACATATACCTTTAAAGTTTGCCAACCCTTTTACATTCATTATCTCATCTGGTTTTGGTCAAGTCCAGTGAGAGAAAGGAAATTCACCCTCCCCAGCTGGTCTCCCAAGGAAAACCCAATCCACAGGGCCCTCACTACCTGTATGGCTTCCCAAGATGGCAGTTCAGGAGCTGACTTGTTTCCCTCAAGCTGTGGAGGCAGGTCTAAGCAAACCTTGTTGAGTCTCTGGGCCAGGACCAGGGCATCTTCAAGCTCTGTGTTTCCCAAGGCCTCTGGACTGAGGTGGCAGATGAGGGTATCTGGGATGCTAGTGAGAGAGCCAACCAATCAGGCAAACAAGTATTTTTAAGGGCCTACTTATGGCGTGGTGCCAGGTGTTGGGGATGCAAGTACAAAGAATGAAACAATCCCTAACCTCAATGAGCTACACGCTAATGGAAGATACAACAAGTACCTGTGAAAACATATTCAAGACAAACATAAATTAAATAAATATATACGTATACAAAGTGGCTAAATGTAAGGCAGCCTGGGAAGGACGCTGCTGGAGAGAGGGGTCAGAAAAGGCTTCATGCAGAAGATGGCGTTTCTGAGGCGAATTTGAAAGGAAGAGAGAGGAGATGCCGACATTCCTCCGCCCAGAAAGGATATATATACCCACAGTGACCCAGGGGTTCGGAGGAAGCCTGGCTACTCCTCTAATTCTCTGAGATATCTTAGGGGAAGGTCCTGCTCTAAGACCAGAGATGGGGAGAGCATTTTTCTACAGCCACACAGGATTCTACAATAGGCCTTCTCCCTGCAAGTTCAGCATCAAGGACAGAGAGACTCAAGGCCCATCAGAGCTCCTCCATCTCACATATCGTGGTCACCTCCTCAACATATCACACTCCAGAGTGCCCAGGGGTGAAGGTGCTAGTAGAGAAACAAGGGAGAGCCATCTCACCTGGAGAGGTCGAGGCTAGGAGGGGAGGTGAGTAGGGCTGTATAAAAGTTGGCTAGGTCTGGCATCAGGTGGAGATGGCTGATCAGGTGAAGGGCAGCAGGATCTCTCACTAACATCTGGAGCTGAGAGAGGAGAAGGAACCGTGAGAAGAGTGATGGATAAAGAAAGACAGAGGAAGAAGATATGGGCCAACCTCTTGGAGGTCGGTGCTCAGGAGCTGGTGCTCACCAAGTTTTGAAGAAAAAGCAGTTCTTGGTGGATAGTCAAGAAATGTTTATTAAGTGCTTACCATAGCCAGGTACTGCCCTAAGCCCTAGAATCCAGGTAAGGAGGAATGGCCTTTGTAAGAGGAACATGGGAGAAGAGCTCAGAGATTCATTTTATGATTTGCAGAACCATCTCGGGACACCCTAGTGCCAGCCAGAATCTCCTCCACCTACCTTGGGTTCATCCACCAATCTCTTGAGTTCCTCTTCAGTGGCGTGTTCCAGGAAGAAGCCCAGGTAATTGGCCAGCCAGGATGATGAGTTTAGGCCTGGCATGGCCTCATCCTGACAGCGGGTCCCAGATTCTTACAACACAAGGGAACAGAGAAGGCTTGGGTATCAGATATCCATCCCCTTTCCTTCCTCCCCACCCCATCCCATCAAACCTCAACACTGCCCCAAACACACATTGCCTTTGGTCACAAGGAGGCCTGGGTGAAGGAGGCTTCAGTATGGGCTGCCTCCACTGTACTCAATATATTGTGGAAGTAAAGCAGAGTGGGTGGGGCAGTTGTGTCTTTACATACACAGGGATGAAGTACATGGGGCTGTTAAAAAGAAATCTGACCTTGAAGTCAGGAGACCTGGGTTCAAAACCCAACTCTGAAACTTCCTAGTTCATGAACTTAGGCAAATAATTGCAGTTTCTTATTTGTAAAATGAGTTACAATAAATACTTTGCACATTGTAAAGTGATATATAAACATGAGCTATTAATATTAATTATTATTATTTGGAAGACGGTATGTTTTTCTTAACATACTATGGTTAAAGACAGATTAATTGCCAGCAAATGTCCAAGGAAAGGGAAAACAATTTGTAAGGTCATTTATTGTACTTCTGTTCATTCCTCTAGGCTCAAAGTTAGCCCTTTGCTTAATAAGTAAGGTCTCCCACTCTGGTCAGAGGCACTGTCTAATTCAAATGTTCATGCAGTCAAGTACCCAGGAGATCCAAATACACTAGAAATGCAGGCATATCGTTCACAAATGTCCGTGCAGGACCCAGAAACCTTTAACAGCAACAGCAATAACAAAAACAAGAGGAAAGGGACTGTATTGAACATATAAAACGTAAATAAATGAAATAGAAAAAGAAACAGAACATTGGCCTGGTGATTATCTGTTCCCTCTGGCAGACATCAGCTTTGATTGTGTTATTTTTTTAAATTTTTTAAATTGATTTGTTTATTTACTTTTAGTTTACAAGATTCGATTCCAGAGTCCCCTGAGTTTCAAATTTTCTCCCCTCCTTCTCCCCCCGTCATTCAGTCGTGTCTGACTTTGTGATCCCTTTGACCGTACTGCCTGTGGAGTTTTCTTGGCAAGGATACTGGAGTGGTTTGCCATTTCCTTCTCCAGTGGAGTAAGGCAAACAGAGGTTAAGGGATTTGCTCAGGGTCACACAATTAGCAAGTACCTGAGACTGGATCTGAACTCAGATTTTCCTGATTCCAAGCTTAGTGCTCCACCCACTGAATCATCTAGCTGCTTCTAGGTCCCCTGATGTCTAGTCTTGTGCTCTTTCATTATACCACAGTTAATAAGGGATAATACCTGGAACATAGATAGAACTTCAGGGTTCAAAGGGAATTGAGAGGTCATGGAGTCCCATCTCTTTATTTCATAGAGGAGGAGGATGGAAGCCCAGAGGATAAGAGACGTTGGAGGGCCACATGCCTAAAAGGAGTATGTGATTACTGACTTCTCTCTTTGGGCCTATAGAATTGCAGCCTTGCCCCAGGTGGGTTTTCTCAGGTGCTTTAGGACTTAAGGAGATATTAGCCTACCCTCTTGCAGGAGAAAGGCCACCATGCCTTCAAAAATCTTCCTCTGCTTCTCTGCTTCCAGGCTTGAGTAGATGTCATTCAGGGCTGACGTGCTAGGGAAAGGAGCAGGCCAAACTCACTGGTGAACTCTAATGGCTGAAAGGGACCTCAGAGTCTTACAAAGTATAGGCATCCCTTCCTTGGCATCCTTGAAATAGGGTCATCTGTTCTCTGCTTGAACATTCCCAGTGACTGGAAGCTTATCCCGCTCCCTGCACTCCAATGCTGCCAATCACATAGTTGAACAGAAATTATTGCTAGGTGGGTTGTCCTCCTATCAAGCTGACACTTGCCTCCCTGTAACTGTTGTTTGTGAGTCTTTGTTCTGCCTAAGCCAAGAGCAGAATTCCCAAGCAGAATGTCTTATTGATTGAAGCAAGAACCTGACCCCTTCAGCTGGAGGTCACTTACAGGCTGTAGAAAGTCTCACAGGATGTGTTCTGGGCAGCCAGGCAGTGGAAGGCTTCAGGGTGCAGGAGGAAGGGCTGGAGCCAGGACAGCCACTGTGACCATGTGGCCTGGGCTTCCCTGGCCTGGAATGCTGGCCTCAGCCTCCTCCATAGGCCATTAAATAACACCCCTGCCCACTGGTCTGAGAGCACCGCTGGAGAGAACTACTCCAAGATAGAAAAAAAATAGTAATGATGATGGCACTTCCCATTAGAACAGTTTACAAAGTGTTTTCAAATCCCTTTTCCTGTTTAAGCATCAAAACAACCCTGAAAGTTTTTCAGGACATTGGTTATGGTTTCCATTTTAAAGATGAGGAAAGAGAAGTCTGGAAAGAAGTAACTTTTTCCAAGACCATCAAGCAAGGTGGGGCAGAGCTGTCTCTCAAACTCTGGACTCCTGACTCCCAGGACAGTGTTCCTGGTCACACAGGAAGGATTAATCAGTCTATGACCACACCTGAGTATCACATTTCTATTCTGATTTCCAAGGCCTGGGATATACATGTGAGACCCACAGGCCCGGTACTGTCGCTAAAGGTTGTGGCTTGGACAAGGGGCTATTCTTGAGAGATTATGGGGTCTACACCATGCCCCTTGGTGGGGACGGATTTAAAGTTCTTTCCTACCATACTGATAACATAAGGTCAGAGGCAAAAATGGAATGGGAAGATGAGGAAGTCAGGTGTTTTCACAGAGGATACACAGCATTATGGAGCCTATCTGTAAAATGGTTTTCCCATCACCAAAGCCGACCTTTGTTGCCCATCAGGGACTGGGGCCCACAGTGCCACTTACCTGCTGGGAAAATCTCTCCAGTGCAATCTCAAGAACAGGGAGATCAATTTTGGAGAACAGCAGGGTGGAATATGCAGGGTCCAGGACCCTGGGCAGACTGCTGGCCACAAGGCAAGGATATAGGGATATCAGAAAATCTTCCTTCCAGACCCGCGGCCATGACCTCTGAGGGAAAGAGATCTCTTAGCTTGACACCCTAGTCATACTCCAGCTTGGAACCCCAGAGTGAACCCTGAACCTGGCCCCAGGTTGAAGTCTGACCCCAGCCCTAGAATGACCTCTAATCCTGCCTCTGGCTATGCCCTCACCCCGTCAGCCATGGAAGAGTATGGACGATTCGGTGCATCCTGTTCCCACTTCTGGGGACACAGGTATAGCTATTGCCCTGTGCTTATTTCTGTGGGATTGGGGGTGGGATGGAGTGGGACTTTGAGTGTCATCTTCACACACAAAGTACACTGTTAACTTTTAATGTTCACTGGGAGTCTTTCCAATCCCAGAGACTGAGGCCTTAGTTTCCCTATGTGAAATGAAAGGGAATCAATGATCCTTTTATTTAGCAGATGAGGAACCTAGTGGCCGGAGAGAAAGGTCACATGATGAATTACTACTAAAGGCCAGGCTATGGCCAGAAAACCACATGATAAGAAGCTCTAGGAAAAGGCTAGAAGGAAGAAAGGGAAGAGAAATTGAAATTTATTGTTCATAATGAGGTTTTTTGGATCACTGTAGGGTTTTAGTCACATAGGCGAAGTTAGGTCCTCACCGGGATGCAGGCGTACTGGGCCAATGTCACGTGACAGGTGGAATGGTCCCCACTGGATGCTGCCCTGACTTCCTCTTCACTGAGGCTGCAGAATGAAGGGATGGTTTCAGTCAGATCCACCAACTCATCATCACATACAATATTGTCTTTACTTCCCCGATCCAGCCCAGTAAGAAGACGGTGGTAGTGAATGCACTAGGTCCAGTGTAGACAGCTTGGAGTGGGAAACTATATTTTCTAAATGAAACCTCTTCAATAAAGCCAGATACTCACCTTGGTACTGAGGCACAGATAGTGGCTTCTGTTCAAAGAGACAAATAAGTTGGTGTTACCTGCTGATGTCCTCAGCGTGGAAGAAAAATGAGCAAAATTATCAATCATGCTACCATTTATGCTTTCATTTTCAAAGCTGGTTATTCATTAAAGGAAGGCCTTTTGCCTTTATCAGGGGCATCAATGAACAAAGCAACTGAATACTATTCTTGACAATAAATATAAGCAGGGGTATACTGGAAGCAGCTTCAACTAGTTCACAAAAGCTGGTTGTTAAATTTTTAGTGTGAGCATTTATACTTCATAGCAGCAATGGATACAAATTAGGGCTTGATTCATTGTTTTATTGAGTGTCTAGTGATAAAGAAAATGAAAATAATACAGATTAAACTTAAAAGTGTGTTGTGCTTACATTTTTTTCAGAGAGCTGGTTGTTAAACATTTACCAGCTTACTTCTGTGAAATCCAGAAATAGAAGCAGAAATGCAATTGTTTTTATTTATTAATGGCCACAATCCAGGCAGAAGTTTAAAAAGCAGGACACTGAGTTTGCTATAATTGGAAATAACTGCTCTCCTACCCTCTGACCTGGTTAGATCACACTTACAAAGCACTGGACCTGAAATCAGAAGATCTGGAATCCAATCTTGGCTCCACTGCTCACCACCTATATGACTGAACAAGTTATTTAACCTTCCCAAGCCTCAGTTTACCAATCCATAAAATGAAGGAGTGGGACAAGATCTCTACCGTCCCTTTTAGCCTCAAATCTTGTGACCCTGTGGAATACTGTGGTCAATTATGGGTGCCACATTTTCGGAAGGACATTGTCAAGCCAGAGCTTATCTAGAGGAGGGAGACAGCAAGGTAAGAGGCCTTAAAACGATATCATGGAGCCACTGACTAATGGAATTGGGGATGCTTATCTTGGAGAAGAGAAAAACATTGTACTGAGGAAGGGGGACAAAATTTGTTCTGCTTGGTTCCAGAGGACAAAACACTGAGCAAGGAGTAGATATCACCAGAGGGTAGATAGTTCCATGCAGGGATAATCTTAATAATTAATATTCAATTATTAATTTAATTTATTATTAACACTATCATAATGCATTATATGATGTAACTACAAAATTTTAATTAATTTAATTTATTATTAATCAAATCAAATTAAATAAATCTTAGTATAAAACTATCCAAAAGCAAAGTGAGGTATCTCTGGAGGCAGGGAATACAAGGTGTTCAAGCAGAGACTGGATCATCATTTGCTAAGGATTTTGTCAAGGGGATTTCTGTTTCAGGCAGGAGTTGGATGGAGTGACCTCTGGGACTTGGCTGTTCTCATTTGACTTGTTTGCTTTATGGAATCAAATCAGATTGCTTTGGGAATAGAAGTGTAAACAGATGCTTCTTTCTTTCTCTCTGTTAACGGAAACTTCGCAGTCTGGAACAAATGGTGCGGTGTTCTAAGGTCAGTGCTTGCCTTCAGGGGTAGTAGGATACAAAAGAAAAGATTTACCATCAATGGATCCCGTGGTACACTGCAAAAAGGTACATATCATTAGCACATGCAGGCTGTTTTCCAACTTTGCTCCATATTACTCTCTGACATATCCTACTGTCCAGCCAAACCAGCCTTCTTCATGTTTCCTGCATTTACACCTTTGAGCTGGCTGTGCTCTTTGTCTAGAATCCATTCCCACCTCACCTCTGTATCTCAAATCCAGTTTCTTTCAAGCTTCAAACTCAAGCGCCAACTTCCACCCCAAACCCTTCCTGATCCCTCCGCCTGCTAGTGCCTCCCCCAGCCCATACACCTATCACCCTATATCCATGTACCCATATCTGTACATACTGTCTTTCCCTGTAAGCTCCTTGAGAGCAGGGACTGTTTGTTTCACTTTATTTTTGTATCCCCAGTGCCTAATCCAGAGCTGACCCTTAATAAATACTTGTCAGTTGGTTCCCTGGTCCCTCCAGTCCATTGATCTGATAGTACTTTATATTCCCCTTATATATTGATCGTAGATTCAGAGCCAAAAGAGAGCTTTGAGGTGCTCAAGTCCTTGATTTGACAGATGTGGAAACAGGCTAGAGAGGCTAACCAATTTTCCTAGAGTCACATAACTAGTAAGTGAAATATGAACCCAGGTCTTTTTGTCACTCTAGCCACTACACTAGAGGTCTAAACCAGATTAAAATGTAACTGGTAAATATTTAATGAAACAAACAAAAATACAATGCAACATACATAATGTTAATTTGTGGTTTTCTAAGTCAATATGCAACCCTCAGGAATCAATTTCTATTTGAGTTTGATACCACTGGGCTACACACTGTGCCTTCCTTGCTTGGATCTTTGGAAGTATTTCTATCAGTTCATGTATCTGCTCCCACCTACTAAATTAAAAGCTACAAAGAGGTAGGCTTGTCAGCCTTTAAAATCTGTTTTGGAGTCCACTGCCCAGAATCTCTCTTTCCCATGACCTGGAATCTTCCCTGGCCAAAGAGAACCTAACTCCATCAAAAAGAGTCCCAAAGGGATCTTCTTACCAGATGGGTCCCTGAAGTCATGGTGCAGCCTAGAAGAAAGAAGAAATGAGGCCATTAGGAAGACAAAAGGCCTGGTTCTGGCTCACCTCTAAGCCTGGGTCTGTCTAACTCACAAGCCCACCAGACAGGGCAAAGGCCTGGACCACCGTCAAGGACACCCTTGCCCCCTTCCTCTCTACTCCCTTCATGTCCTCCTCTTTCCTAGCATTCTTATAAGGGCGGTTTACAGTGCCAGCACCTCTAGGACTCTTCCTTGTCAAAGGAATGCTCAGCAGCTGTGCTTGATAAGAGACCCAGAGGAAAAGCAGCAGCTGAGCCCTTGAGGTTTCAGAGGCCCAGGCCTGTAGATCACCCTACTTATGAGCATCAAGGAATGGCTGGGGTTGGTTCTGGGAAACAAACCTGGGAGTGGTAAAGGAAGGGGCGTAATGAACTACACTGCACCTCCCATCCCTGTGTAGCTTCTGAAGACCTTCCCAACCTATCCTGTCAGCCTTATTGGACATTCCTCCTCCTCCCACACTCTGATCCAGCCAAATCAGCCTTCTCTGTGTACCAGATACATGAAATCCATCTTGCATCTTCATGTCTTTGCACTGGCCTTCCTCCCTGTCTGTAATGGACTCAGGCACTCCCTTCTACATGAAGCCTTTCTCATTCTCCCCCCACATTTCACCTACTTTGGGCCTCCCTCCTTTTGTAGCTCACTCCTTTTTAAAAAAAAAAACTTTGACTCCGCCTCTAGTTACCTCCCTGGGTTTTGCCATCATACCTCAGCTACCCTGGAACATCCCCGTGGTCCCCTTTTCCCACTGGTGAATTCCTCCAGAATCTTCATTTTGAGGAAGGGTCTCAGCCCAGTCATCCTTCATTCTTCTTCCAATTCTGCCTCTGACTCACCAAACTCTGCCCCCGTGTCACCACAGGGGACCTTCCCCTACCTTTTCAGCTCCCTTTCACGTGTGATCTTTCCTCAATAGAATGTAAGCTCTTGGATGGCAGGGATTGTCTTTCTTTGTGCTGATATTTCTGTCTCCAGCCCTTAGTACAGTGCCTGGCATATAGTAAACTTAATAAATGCTTGTTGCTGCTGACTAGTGGCTTTGTATTTATTCTCTCTCTGTGTGCACATACATATACATATATGTGCATATACGTGTGTATGTATGCACACATACACACTTGTATATAAATATATATACACAATACATATAGGCATGCACATATATACCTAGACAAATATATAAACATATACAAGTATACATATTTATACATATATATGCATGTGTGCATATGTATATACACACATACATACACATGTGTATATGTACATATCTATATATCTATATATATGTATATGTCTATATCTATCCACATCTATACATACATGTATGTGTATATATCTATATCTATACATATATATTATATTTATGTCTCTTTTGCTGGAATATAAGTTCTGTAAGGAAGAGACAGTTTCATTCTTCTGTATTTGTAATTCTGTTGCCTATTACAGCTAGTGGGACAGATAAGGCACTTAATGAATGCATGTTAATTGACTGAGAGAGTAGATTGTCCTGAAAGAACAGGCTTCAGTGATTCCATGGGACACTGAAGGAGCCGACAGTACCTGGGCAGCGAGTGAGCTGGTGAGTCCCAGCCGCATGCAGAGCCCTGGTCTGGAAGAGACAGCTTGAGGGAAGTGGCTTGCAATTTGGGGCCTAGTGCCCACTTTTCTGAGAAGTGTGGATATCAAGGAAGAGAGAACAGTGATAGAAGCCTGTATGTAGATCGGAGCTCTGATCCTGTATTATATCTGAACCAATCTTTTTCTGGAGAAGAGATTGTCTGGGAAAGGACATAGGGCAAGGGTGGGGAACCCACAGGTTCCCTCCAGATCACATGTGACCCTCTATGTCCTCAAGGGCAACCCTTTGACTAGATCCAAACTTCACAGAACAAATCCCCTTAATAAAAGGATTTGTTCAGGGGTAGCTGGGTGATGCAGTGAATAGAGCACTTGGCCCTGGAGTCAGGAGGACCTGAGTTCAAATTTAGCTTCAGACACTTAACACTTAGTAGCTGTGTGACCTTGGGCAAGTCACTTAACCCCAATTGCCCTGCCTTCCCCCTTCCAAAAAGACAAAAAAAAAAAAGACATAAAAAGATTTGTTCTGTTAAACTTGGACTCAATCAAAAGGCTGCAGCCAAGGACCTGGGCCACATGTGGCCTTGAGGCCGAGGGTTCCCCACCCTTGAATAGGTGAGTTTCTCTACAGATGTAACCCTCCCAACACACAAAGGAACCAGAAGAGACTAGTCACCCATTCCCACTGTTACCATCCCAAGGAACCTTCCTAACTTCACGATCCTTCCACCAATAAAAAGGCTGAAACTCCTCCGATTATTAGCAAATCCTTCCTTTAGGATAAATAGACTTCTCTAGTAAAATTCATGTCACAGAATTATTGCATCTCAGAACTAGAATGGAACTCAGAGACCATCTGTACCCAGTTAGGAATGTCCCTCTACAACATCCCTGAGAAACAGTTATCTAGGTGGCACAGTGGAGTGGATAGAGTACCAGCCCTGGTGTCAGGAGGAAGACCTGAGTTCAAATCTGACCTCAGATACTTGCTAGCTGTGTGACCCTGGGTAAGTCACTTAACCCCAATTGCCTCCCCACTCCTTAAAAAAGAAGATTCCTGCTCTGATATAGGTTGGCCTACTTGTGTTCCGAGTTCCCCTCCATCTTTGAGATCCCATGATGCGTGACTTAAACTCAGATCTCTGGATTCTCAAGTGTAACACTCTTCCCACTATACCATTTAGATTGAGATTTTGTAATCTAGGTTAAATCCAGCTGGAGATTGTCTGAGGCAGGTGGGCAAAGTGGAAAGGACACTGATTCGGAGTTGAACCAGAAGACCTAGGTTCAAATTACTGATCTGCTGGCTAACTATCTGTGTGACAGTGCTCAGCTTCCTCCTCTATGAGATAAATGAGTTGGACTAGGTGCTCTCCTAAGGCGCCTTCATATAAGTCTACGATCCTATTGAGGTAAGAAGGTGACTCCCCACTCCATTGCCCAGGCTCTGCCCTCCCCTATTTTTCTAAGGCTGAGAGCGAGCCTACACTGTCTTATTCACCTTGGGAATCTGGGTGTGATCCTGCCATAAGCAGAGAGATAGATGGAATGAGCCTCATTCTTTACATACTCAGGTTCCTTTGGAGGTTTAAGTTCATCTGGAAGCCACAGCTAAATGCTCAGCTTGGCAGAAGGCCTGGGACAGACATCTAATAGTCTGATTGAGGTCTGGCAGACCTCAGATGGCTGAGAGGCCCAGACTCTGTGGTCACTTAGCTGAACCCAGCTATATTAGGGTTTTGCCAAACCCCTAACTACAGTCTCAATGAACCATCCCAAATCCTTAATAATCTGTCTGGGCTGGCCCAGGCTGGAGGTGGCTGGGGCTGGGAACTGGGGATGGAGGTACCTCATTGCAGAGCTTGAGAAAACTGAGGAAAACAGGAGTTCAGTTTTCCTAGAGATCATAATGAATAAACATCACCTTATGTTTTTGCTTCTGTTCATTTCATCAGATCCTCGCAACAGCCCTAGGGCACGGGCATCCCTCAGCATAGTCACTATCACCAACCCCCCACCTCAGAGATGGCAAGTCACTTGCCCAGGGTCACACAGTGAATTAATGGCTGAGTCAGGCATTAGAACCCAGGTCTCTTAAAGCTCTGTTCAGGAAAGCTAGTGACTAGTAAATAGAACCAGGAACCCCAGAGGGAAGTAGAAAAATATTAGACCTGGAACAATGAAGAGCTGGACTTAAGCCTCCATGAATTTGCTAGGTGAATTTAGGCAAGTCACTGCCCCTGTCTGGGCTTCAGTTTCCTCATAGGTGACAATGAGCATGGTGATTTTGCCCCCATAAATCTGCTGAGGCCAAACCTTCCAAGGATAAATCAAAGGAAATCCCAGAGGAACCCTGGGGTGGGGACAAGAAAACACCTGTCCCCAGCTGAGAAAGAAAAAGAGTCTGAGTTAGTACACCATCAGTAGTCTTTGAACATCTGTACTCACCCAGTGCCAGGAAGAGGAGGAAGATGCCCAGACCACAGAAAAGGGACCCCATTGCTTGCTGAGAGGCCATCTGAGGAGAGAATAGTGCCCACCTGATCTATGGGGAGGAATGAGGAGACTTGTTGGGATCTGATCTCTGGGGACTGAAAGGATCTCACCTACAGAGAATAAGGGGACTTAGTGGGACAGAGACCAGATCTCCGCTGCAGTCTGGGAGGAATAATGGGGGAATTCTATGGAGCAGAGACTGGATCCCACCTTCATCCTGGGAGAAAATAGGGAGGATCCAGTGTGAGGAATGGGCAGAATCCCACCCTTGCCCTGGGAGACAATGACTCAGTACTGAGGAAAGGGCAGCCAACCGGGAGGGAGGCATCCAGACCTGTAACAGTCTCTAGTTAACCTCCTTCTCATTCTCCCAGGTCCTACCCACAAGAAACCTGGGAGAGGCAGCCCAGGCTCCTCATCCTATATCATCCTGCAAAGTTTTCTTTACATCTTCCCCAAAACCCAGTAACAGTCACATTAGACAGCTTATCTATTAACCAAGCCATCTTTCCTGAGCCTCTCTGAGTGTGCTCAGCTTTCCTGGGAGAGGGGCAAACAGGAGAAGAAAAGTTGGGACTCACTCCAGGGGACCTCCCAATTGGGCCAGGGGAGACTTTCTGTTTCTGTATGTCTCTGCCTCTGTCTGTCTGTCTCTCTCTTCCCCCATCTAACACTTTCTGTGACACACACACACACACACACACACACACACACGCACACACGCACACACGCACACACGCATACACACTCACACACACCACAGGACAAGGTATGATACAATCCACCACAGACCAGCACAGCTATTTATCACTCTCTTAGGAAAGAAGGCTCCCTGTGTCTACCCCCACCCAATGCTGCTTTCTCTCCCTTTCTCCATTAGTGAGTGGTGGCTGACTGCCTGCCTACCCCTCTCCCTGATGGTTTACTCACTATGAGGAGACTCCCAAGCCAAGTCCTGGGAATATCTGTAATATTGACATGAGGGAAAATAATAAGGGATGGGGGGAGGCGGGGGAGTTTCAGTCCATGCGAAAGGCAGAGGCTGTCAGATTAGGACTCTGTGATCAAGGAAAACTCAGGGCACTACCGCAGGAGGAGAAAGTAAGGGTCGGGTTGGTGATGGAAAGGAAGAAACCCTGGACAGTGTTTGAGAAAGGAGCAAGACTAGGGCAGAAGAGAAGAAAGGGATGGGAAGGCCAAGGAGCCAGACTACCCAAGTACCTGAGCTGTCCCCTCCTGGAGCTAGGGAGCCTGAGCAGCAGCCCTGCACCTGCTTTTTCAGTCCTTAGCCAGAGGGTGTGGCTGCCTCTCCTCTCTAAGGCCCCAGGCTGAGGCAGGAGTCCTTCCTAGTACCCAGGCTAGAAAGGGGGAGTATGGGCTAGAGGGTGGAGAATGGGGAAGGGTGTGGCTGGGCTGACTGAAGAAGAGCTTGGACTTGGAGAGAACATCCAATAGAGAGAGATTTACCTTCCTGTTCTCTTCTTGTCTGTCGCAATATTTCCATCCTTCAGGCATTGGGGCATGCAGTGAAAGAGTCACTAAAATATGACTTCCTCTGATGTCATTGGTCCTCTTCAAAAATGAAAGACCAAGGGGCAGTAGATAGAGCATTGACCCTGGAGTCAGGAGGATCCGAGTTCAATCTGACCTCAGGCACTTACTAGTGGTATGACCCAGAGAAAGTCACTTAACCTCAATTACCTAAGAAATAAATAAATAAATAAATAAAGAAGGACAGACAACCACATTCTATCCAGACTCCCCTTAGTCCAGGAAGGATCTGATGCTCTTCTGAAATCCTCCAGTTCTAACTGACTCCCTCTTTTAACAACCTCTCTGTGCCTCATTTAACTAAATGTAAAATGGCTTCTAGGGACCTGCCTCAAAAAGCTGCTATGAGGATCAGGTCAAATAAATAGGCATTATTATAATGAATCCTAAGGCAGGGGTTCTTAAATGTTTTTGTGTTCTGGGCCCCTTTGGTGGTCTGGTGAAGCCTCTTTAACCCTTCTCAGAATCATGTTTTTAAATGCAGAAAATAAAATACATGGGATGTCAAAGGATACCAATGACATTGAAACACAGCTATGACTTATGGGGAAAAAAAGTTCATAGACCCAGGTTTAGAACATCAGTTCTAAAGGGTATTTCATATATAATGTATATACCTAGTTATTTAAAGATCATCTCCCCTCGTAGAACATACACTCCTCGAGAAGAGACAATTTTTTGCCTTTATTTGCATCCCAGGGCTTAGCACGGTGCTTAATAAATCATTGTTGGTTCGTTACCTTTTCCATCATGTTGTCTCTTCTCTTACTCTCTGCGTCTTCTTCCTCCTCCACCTCCTCATTCTTATTGAGGTGGTGCTGAGTGGCCTTTGTAATATTTTTGGGGGTGATTTTATAATTTTGAAACATTGTTGTAATTTCAGTCTTGTGTTAAGTTGTAAAAGCCACATTTCTCCCTAGCTGTAAAGCATTAACTCTGTCCCTTCCCTGCCCCCAGCCTAGAGGTATTTCCTCTGAAACCATTAACTCTATAGCTATGATAACAAGAATCCTTTAAAAGTGTTACCTCCTTTTGTTCTAGTAAACAAGACTCATCCATTTGCAGACTGGATGGGTACTTCTCATTTAAATTTGACCTCGAATTTCACCGCTGGTTGACTTTATGATGTTTCAAGGCAAAAACCACACCTCTCACTCCCAGCCCCCTGGAGTTTCTCTCAGTAAATTATGGGCAAAACACATGCGCAGTTGATGTGAAGGGTGCGTGTTCCTTTAAGTATTAGGTACTCCCTGGCTCCTCCCAGGCCCCTCCCTAACTCCACCTTTGTACACCTAGTTAGTCTAATGAACCTATGACTGACAGTTTTGTGTCTTTAAAAACTGCATCTCTACCCCCTGCTCTTTGCAGGCTTTTTCTTTACTCTCTCCTGCCTGCTGATAAGCATAATAAACTTTTATAAAACTGCTAAGATTGCTTAAGCCTGGTAATTCTTTTCGGACGACAAACCTAGAAAGGATTTCAATAGAAATCCCCCCTATTTATACTTCTTCATTATCATCATCACTGAAGCTTATAAAGTTCTTCCCCATCCATTATATTCTCTGACAAACCCCTGCCCTTTCTCCCTCTCAGGGTTGTCCTGAGGATCAAATGAGATCATGGATGTAAAAATCTTTTGTAAGCAAAATGCCATCTATACCGAACAGCCAGTTTTTATTTTGGGGAGGGGCATGAACTGGGGCCTTCCTTGCCTCATTTTCTTGGTTCATAATTGAAGGGGAACACAGGAAATAGTTTTACCCTCCAGCCTTGGAAGTGCCGCACTATGCTGGGGGAGATAGCCTATGGGAAGACCTATACTCACTACATTCAATACAGGGTCCCTGAACCCCCATCCCACTCTTCATTTGGTTGTAAGGTTTTTATGTCCTAATGAATACATGGTCAGTTTTTGTGTAAATGTCATGTACCACTGAGAAAAAGATATATTCCTTTTTATCCCCGTTCAGTTTTCTCCAAAGCTCTTATCATATCTAACATTTCTAAAATTCTATTCATTTCCTTAACTTTTTTTCTTATTTATTTTGTGATTAGATTTATCTAGTTCTAAGAGGTGAAAGCTGAGTTACCCCACTAGTACAGTTTTACTATTTCCTCTTGTAATTCATTTAGGTTCTCCTCTAAGAATTTAGATGCTTTACCATTTGGTGCCTATATGTGTAGTATTGACATTACTTCATTGGCTATGATTTTAGCAAATTTACCTTTTAGCAAAATGAAATTTCCCTGCTTCTCTTTTTTAATTGGATCTATTTTTGATTTTTCTTTGTCTGAGATCATTATTGCTATCCCTACTTTTTTTTTCACTTTAGCTGAAGCATAATAGATTCTGCTCTAGTCCCTTAATTTTACTCTGTTATATCTCTCTCTGCTTCAAGTGTGTTTCTTATAAACAACGTTTTGTAGGACTCTAATTTTTAACACATTCTGCTATCCACTTCCATTTTATGGGTAAGTTCATCCCATTCACATTCATAGCTATGATTACTAACTGTGTATTTCCCTTTATCTTATTTTCCCCATTTATCTTTCTCTCTCTCTTCTGACCCTGTCCCTCCTTAAAAGTGTTTTGCTGCTGACCACCACCTCCCACCATATACCCTCCTTTTATCAGCACCGCCTCCTCTTATCTGCCTCTCCTCCTACTTCCCTGTAGGATAAGATGGATTTCTATACCCAGTTGAGTGTGTATATTATTCCCTCTGAGTCAATTCTGATGAGGGTAAAGTATAAGGAAGGGTTGCCTACCAGCCCCTGCCATCTTCCCCTCCATTATAAAAATTCTTTTGTACCTCTTTTATGGAAGATAATTTACTCCATTCTGCCTCTCCCTTCTGCCTTCTCCCAATGTATCCCTCTTTCTCACTCCTCAGTTTTATTTTTTTGAATATCATCCCATCATGGTCACACACCTGTGCCCTCTATGTATACTCCTTCTAACAGTCCTAATAATGATAAAGTATCATCTTCCCATGTAAGAATACAAACAGAGAGTGAGGAAGAGTATAAGGGAGCTCTCCTGCTAAAATGAATTCTAATCATCTGTCTTTTTCCTTTCTTTGTATCCTTAACACTTAGCCCAGTGCCTTGTACATAGTAGGTGCTTAATAAATGTTTAAGTTCTAACTCTTTTTAAAATTTTAATTTTTCCTTTTTTGTTACATGTTAAGTTCTGAATGGCCTTCGTCTCTCTCTCCCCACACCACACTAGAGAAGGCCACCATTTGATGCAGATTTATAAATATATGTAAAACCATGCAATGCATCCTTCTGTTTATCTATTCTTTCTCTGGAGGTAGATAATATCTTCCTTTATAGTGGACCTGAGTATTTGTAGTACTCAGAATAACTTAGTTGTTCATACCAATTCTTCAAACAGTATTGCTGTTACTTTATAAAATGTTTTCTTGGTTCTACTCACTTCACTTTCCATTATTTCATACAAGCCTTTCCATGCTTTTCTAAAATCAACCAGTTCATCACTTCTTATGGCACAGTAGTATTCTACACATAAAATATATCACACAACATATTCAGTCATTCTCCAATTGACAGGCACCCCCTCAATTTCCAGTCCTTTGCCACCACAAAGAGAGTTGCTATAAATATTTTAGAGCATAGAGGTTCTTTTCCTTTTCCCCCAATCACCTTGGGAAACAGACCTAATAGCAGTATTGCTGGGTCAAAGAACAGACTGACTGATTCCTAATTAATGGCAAAGTGACATAATTTGCTCCTACTCCAAATGTTTTTTAAAGGTCACCCCAAATAACAAATAATTTTTAAAAATAGTAAATGAATGGTGTGCCCTGGTCATAGCAGGGTGATAGTGAAGGAAAGAAAGAAGACAGAGATGAAGTGGAGGGCAGCCAGCCTGGGCTCAGCCTGGGTCATGGATGGATGCTCCACTGAGTAGATCACCTCCAGGAGGCTAAGCTGGAGGTGAGAATGCTGCTGGCATGATCCTGGATGAGTTGCTTAACCTCTCAGCATCCTACATAACTCTCCAAGACGATAAGTTGTAGAATGGCTAAACATCTCCTCGAGGAGAGGGAATTACTTCACTGGGATAATCCTCTTAACTTTCTCCCAAACAGGGAAATGCAGGCTTGAACCAGAACTGTTAATGATGACTGATATGATTAAAAACAACAATAACAACAATAAATGAATAGAAGTGTTCCCACTTTCCCATCTCCGGAGCAGTTATTCCTTCCCTACCCTTCCTCTCCCCTAATCCTCTATCTGTGGGTGAGTGATCTTTCCTTGGCCACGAGTCCAGCCTAGTTGGTCTTCTTTCTACACTACTCTGTCTAAATAGAGGGATGAACACAGTGGATGGGAGGAAGGGGCATTTTGGCATCATGGGCTTGCTTGAAGGAAAGTAAAAAAAGTCCAAAAACCATTCACCAGAAGCCCCCTATCATGCCCCTGAAAGACTGACTGTTTAGGAGAAACCTAGGCTCCCTTAGGGATCATCCAACACTACTCCAGGCCCCAGCCAGGAACAGGTGTGCTGACCACACCCACCAGGTGATATCCCTGAATCTTCTTTGGGTCTCTCCCCAAGAGAATCAAAAGTTAGGTCTGCAACTCACACCTGTGACTCAGAAGGGGAGGGAAAGATGTTTAACAGTCCTTAGTCATCCAAGAAGGCTCACTATGAGCCCCATGGCCAGGGCTAGTCCTTGATTCTGGTAGAGTTTGTAGCTGCTTATTTGGCACACATATTGTATTGTAAGAGGGCACTCCTACCCCAAAATGTCTTCCTTGTGTACCTAAAATCCCACCCTTAGAACTTCTGTCCTTAAGGTTAGAGCATTGAAGGCCCTTGTTAACATTTGCTGAGCCCCAATGTCTCAGGCTTTGTAATAGAGATAGAAAGAAACAAGACTCAGTCCTTGTCCTTGAGAAACTTATAAAGTAGGTGACCAGAAAAAGAGATACATTAGAAAGGGACACCCTAAAGTGAGGCTAACCTAAAGAGAAGCTAACTGAAGTCTTGATTTGCATCTACCCTGCATACCTGTCATAAAACAGATATTGATAATATATATTTCTAAAGCACTCTTATGGTTTACAAAATATTCTCCTCACAACCACCTTGTGAAGTAAATTATTTAAGCCTTCATATCTCTATTTTACAGATGCAGATGAAGTGAGGATGAAGGGCATGAAGCAACCTATCCATGGACACCCAGCTAGTAAGTGTTAGAACATGGAATGCCCCAGGCAACTCACTAGGACTGTAATTTGCAGAGGAGGTGCCAACTTGCACACTTGTAAAGGGAATTTCCTCATGTGGGAGTTCCCCATATTAATGAAATTATAGATCTAGGCCCTAACTCTCAGCTCTGATGACCCAGTTCTCTTATTCCACTCTGGAATCTCTCCAACCCTCATCCTACCCACCTTAGAAAATCAGGCCTAGGGTGCTTAGCCTCCTAACTGACTGTTCTCACTTTGCCCCACATCTTCCAGATGGATTGAAGGGGTTCTAGACAGTAAGCAAAAGATGTAGAATGGAAAACGCTTGATCATCAGAGAGATCTCATGTTTGGCCAAGGAACCCACCTACCTTCAGGATGCCGTCTGAGTGTGCTACTGAGTGTCAACAACTGTAACTGATTTTTATAAATCTTACTAAACCTCAAAACACTTTGTTCATGTTATCATGTAATCCTTACAGTGATCCTACAAGGTTAGTGTTCTAGGTATTGTCATTCTCCTTTTTACAGAGAAGGAAAGGACAAGTGATTTTCCCAGGATCACACAGTTAATAAATGAACATCTGAGGCAGAATTAAAACCCAGGTTTTCCCGACTCCAAGTCAAAGCCTCTGTCCATGATGTAGCCTATGGAGCAGTTCCAGCAGGGCTGGTGGAGAACAGGAAAGAAAGGAGGAGGTTGGAAGTGGCTGGTTTCTTTCATGAAATTGCCTTTAGGCCTTTTCCTTGGATAGAATGGAAAAAGCCTAAGATAGAGAGTTAGGAGATCTGGCCTCTTGACTATATTACTCACTAGCTAAATGACCTTGGATCTAGGTTCTGAGAGAAGACAAATTCCTTGAAGGTAGAAACTGATTCATTTTTGTCTTTGTATTTCCAGGACCAACTACAAAACCTGGTTCATGTAGGTGTTTAATAAATGCTTATTGAATAATAATGATAGCAAGCATTTATATAGCATTTTAAGGTTTACAAAGCACTTTACAAATATTATCTCCTTTGATTCTTGCAACAACCCTGGGAGGTTGGTGCTGTTATCACTCCCTGTTTTTCATTTGAGGTAACTGAGGGCAGACAGAGATTGAGTGATTTGCCTAGGGTCACATAGCTAATAAATCTCTGAGGCTGGATTTGAACTCAAGTCTTCCTGATTCTAGGTCCAGTGCTCTATCCACTGGACTATCCACTATTACACCTAGCTGCCTCAGAAGGAATAAATGAATGAATGCATGGGCCTCATTGTCCTTTTCAGTAAAATGTCTATGTAGAATCCATACCCCAGCACCCTGTTGTTTTCCTCTTTCTCCTCCTCTTCCTCTACTTCCTCCTTCTCCTTCTTCTCCTCCTACCAGAATTCAGAGTCCCAATCCTGAGACCTTGGGTTCTCACTGGTAAGCTTTTACCCAATACAATAGAGGAGCATCAGAATAGATCCCTTCCTATACTAATATTATAGGATTCTGTATGCTATGGAAGGGGAGGGATCAATTAATCCTCCACTAATGGGGGAAGACTTCTTTAATTATTCTTTATTTTTAACATTCTTGTTTTTAAAAAAATTGAGTTCCCAGGGGCAGCAAGCTGGCACAGTGAATAGAGCACCGGCCCTGGAGTCAGGAGGACCCAAGTTCAAATCAGGCCTCAGACACTTAACACTTACTAGCTGTGTGACCTTGGGCAAGTCATTTAACTCCAAATTGCTCTGCCTTCCCCCCTCCAAAAAGACCAAAAAAAATTGAGTTCCAAATTCTTTCCCTCCCTCCTGCCCCTTCCCCACTCATTGAGAAAGCAAGCAATATGAGATCGATTATACATGTGAAATCACACAAAACATATTCCTGTGTTAGCCATATTGAAAAAATGAAACAAGAAAAATAAAGGTGAGCAAAGTATACTTCAATCTGCACTCAGAGTTCGTCAGTTCTCTCTCTGGGGGATCATTGTATTGACCAGAATAATTAAGTCTTTCACAGTCGATCATTCTTACAATATTTTGTTACTGTGTACAATGACCTGGTTCTGCTCACTTCACTCTGTGCCAGTTTACATGAGGGTGGGGGAGTCAGGGTACATGTGTGAGGAGATGAAGGGGCAAGGTAAGCCCCTCTGTAAGTACTAAGATTATATAAACCAAGGCCCCAACTCGATACGACCTTTCTATTACCCTGAGTTGTTTTGGAACAGAGAATCCTGAGAACGTGAGGGCTGCTCTTCTCCTGGGACCCTGGCCAGGACCTTGAGAAGAGATATGGTCAACTGCCCAACTCCTGGAACTAGCCATTCCAAGGAAACATCACTCTTGGTGGGCCTTGGAGGGACTGGCCTCCCTCCCTGGCCATCACAAGATATGATGCCTGCTAAAAAACACCTGGCAGTATGCCTTCTTTGTTCTCAGCACTACTTAAACTGTAAGATTCAGACTCCAAATTGGAATCTCACCCATGGAGGAGACATCCTGCCTGGGACCCTCCTGAGTGGGACCCTGACAGCTGTACTCAGGATTCCCCAGCTTGTGTGGTCAGGTGTTGGTGCTTCCCCACATCGGTGATGATTGTAAATATGTATATGTATATGTATATATAATGTGTGTGTGTATATATATAACACATATATATATATATTAATCATAGTTGCTCTTCATTTACTATTTCTAAGCCTTTACTCCGTTATTTCTGACTTCCTTCCCATTCGCCTATATTCTAAATAAACTATATTAGATCTTTTGAAGTGCCAAGTGTTCCATTCACGCGAATCCTGAACCTCCTTAATCAAACATTAACTGGCATTATGAACAGGATTCTCCAGTCAGAATGCTGTTCTTCAAGAAATCCACTATGGAAAGTCAGGATCCTTCAGAGTGAGTAAATTGTACAAAAAGACATTGAGAAAAGAGAGATATAAGGAAAACCTCTAAATCGAAAGAATCTGAGATATATTGAGGGTTAGTTAGTAACAGGAAAGGTAGGAGCAAAATTGAAAATTTAGAAGAGAAAGAGATACTGGAAAGGGAATGCTCCCCCATCCCATTTTAAGGTATTGAGAATTTAAATGAGCACAAGGGCCGGGGTGTTACATAAATCTTACAGTTTGAAACTTCTTGTAAGCCTCTCAGAAAAGGAGGGGCAGAGGGGAGGATGAACTATGGCTCTTTTGGAATGTAAATTGTTAGGCATTTAACCCCCTCTAGTTTTTAAAGGGGCATAAAATAGCACGAAATTTGGGGTATGATTTGGAATATAAAGGAATGTAGGTATATAAAGCAATGGGTTTGAAATAAGGGCTTGGGTAAAAATGTGAAAGCTAGGAAAAGTTTCTGTTTGGGAATAGATGGGGTGAGCTGGGGAGTGTTCCCCACCCTGGGGCGCCCCTGTGTTAGTATTAGATGGTGTGAGGCTGAAATGGGGCGGTTATTGTTGAATTTGAGATGGGCACTGATTATGGCGGAAAATATACACTATTGTAATTTGTGATCATTGGCAGAATCAAAGAAAGCAGTTAGAATTTTGGCCCAGCATATTTTAAATTAACCTGATTATAGTAGGTGATTTCAAACTCCTTGTAAACTTTCCCAGGAAAAATGGAAATGTGAATGGGTAATTGGAATATTAAGGAAAAAAATTAATGTGTGGATATATTTTCTTTCTGAGGGCCAAGGGTATTAGAACTTAGAAATATATAGTTACATGATCAAAAGGTACATATTGTTATTTGGCATTAAGAAAGTGATTCACTGTATGCCCCCCCCCAAAAAATAGTTTTATTTACCTTATTTTACTGTTCAGTAAGGGGATGGTGGTGGAATATACATCCTAGGATTTTATTTTATGGGGCTAATATAATTTTTGTTTTATGGGGCTAATATAATTTTTATTTTATGGGGCTAATAAAGGTGTTTGGTACAATGCTTGGTATAAAACAAAAATGCTATTTGAGTTTAAACTGTGTAAGCTAAAAATTGTTTCATATTTGTTAACCTTATGTGGAATTTTCTTCAGGTGTGAATTTTATGCCAATGGTTTTGTGATAGTAATGCAAGTTGAAGAGTATAGGAGAAGTATCAGGTCAGAATTAGAAAGAAATAAGGTATGTGTGGTTTTAAAGGGACTTTAATCAAAGTCCAACAGAAGGATGAGTAGACAGTAGGAAAAGCAAGAAAGTTTAAGTATGTAGCGAAGAGAGGAGCATGGGTTGGAAGTTAAGACAGGTATAAATTATTTGCTATTGAAAAGTGTGAATAGAAGTTTTAAAATTTTTAAAAGTTTGAAAATCTCCTCCTCTTTCTAGCCAAGTGGAGTGAGGAGAAGGTGATAAGAAAGGGAGGGAATCTTTTCCACTCAGATCAAAGAGGTAGGCAGATGAGCATTTAACCATTTCCTGCTTCACCTAAAAGAGAAAAGTTTTGTGTACCGGGATGCAACTGAATTCATTCTGGTCATTTTTGAAGAGTGTCACTCTTAATTTGATGCTAAAGATAAGTCAAAATTTATTACACTATTTAGCACCAAGGCAAATTGGGAAAATACACAGATCTGTAAAAGAGACACCTCAGATGTGAAGTTTTGAGCTCTCCAGTACAGAGGGGACATCAAGGTCCCACTCACTTGACTGGCAGATTCAAAGCTCTTACTTTCAAATAAGTTTCTAAGGAGTGGACTCATAAGTGAAATTTTATGGGAGTAAAAGTTAGAACAGCTAAAAAATATGATAATTGTTTGTGATGCTGTTACTGGTAAACAGTTGTATTAAAAGAAAGTTTCAGTTAAGATTGTTTAAGCTTGTAAGATTGTTAACCAAGCTATTTGGAGTTATTGCATAAATCAAGTATTTACAAAAGTATGCTTGTGAAAGGTAATTATTGGTAATTATGTGAAGAAAAGACCTGTGAAACCTCCTTGTGTAAGTTTTGTCAATTATACGGGAAAGATTTTATGACTAGAGAATTTAAGAATTGTATAGTAGTTAATGATATCAGGATAAACCGTTTTTGAAAAAGGGAAATATTCTTATGAAGAAATGTTTTATAAGATCTTGGGTATGAGATGATGGGGAACAGATTAGCAGACAAGAAAGTTAAGGAGGCTGCTCTGACCATAGAATCTATGAAGATGTAGGTGTTGAATCCCCAAGTCCCTAAGACAAAAGCAATACTTGTGTTCATAGAATCTGAAAAGGAAAAATTGATTAAGTTTGGGAAGATTGAAACTGCGCAAGGCCATTTGGTTATTGCTTGATGGGAAAGAAATGGTTAATCAACAAATCATGAGGGAAATTTTGTCAATCTTTACATCAACAAGTCCATTGGAGAGTGTAAGTAATGTGTGTCCTAGCCTTAAAGAAATATAGAAGTATGGGGTGGCTAGGTGGCGCAGTGAATAGAGCACAAGCCCTGGAGTCAGGAGGACCTGAGTTCAAATCTGGCCTCAGACACTTAACACTTACTAGTCATGTGACCTTGGGCAAGTCACTTAGTCCCAATTGCCCTGCCCTCCCCCCTCCAAAACAATTTGAAAAAATAAGAAATAGAGAAGTATATAAATAGTTGCTAAACACATCTGTGAAGTGTCTTATATGCAAGGAAGTAAACAAAAGGGTATTAAGAAAGCAGTGTGAGTCTCCTGGCAGGAAGGCTAGGAAAGACAGACACCAAGATTTGGAGAGTGGTATTTATGGGTTCCAGAATGCTGAAGTAGTTTCAGAAGTTTTATGGGAAAGACTGAGAACAATATGGGAGACACAAAATAGGAGAGACAAGGAAAATTTTATAATCGAGGGTGGGGAAGCAATCTCATCAGTCCTGGGAAAGGAAGCAGAGAGAGAGGAACAGCAGGTAGAGAAGTCTGCCTGTTAGTGCATTAGATATTATCTGTAGTTAATTGTTTATAATCAAAATGATTTGATGAAACTGTGGGATGCTGTTTTACTGTTAAAGCCTAAGATTGTTCATTGTGAATGGAAAGGAGGGGTTAAGTGCCCCTGAAAACAATCTGTGCGGGCAAGGTCATCAGCCCTGGAAAGCGAGCTTGTTTTAGCTATGAAGCTCCTAAACAATGAACCTAACTTGCTAACAAGTTGCAAAAGATTAAAAACGATTTCTATCCCTTGGTTTTTTACCAGGATAAGTGTAGATTTGGGAAGGAAATGGAATCCCTTACATATGTGAGACTTGATAAATCTTTATTGCTTATTGCAGCTCCATGAAAATAAAAATTGGCTCTAAGCTGTGATTGGTGAAAATGGCTGTTTAAGGTAAAAGGCACTTGGGACCATAACTGAATTTTGTTTTGAGTTTGAATTTGGGTATAGTTGTCTGCATTAAATCAGTATCTGACAGAAATGATACAAGCTACTCAGAGGGAATGTGATCCTATACTGTTAACAGGTGGAAGTCTACATTTGATAAAGGCTGAAGGGACAATTTTAGCTTCTGTCTGGGATGGGATCCCTCCTGGCTCAGTTCACCCATCGTGTTCATTTGAAAAGGAATGTGTCCCACCTACTCCTGAGTCTACTATGAAGTGGAATGGATACTGTATGGTTGGATATCTGTGACTTTACCTGAATTTAAACAGAGCCAAGGATGTTTTCTCCTGTCATATTTGGAATGTCACATGTTTCTGCCTTTTTTCCTTCTATAGTAAATTTTCTATGATCAGAGCAAGTAGAAGTAAGAGATAGGAGCTCTTTTGTATTAACTTATTGGAAAATCTAATATTATTTTTTCATCCTGAATTAGAACATATACAGAAAGTTATGCAAACTGCTTAAGAATAAATTTTGTGATATCTAGGAATTTTGCTTGTATCTAAGAATTTAATCTGTAATAATACTTTGGGAATTTATGTTACTCAAGGACACTAACTTAGTTCAATGAGTTCCAATTTTAAAGGTTTATTTTTGCTTTAAGGAAAAAGGAAGATGTCATTTAAAACTTTCCAATTAATTTTTCTTACATAAAGGTTTAGTGATTATTTCTTTTAACACTAGGATAAATTCAAACTGTTTTTTTTAAGAAAGGAAATACTTTTAGAAGAGATGTTTTGAAAGGTCTTGTGTGTTATACTTTTGAAGGTTTAGTAAATTTCAAGATGAGTTAATGTTAAATTAATGCAATAAGTTGTAAAGCAGAAGAGATCTTACTATTTTAATCTGAATTTGTGGTTATTCCATGATCTAAGCAAAAGTTAACATTTGTGACTGAATACATGGGTAAAAGATTCCATTTCTGAAGTATCTCTTTCTTCCAGAGTGAATATAATCAAAGGATAAACAAGTTTTGTGAAACAAGGATGTATGTCTACTATTCAGTTGTGAGGTTCAAGTCAGGAACCTCTTTTATTTAAGTACAGTTATGTTAGTAAAAGAATAATAACTTATGAGGTATCTTGTCTATGTGAAAATGTAAAGGAAAGTGAAATAGTCTGAGTAATGGGTTATACTAGCCCATACTCACCCTACTTCTGGTTAATTTCCTCCTACTCCTTTTTTTTTTCACTCTTGTCTGTTTAATCTCTTTGCCAGATTTGTTTCTTCTAGGCTCAGCACCCTTCACTTGCAGATGACATCCCAGGCTGAGTACCAACCACTGTCTGGGACCATGACCCATTACCCCTAGACAGTGGCTACAGACCCAGCCCCTTGAATGGTAGAACCCTATGAAGCAGAGACAGCTCTATGTCCTCCCTCAGCATGAAGCCACTTGGGAAGCTGAGACCTTTGTCCCTTATCCCAAACAAATTTGTGTCCCATCTGTTTAAGGGGGGAATGAAGAGGGTACTGGGGTGCCTGTGCTTGAACCCCAGTTTGTAATAATGGCTTAGTTTGTGGGATGGCCACTAGACAGTTGGAGCCCTGCCTATTAAACCATTCCTCCAACCTGTGTGATTTGATTCTGTATCTGCTTTCTAACTTTTCTATGTTCATGAAGTATCTAGCCAACATATTTGTGTAAGCTTCAATAACCAGACTGATTTATTCTCTGTAGGCCAAGAGGCCCCTTTCTCTGGATGCCTGTATAATATAACTTACCTTCATTGGCAGGGTGATGATTTCTATTTTTCTCCTGACAAAGAGGATACTCTTAATCTTGACTGGATCCCTAAGCCCTTGTCCTTACCCCAAGTATATATTCTAAATACTCTATTGGATCTTTTGAAGTGCAGAGTGTTCTTTCTGTTCACGAGAATCCTGAGCCTCCTTAATCAGACAGGAGACTTCTTGGGAAAGGCAGAATTTGCATGTGGGAACATGTCATTTAATTGTATCATTTCATCAGAACTAATATAGTCAGGGATTGCCTATCTTTAAGGAAGGTCTCCTGGGCAGCTTCAAGGTATCCACATTGACAAGGCGGGGAAAACTGATGTTCATTGGAGATATTTCCAGGAAGTTGGATTCCCATAGGGGTTTGCACATGGATTTCAGGATTGCATCAGCTGGGAAAAAAAAAAAGAAAAAGAGAGAGCAAGGTATTGCATGGAAAAATGACAAAGGAAATGAGGATTACAGAGGCATGGGAATGAAGGCTACTGGACTTAGTATCCAGGAAGCCTTGGGATATTTCTGAGAAGTTGGGAGCAGAGAGATCTGCCCTGGAGCAGGGCTTCAGGAGGGACCCAGGAGGGATCAGAAGTAGAGAGGCAAACTTTGGACTGTGCATGGAGTTGGGAGTGGAGAAGGGGTCTTGATGGCATCCTGATGCCCTGACTCTGGAATCAAGCTGAGAGTGTTTAGATTAAAGATTCCATTCTGTTCAGAGAGCTTAGCAGATCTCTGTGCCATCCATCAGAAATGCAACAAAAGGAGATAGAGTACCAATTGATAATTCTCTTAACTCACTTTTCTATGTTCAAAGGAATGGTCTCTCCATTGCCATCTAAGTTTCCCCAGGAAATTTCTATTGCATGTCACCTGAGGAAGTATAGGAGATTGCACTCATTTGTGTATGGACCAGAGAATGACTCAACTATTTGATCTCCTTTTGTTATTCACGTTATTAAATGCTTTTTCTATTGGATCTATGACTCTTTCGTTGTCTGTTAATAGAATGTTGTACAGGATAGGGGCTTAGGCCATGATTACATAATGGATTAATCAGAACAGCCACACTTAACTTGAGAAAAGCAGCATGGAGATCCTGAACCAGGGCTCTCAGAGGTGAGAGGGGCTCTGTGTCATGTTGATTAGCAAACAGAAGGGCCTTGGCAACCTAAGGTAGCCCTCTCATAATGCCCAGGATGAGGACAGGGTACATCTGCCTGCCAAAGCATAGCCAATTGTTAGCCTGAGGAAGTAGAGTAAGGGCCAAGGTCCCTAGAGTATGTCAAATTCAGGGTAATTCTGGAGCCCTATGAGAAAGGGGCTCCTTCCTGACTATCTCCAAACCATACTTCAGCAGCCTGGTCTCCTCCTCACCCTCCTCCTCCTGTTCCTTCTGTCCCTCTTCCTCTTCCTCCTCTTCCTCCTCCTCTTCCTTCTCCTCGCTCCAGAATTCAGACTCCCAATCCTGAGAACTTGGACTCTGATTGATGAGTTTTCACTTTATATTGCCTGGTCTCAAGCTTATCATACCACTTCTTCCTGATCCCTACCTTCAACTCTAGCTTCTTCATGCCCTAACAGAATGTAAGATCCCTGAGGACAGGGATTGTCTTGCTTTATAATTTTTGTATACTAAGGCTTACTACAGGGCTAACTAAGCTCTTAATAATTGCTCTTTTCATTCATTCATTTGTTCCTTCATCCTTAAGAATATCATTATGCACTATGGACCTTTTCCCATAGGGACAATATGGAGTTAGAATCGGAAGACCTGGATTTTTAGACATAAAATCATAGATTTAGTTATTGATATGGTCAATTATAGTGATAGTTTTCCTAATATTGAATCAACATGGCATTCTTGGTTTAAATCCCACTTGATTGTAATGTTCTTGGGTCATATATTCTTGTGATATATTGCTGTAATCTCTTTGCTTGTACTTTATTTAAAATTTTTGCATCAGTATTCTTTAGGGAAATTGGTCTTTAGTTTTCTTTTTCTGTTTTCACTCCTCCTGGTTTAGGTACCAGCACCAGATTTGTGTTGTAAAAGGAATTTGGCAGGACTCTGCCTATTTTTCTAAATAGTTTATAAATTGGGATTAATTGTTCTTTAAATGTTTGGTAGAATTCCTGCTTGTGAATCCATTTGGTCCTGGGGATTTTTTTCTTAGGGAGTTCACTGATGGCTTGTTCAATTCTTTTTCTAAGATTGAGTTTATTTAAGTATCTTAAGTATTTAAGTATCTTGTTTAAGTATTAAGCTCTTCTGTTAATATGAACAATTTAAATTTTTGTAAATATTCATCCATTTTGCTCGGATTGTCAGACTTATTGCCATATAATTGGACAAAATAGCTCCTAATAATTGTTTTAATAGGATCACAGATTTAGAACTGAAAGGATTTTTGAAGGTCTTCAGGCCAGTTCCTTCGCACTACAAACGAGGAAAGCTACCCCCAGATCCCCCACCACAGCTCCCTGGATTCCTGGATGGGCACTATAAAGAAACTGGTTTGCCAAGTCAATATCCTCCTTAACTATATACCAAGGCCTCAGACAAAAGATCTAGTGTCTGGAAACCCTTGGAGACATTGTTGTATCATGTAATCATGCTTCAGGGGACTTGTCCATCAGATCATCCTTATTTCCTACCTCTTCCTGCTGTGTCTGTCTGTTCCCACCATGGGCAGACCACTAAAGCAGAAAGGCCACAAAGGATGGGGAGTTTGACCAGCTGCCAGAATGGCATTTCCTCCTACTCAGAGCCCTTTGGGCCCATCCCCAATGCCAGGTCATAGAGCAGAGAGACCAGCGATTCAGGTCCTAGATGATTTGTTCTCCCTGGAAATAATAATAGTGGTTTACAAAGCACTTTTATGCATTTACTCATGGGATTGTTGCAGCAATCCTTTGAGGGAAATGGTACTGATATCATTGTTGTGATTTTATAGATGAGGGACTGGGGCAAAGAAAGGCTAAAGGATTTGTCCAAGGTCACCCCCAGCCCAAAAGTGGCAGAGCTAGGATTTTAACCACATGGTGCAGCTGGAGTCCCACTTGGTCACAGTTTGGGCCCTGATTGTCTCAGAGTGATTGTAAATAGCAATTGTTTCTGTTTTGGCCAGAAACCCTGAGAGTCTTCCCCTTCCTAGATTGATTTTTTTTTGACTAAGCAAAGTGGCCTTATTTCTTCCCTAGCCTTAATCACTGAACGGAAGTTGCCTCAGTCAAACTGAGGCCTGGGAAAGACCTTAGCTTAAAAAGACCAAGGTCTCCCCCTGCATCTGGGGCCTATATCTCACCACTGGACCCCCATGGCTCTGGAAGAGAAAGTGAGGCTGGTGACTTTATGCAGCCCTACCTCACTTAAATCAATCATGGCATCACCTCCCTGACGTGATGGTCCTCTTTGAGAACAAAGGACAAACAACAAGAACATATATCACTTAACCACTCTGGGACTCCGCTTAACTTCTATCTGCCTCAGTTCCCTCAAGTGCAAAATGAAGATAATAGTAGGACCTTCCTCCCAGTGTTGTCATGAGGACCAAATGAGATAGTATCTGTAAAGTGCTTCTCACATAGTAGGCATTCAATAAATGCTTCCTTCCTTCTTTTCTTTCTTATTTCCTTCCTTCTTTCCCTCTTTCCTTCCTTCCCCTATTTCCTCATCTTTAAAGGGGGTACAAAAATGGCTATATTTCTGTTAGACTCACAAACAATGCCATTGTAGTCTCCTTTATCTAGCCCAGAAGTCTCCATTTCATTCTTTTTTTTTTTTTTGCTTTTTGGAGGGGGGGAAGGCAGGGCAGTTGGGGTTAAGTGACTTGCCCAAGGTCACGGCTAGTATTAAGTGTCTGAGGCCAGATTTGAATTCAGGTCCTCCTGACTCTAGGGCCAGTGCTCTATTCACTGCACCACCTAGCCGCCCCTCCATTTCACTCTTGATGTAATTAACCCTTGCATGCTTCGCTACTGTCTTTTCTTTGAGATGTAATCCCCCAGTGCCACAGGCACCCAGGCTTCTGGGAAAGAGAGACCTGACCATACAGCTATTGGAAAGTCTGGACTTGATCACCTGTCACCTTATAGATAATAACACTGAAGTCCAGAGAGGTGGTGACTTGCCCAAAGGGATACTTATAGTAAATAGGAGAGCAGGGATATGAACCTAGATTTTCTGATTCCAAATCAAGTATGCTTTGGACTATACCATGCTGGGGAAAGGGCCCACTTGAAAATAATTTGCATGCTTGTGGCCGTAGATCTCCTGCCTCGGCCTGGAAAGTGGAGGTATGCCTTCAGCTCTAGGGGACCCCAGCTTCTCCCACTCCCCCACTGCCTTCAGGAAGACCTAGTATTGTTAGAAAGACATCAACCTCCTGCTAACTCTAATCCTTCCACCCTACCCTAGCCCCATCTATCCTGCCAGCCAGGGTTTGGTGTGTGGGTAAGAAGAATTGATGCTGAGAACTTCATGAACCTTAGTCTTCTGACTTGCCTGGAAAGTTCCCTAACATAGTAGAAAGAGTATTAAGTTTGGAATTATAAAATGTGGATCCAAAACTCGGCTCTGTTACCTGTGAAGACCTCGAGCAAATGTCTGGTTTCTCAATCTGCAAAAATTAACTGATCTCTAAGGTTCTTTCTAGCCTGAAATCTATGACCACATGATCCTCTTAGTAGGCTTAGTGTAAAATGCATTTGGAAGGAATATAAACACACAGCTCCTTTTACCCATGCTTATATCGTCATTGGTCCAATCTATGAGCTTCAGAGTGAACTGGGCTAAAGGTTTTGTGAAAGAAGGAAGGAAGGAAGGAAGGAAAAAAGAAAGAAAGAAAGAAGGAAGGAAGGAAGGAAGGAAGGAAG
>CM053583.1:314442737-314479173 GCA_028627135.1 Pseudochirops cupreus | reverse complement strand
TTAATAGTATCTTGATTTCTCATAAAGTCGTTTGCTTCCATTTGCTCCACTCTAACTCCAAAAGAATTATTCTCCTCAGTGAGCTTTTGAGATTCTTTTTCCATCTGGCAAATTCAACTTTTTAAGGCATTCTTTTCCTCATTGGCTTTTTGGGCCTATTTTGCCGCTTGAGTTAATCTATTTTTTAAGGTGTTATTTTCTTCAGTCAGGTTGTTGACTCTCTTTTCATGATTTTCTTGCATCATTCTCATTTCTCTTCCCAAATTTTTCTCCACTTCTCTTATTTGGTTTTCAAAATCTTTCTTAAGCTCCTCTATGGCCTGTAACAAGCTTACATTTTTCTTGGAAGCTTTTGGTGCAGGAGTTCTTACTGTGTTATCTTTCTCCTGTTCCATGCTTTGATCCTTTTTGTCCCCAAAAAAGGAATCTAAAGTTGGAATGCTGAGCTTGGTTTGCTTCCTTTGCCTGCTCATGTTGCCAGTCAATTAATTTGATTTTTGAGCCACAGTAGAACTCTGTTTTCAGAGGAGAGAGCTTTGTCCCAAATCGTTCGGGTTTTCACAGCTGCCAGAGCTATTAGGAAGTGCAGTCTCTGCAGTCCCCTCTAGCTTTGACTCACTGGTCATGTACTTCAGGACCACCACACAAGACCACAATCCCAATCCAGGGCAGTTAAGGCAAGAGCACTTAGCCTCTGATTGATTGCTTGGCCCCCCCTGCAATCTGCAGACCACAGGCTCTGAAGCAGCCATATGGAGGTGGCTGCAGGGCCACCACTCCTGCTGCTTTCTTGCCATGGGAGAGGACAGCTGGACCCACTTTTCTCCCCCAAATTTAGCTGAGTTCCACTAACCTTTCACTTTGTCCTTGTTTCTTATGGGTTGATAATTCTGGAAACTGCCACAACTGTCGGTGATCCACTCTCCCCAGTGCTCCAGCTGTGGCTTATCCTGACCACCCTGGGGCTAAGCCACAGTTTCAGTCCAGGCTGGGCTGGCTCCCAGTGGTCTGTGATGAGCCCTTCCTGTTCTGCCTGCTAGGCTGCCCCCAGTGGGAGATGTGTTTTTCTGTAATTTTATGAGTTCTGGAGCTCTAAAATTTGTTTAGAGTCATATTTTATAGGTATTTGAGGTGGTTATGGTGGGAGCTGCAGAGTTCTCCTGCTTCTATGCTGCCATCTTGACTCCACCCCCATTCTGTTTTTTTAAGGAATTCTTCTCTGCAGTTCATTTTGCAGACTCTTTTACCATTTGGCCTATTCTATTTTTCAATGTATTATTTTCTTCAGTATTTTTGTGCTTCCTTTACCAAGCTGTTGACTCTTTTTTCATGATTCTCTTCCATCACTCTCATTTCTTTTCCCAATTTTCCTCTACCTCTCTTATTTTATTTTTTAAAATCTTTTTAAAGTTCTTCCAGGAATTATTGTTGGTCCTGAAACCAATTCACATTTTTTTCCTTTAAGGCTTTTGCATGTAGCTGTTTTGATATTGTCTTCTTCTGAGTTTGTTTTGATCTTCCCTGTCACTGTAGTAACTTTCTAGTCAGGCTCTTTTGTTGTTGTTGTTTGTTGGTTTGTTCATTTTTCTGGTCTCTTTCTTGGATTTTAACTTTATGTTAAAGTTGAATTCTGCTCTCAATGTGGAAAGGGCACTGTTCCAACCTTCAGTGGTGTGTGTGTGTGTGTGTGTGCGTGTGTGTGTGTGTGTAGCTGTTTTCAGAGCTAGTTCTAAGGTTCTGTAAGTTTTCAGTTCTTCCAAGGTGGTATGAGCTAAGGAGAAATGTAATCCCTTCTCTCTTGGTCTATCCATTGCTCTGTAAGTAACCACAAGAACTCTTTTCTTCCCTGGAACTATGACCAGGAACCTGGCTCCTGATAGTGCTCCTCCTCACCTTAGGGCTATGGCCTGGAGCTGCATATGAGCAATGCAAAAGAGTCCTGTAGCCAGTGCCAGCAAAAAGTCCCTATAATCTCATTCTGACAAGTTGTGCAACCCCCTTACCACCTATTGGCTAAGAACTCTGGGAAGTCACAGCAGCCAATATGGTCACCACCAAGGCCTGCCATTGGCTTGTCTGGCCTACACTGGACCTTGATTCACTCTCACCCCAGTGAGAAAGAACTTTTCTGCCAACCATCTAAGTTGTTTTGAGCTGGAAAATTATTTTGATCTGTCCTTTTGTTGGTTCTGCAGTTCCACAATTCATTTTGAGGCATTGTTTTAAGGTTGTTTGGAGGGAAATTTGAAAGAGCTCAAATGAGTCCCTGCTTTTACTCCACCATCTTGGTTCCACCCTGATTGATTGATTTTTTTAAAAGGGTCCATTGATATCTTTTTTCCACTATCACCTACATTTCCCAACATACTTCTCCCCTTCTCCTACCAAAGAGCTGGTCCTTATAGCAAAGAATAAGAAAGAGGTGGGGGGGGGGGTAAGTTCAGCAAAACTGACCCACACGGCGGCCAGATCTGACTTAATATGCCATGCACCAACAGAAGGAGCAACACTCTCACATTTCTCATTTGGGTCCAAGTCTGGTCGTTATAATTTCACAACTTGCAGTTCTGATTTTGTCGTCCATGTGGTTCAATTCTATCATTGCAGTCATTGCTCATATTGTTTTCTTGAACTTTTCATTTTATAGATGAAGAAACTGAAGGCCAGAATAGGGAAGAGTCTTGTCTAAGGTCAAATAACAAGTTAATATTAATTTAAGAGCCTTGGTTAATACGCAAGATGAATTAGAGATCTAATTCATGGTAAGACAAATTTGATTTCAAAAATATCACTAAGACTTGGTAGTATGAAACCCATGTATTAGACAAGTGTGTGCCTTATTCAGAGCAGCTAGGTGGCATATTGGACTTGGAATTAGGAAGACTCGTCATAAGTTTAAATCTGGCCTCAGACACTTACTAGCTGTGTGACCCTGGGCAAGTCATTTAACCCTTTTTGCTTCAGTTTCTCCTCTGTAAAATGGGCTGGAGAAGGAAATGGCAAACCACTCTATATCTCTGCCAAGAAAACCCCAAATGGGGTCATGAAGAATTGGACATGACTAAACAACAACAATGTTTCTTATTCAAAAGAAACAGGAAAGGGAAAAGAAGTTGTATGTATTCAGTTAATCAATGAACATTTATTAAGAACCCACTGTATAGCAAGCACTGTTCTATGTATTGGAGATAGAAAGAAAGATAAAAACAGTCTCATCTGTCAAGGAGCTCATAATCTAGTAGAGGCAACTAATTGTGTACAAATAATAATTGTGTACAAATAAGCTATATACAGAATATGGAAATAATAAAGGAAGGCACTGGAATTAAAAGAGAGTGAGAAAGGCTTCCTATAGAAGGTGACATTTTATCTGGGACTTGAAAAATGTCAGGGAATCTAAGAGGCAGAGATGAGGAGGGAGAACATTCCAGGCATAGGGAGGAGGAGGAGGAAGAGGAGAAGAGCTAGCTTTAAGGTTTGCAAATTGTTTTCCAAATATTATTTCATTTTATCCTCACGACAACCCTGAGGATGACAAGGAAAGCTAAGGACAATAAAGATTGCTTTTTCTTAAATTACACTGGGACCAAAAAGGAGGTCTAATCCTCTTCTAATCCTTATCATTCTCTAATGAAGGAATAGGACTGATGTTTGAAGTAAATGGATGACAATAACTGAGGACTGAGTGACGGAAGAGCTGTTCAGATCTTACAATGCTTTTGTCTCCCTACCAAAAATAATGATTTAGGAACTGGAAAGGATAGGACAAATAATGACCAAAAGAGAGACAATACCTAAAATAAGTAAGTAACCAGCTGCTCTATTGATGATTTCAAGTCACTTTGCCCAGAGAAACAACATACTGAGAGAAAGGATAGTTGTGACTGCAGAACCACTTCTCTGATTTCTGAAAGATCGTGGCAGAAGACAAAGGTACTATAAGATTAGAGATGAACAAATACCTCTGAAAGGAAGATACTGGAGTCTGTAAGTTATAGGCTACTGAGTTTGACTTTGATTCCTGGCAAAATTCTAGATGGTATTATTAGAGGGATGACTAAGCGAATACTTCGAAAAGGAAGCATGGTATCCATCAAAGTCAAGTCATGATGGACAAATATTATTTCTCTTTTTTTGGTCAAGGTTACTAAACTGGTAAATCAAGAAAATGATAGAGTTAGCCTAGATTTAACAAAGCATTTGAAAATGTCTCATGCTATTTCATGGAAATGATGAGGAGAAAGGGGCTATATATTTCTACAATTCAACAAGTTGTTACCTATTGCTTCACCTGCAGAGTTATAACATGGAGTCCTTGGGCACTCCTATTTATAATTAGCATTTATAGAATGCTTTCAGGTTTGCCAAGCAGAGATGGGGAACCTGCAGCATCAAGGCCACATGTGGCCATCTAGATCCTCAAGATGGGGCCATCAAGATCCTCTCCTTAATAAAAGGATTTGTTCTGTAAAACTTGGACTCAATCTAAAGGCCATTCCCAGGGACCTGGAAGGCCACATGTGACCTCGAGGCCACAGGTTCCCCACCCCTGACAAGAGCATTACAAACATCACCTCATTTGATTCTCCCAACAACTCTGGGAGGTCAGTGTTACTATTATCTCCATTTACTGATGAGACAGAGGTGAAATGACTTTCCTGGGGTCATCCAACTATTAAGTGTCTGAGGCCAGTTTTGAATTCAGGTCTTCCTGACTCCAGATTCAGAGCTTTATCCACTGCTGGGGGAGGTTGGAAGGGTTGCTTCGGTCCATGGCCAGACTGTTTAAATGGGCAAACTCAAAGAGCAGTGATTAATGGTTCATATAAACTTTACAGGAAGTCTGTAGGGCACTTTCCCAGGCATTTATACTTGGCCTTGTGCTCTTTCACATTTTTATCATTGACTTGGAAAAAAGCATAGCTAGCATGCTTAGGAAATTTGTTGCTAATGCCAATCTGGGAGGTATAGCTAACAAACTAGATGATAAAGTCAGGATTCAGAAAGATCTTAATAGGGCAAAACTGTGGACTGGATCTAAAAAGATGAAATCTCATAGGAATAAATGTAAAGTCTTATGTTTGGGTTCAAAAAGTCGACTTCACTAATACAAGATTCACCAATATGGGTATGGCTAAACTGTAGCTTGTCTGAAGAAGATTTGATGGTTCTACAGGACTGCAAGCTCAATCAGTACCTCAATAGAGCAATATGGCAGCCAAGAAAGCTAAGAAGCGTATCTTCCAGGAGGAGGGCAGCTATGTAGCACAGTGGGCAGAACAATGGGCTTGGGATTGGGAGGACTCATCTTCATGAGTTCAGATTCATCCTGAGATGCTTAAACTGTGTGATACCTGGCAAATCATTTAATCCTGTTCACATTGGGTTCCTCATGTGTAAAATGAGCTGGAGAAGGAAATGGCAAACCACTCCAGTATCTTTGCCAAAAAAAAAAAAACCCAGATGGGGTCATGAGGCATCAGACACAACTGAAAATGACTAACCTGAGCATGAGTTCTGGTGTATACTGCCCAGATCATGCCACATCCAGCCTATTTGAAAGGATATTGATGAGTTAAAGAGTATTCAAAGGAGAACAATCAAAATGATTGAAGGCTCTCTAGCCAATGTCACCTCCATAGTGTCTAAGAAGTGACACCATGCCATATGAGGAACATTTAAAGAAAATATGGATTTCCAACAATTAGTCAGTCAATAAACATTTATTAAGCAACTACTGTGTGCCAGCCACTGAACTAAATTCTGGATACACAAAGAAAGACAAGAGACAGTCTCTGCCCTGGAGAAGATCCCAATTTCACTTAACACTTACTAGCTGTGTGACCTTGGGCAAGTCACTTAACCCCAATTGCCCTGCCTTCTCCCCTCCAAAAAAGCAAAAAAAAATTTTTTTAAAGATCATAATTTAATTAGGGGAGCACCTGGCAAACAAATTTGCACAAATAAGCTACATATAGGATAAATAGGAAATAATTAACAGAAGGAAGACACTAGAATTAAGAGGGAATTTAGTGACTTAGAAAACCATAGGGCACTCTCTCTGTTCCAGGTAGCTAGAGGGCAATGGAAAGGAGACAGAGTTTGGGACCTGGGTGTTTCCAGAGATTGTCCATAACACCTTCCTTTTCAGCCCCCCCACCCAGTCCTGCCAGTTAAGAATTCAAACTATCCAGAGATGTTTGACAAGAGATCGCACAGAACCCAAAGTCCTGAGGTATTGAAGAATGATTAAAAATGAAGTCAGACCAGATTTCCTGCCAACCCCAGGGCAGGGCAGAGGTGAAAAGAGGGCAGAATTCAGGTCTCAAACTTGAATGAATATTCAGGAACCCTTGATTATCCATGCTACTTGGGGGAAAGGTTAAGAAATGAATAGATGACATGTATGACCCCAAAAGATTAGATAATGGATAATGTGAAATTATTTCTATTAGAAAAGTGTACTACAAGTATACCATATTGATTAGACTTGGATTAGTTACTCTCCTAAAAAGGATGCATTTATCTTGCCCAAGTAGGGTGGGTGGGAAAGAAGTCAAGTGAAGATCACCTCCAAGGAATTTTTGAGAGACATCCCCAACATCCTAGTAACACAATGTTGCTGCTACTCCCAACCACCCTACCCTGACTTTGTTGTAGTGATGATCTCTTATTAGCCAGTAGGATGGGTGGGAGAGAAGAAGTTGTTTGTTTGAGGATGTAGTTCCCATTATACAGATAGCAAAACTAAGACATAGGGAAGTAGCTGGCTGGAAGTGCCCCATTCCCTGTGTTTTCTTTGGGAGTCATCCTGTCGCTCCTTCAACAGGTGTGCATGCCTGTTCTATGGCTTACTCTGTCACAGTCAGTGGGTATCAGTTGCAGCCTAATCCATTTCTTGCCAAAAGAAAACTTTGTGTTCAGCATTTCTGAAAGACATTGAAAGAATATCATTCCAATTACCTATGGCCTTCATGGTCCATCTCCTGACTCTATGATTTTTTCACAAGGCTGACCCCCATACCTGGAAAAATCTCTCTCCTCACCTCCTTTGCTTCCTTCAAGGCTTGGTTCAGGTGCTAGCTCCTGTATAAAGTCTTTCCTGATTTCCCTAGTTGTGTTTTCTCTCTCCTCAAATTATCTTGGGTTTACTTAGCTGTTCACATGCTGGTTTCCCAGTAGAACGAAAACTTCTTGAGGGCAGGGACCCTTTTTCCTCTTTCGTCTTTGTATCCCCAATGCCAAGCACCTTGCCACAGAAGCGTCTTGTTGTTTGGTTGTTTTCAGTCACATCCAACTCTTTGTGGCTCTATTTGGGGTTTTCTTTGCAAGAGTAGGTGACAAATAAAGGCTTTATTTAATTGATGTGGAATTGAATCAGTCACTGTCATGTAACAAATTAGAGGCAGAACCTGTGGTCTTTCTACTGTGCAACACTGTTACACAAGGCTTTGTGGCAGTCCTTTGGGAAGGGGGGAGTGGAAGCCTAGGACCTGTGGGGTGACCAGAAACCTCCCAGAGAGGAAGAATGGAACAGAGGGTGCTCCACTTTCTTTTGCTACAAGAAGATAGTTCTCTATGCCCTGGAGAATGGGGACAACTTTACGGAACCCAAGTTCACTTCAGGGAAGGGGATCCCAGGTCTGGAAGCCCTGGTTGGTTTCAGAGCCTGGTCCAGTTCTAAAGGCATCCCTACATCCCAGGGACAAAGGACTAGCCAGCCCACCTTGGGTGTGAGCCAAGATGGGCCCACTCAGTGTGACCCAAAGTGAGGGGTAAATGGTGAGGTTTTATCCACAATAATGCTTCCTCCATATACTATTTCCTGAGCTTCCCAGTTAGTAGTGTTTAATCTCTCCTCCATTATCTTGTGTCATCATAATCCTCTGAGGTGGCCAATGCTCTGTCCTGAGATTCCAGAGAGGGCCCTGAAGATTAAGGGCTCTGAACCTCAAAGATCCGGGGCAGGGCTGCTAACCCCAGGGAACAGATATCAGTACGAGGACCCAGAGAACCAAGGTTTAGCTTCAGCGCTATAGGCAAGCACGGGAGCATAGTGGATGGTGTTGAGCTTGGCCTTAGGAGAGTTGGGTTCAAATCCTTTCTCAAGTTAGTAGGTAGGGATGGAGTAGAAAAAGTAAAATCTCAAGCTAGAGGAAGATAATGAGAGTGGGGAACAACTCAAAGCCCAGTTTGGCTAGATCATAGAGTAAGCAAGAGCAGGCTGGAAAGGTATGTCTGTACCATGGTGTCATGACTAAAAAGGAGGCCTAAGCAGGGAGATTTCAGACTAGGCCACTCTGTACCTCATGAACATAGTCTGATTTTCACAACTGGGAACCGCAAAGAATTACTCCTTCTCTCTTTAAGAGGCTTTGAACCCCAGTTTAAGGAGTTTGTTTTCCAATCCTAGGCAACGTGATACTACTTATGTAGAACTACTTGAAGGATTTTCAGCATGGGAATGATGTCATCAGACCTGGATGTTAGAACTGTTACTTTGACAGTTTGGGAAGGAAGGTTTAAAGCAGGGAGGGACTAGAGATAGGGAGATAAGGTAGGAGGCTATTGAAATAGAAAGAATGAAGACCTGAATTAGGTGATTTCAGGGAAAGTGGAAAGGAGGAGATGGATGGGAAAGTTTTGGAAGATTTAGAATCAATCAAGGAAAGGCCTGGTAATTAATTAGATAGGGGGTGGGGAGATGGGGAACAGAGGCAGTGTGAAGGAGAGGGAGGAGCTGAGGAGGTCTCTGCATTTTCAAGCATGGGAGACTAAGAAAATTGTCATCAATAGAAAAAGGAAGCCCCCGCTAGTTACAGTAGAGTGGAAACCCTGGGCTCCAGGCCTCAGTTATCCCTGCCCCTCCACACATCACAAGGAAGTTCACGTCAGGAAAGGGCAAGGCCTTGACTACTGTCCTTGCACCCTCATAGCAGCACCCTTCCCCAGCTAACTGAATTTCCTCATAGCAGACACGGGCTGTCACCTTTAATTCCCCGAGGACATGTGACATCCTCAGCTGGGCATGTGTGAGCTGATTCCAACACCCATAAAGAATGATTAGAGAAGAGAGCTAGCTGGAAAAAAACGCAAATGGTTCCCTTTCCTCAACCCTAAGACAGGGCCTCTTAACCTGAGCTCTGGTTCATGGATAGATTTCAGATGGGCCTTGAAGGAGACAGTCCCAGCCTCAGCCTCCTTCTCTTCCTCTCTTCCCCACAGTGCATCTGAGTACATGGAGAGACTCAGGTTATCCTTGCTAGGCGATAGATTGACCCTTTGGGCAAGTCATTTATCTTCTATTGTAGATAGAGATAAGAGGAAGACCACTAAGCGACACAGATCAGATAGGAGACATTGCCAGGGTTTAGGTCACTTCCAATTTTCGGCATGTTATGCCTGCCTCACCTGGTAGGGGTTATAATAAACATTTTTTTAATGCATTGAATTTTCAGCTAATGAAATGATTTCATCCCTGAACCTCACAACGGCTTATGAGGAAGACAGGGCAAGGATTATTATCTCCATTTTACAGATCAGGAAACTGAGGTCCAGAGAGAAAAAAAAGGATTTGTTCATGATCACAGGATTGTTAAGTGGTAGTGCCAGGAATAGAGTTTGGGTCTTCTGGCTCCTTGAACTGAATGAGAAGAGTACTGGACTGGCATCCAGGAGAGCTTGGGTTCAAGTGTTGTCTTGTTCATGGGATCTTGGGCAACTACATTTTTTCCAGAGAGGGTAGATTCTAGACCTATGATGCCATCAGCATAGGAAACTCCAGGTAAGGAAATTCCTTTTATCCATGCAGTTCACCCAACTATTACACAATTTATAGTCTTGGGAAAGTTGCCTAAGGATACTAATAAGATCAAATCCACAGCAAGCATTTGGAATTGGAATTGGAAATGCAAATAGAAGCAAAAGATAGGCCTAACCCCTCAAAGAACTTACACTCTCACGAAGGAAGGCAACTTGTGAAAAGACGTTGAGGGAGAAGGAGTTACAATGGAAAGAATGTGGTAAAGAAAAAAGTCGGAACAAATCAGGACCTTTGATAAATGGAAGAGTAAACGTGGCTGGCCTGGGCTTTTCCTGAAAATAGATGTTCCAGGAGAGATTGACCAATCAGAAGAGCTACAGGCATTGAGGGATCTCCCCAGGGGAGAAGGCTGCTGGGATATGGTAGAGAAAGGAGGTTAAGTGACTTGCCCAAAGCATGTGTCAAAGGTGAAACTTGAACCTGGGTCTCCTTGTGTCTGAGATCAGCTCAGAAAAAGCTAGGCAGCACTGTTTCTGTCTGAAAAATAGGGTCCATAATGCTTTGTTCCATTACTAGAAAAAGCTGTCAAACCTGAAATCTAAACCCCTCCCATCCTACATTTCCAAGTTTTGAAACTCTACCCATTTTAAAGTTTCAATTTAAATGCTACCTCCTCTCATAGGCCTCTCTTGGATCTTTTACATTCTGTCTTATACTTTAGTTAAATTTAATATAGTAATGGGGATAATCTTGGGTGCCCCCTCATCTTTTGGATGGAGCCACACTATGAAGCATGGGTGGGGATGGACCTTCTTCCTAGTCCTTTTTGGTGAGTCAGTGGGCTCTGAAATACCACATAAGGACTTGTACTTTACCCTGATATAGTGCCTAAGAACTTGTGTTTTGAGAATATGGGGTCACCCCAGGAAGCATGCATAGGGACCATGCTCTGGACCATTGATAAAACACATAGAGGTTCCCTTCTGGTCCTTTGGTCCCAGGACAGGTATAGACATAATGACCCAGGTAATGTGAGACTCCTCTCTTTGTGCAACAGGCTCCCCCCAAATTGAACCCAGTGTGCTTGAGTCCAGAGCTGGTAGGGAGGGGGAAGGATAAAATATGCTTGCATTGCTGTCCATGACAGATATGGAACATGATTATTTTAGATTGGGGCAAGTTCTTTTAAACCAGAGAAAGAGGAAGTCAGCAGAAAAAGAATCCATTTTCCAGTCATACAGAAGTGGGCTAGGGGTTACAGAGATGCACCCTGCACTGGGTGCCCTCTCCTCTTGCCCCCTGGACAGCTTGACAAAATCTCCTAAATAGGGTTTAGATATGACTCAAGTCTAGGGTACCCTCAAAAGGAATGAACCGATGTCACTTTTGGAAAAGTCTCTCAAAATACAAAATAATAGGTATCAGATATAGGACATCTATTTATTTCTCCATCATACATGAAATACAGAAAACACAAAAGACATAAGTGAACATTGACAAATATTTAAAACAGGAAAGAACAATCCATTACGAAGGATTAACAGGAACCCTTAAACAGATACAGAAAGCACATGAGGCTTTCAAAGGATTCATAGAAACCTATACTTAAACAGATGCAGACATATATGTTGCTCATTATGTCTATGATAATGACCCAAAGATTCCCAGGGAACCTGTGTGACTGCTAAATAGATTTCACCTCTATTTCAACCTATACTGTCCAAGTATCGATTCCAGGTCCAGGTTTTTGGCTAGCTATGTTATGGCTTAAACTTTTGGACTCCAAGATGGTCCCATCCGTAATTATCCCATCCTCTGAGTAATGTTACAGTTTCAAGAAACACTCCCAGACTTCTGTTAGCTCCTAAACTTTGGAGCTCAGGAGGTAATGACCAAGGCTAGAAAGATCCATAAAAGGATCACTCTTCAGTCACTTGTGCTCAGAAAAAGGAACATAGTGGAAAAGTAAGTCAGGGAATTGAGTTCCATTCTCAGGCTCACCTAGGCAAGCACATGTGCTCACTGCCATATGCATATAGCCACCATAATTATTGCTGTGGAGAGGGAGGGGAAAGAAGTCCCCTCCTCCCCATTGAGAAGTCCAGGGCAGGACTGTTGCAGTCCCAAACCACATGTTCCAAAGAGAAGGGAGAAAGAGTAGTTGTTTTTCCTTTTAAAGCCTACTGAATGGGCAGCTCCTCCTGGATCAGTGACCAACATTTTTTTTTAACATTGCTCATAAGGTACCAATCTGAACCTCTAGTTTTGTGTTCTTTATCAAGGAGCTCCATCTCTACACCATGGAAAGATCTTCTTCATCCCCCAAATGCAAGTTATAGGACTAATAAAGAATAGCTGCATCGTCCCAAAACGCAAATCCATTAGCACTGAGCTATATATGGTCCACATACCCATACCTGCTCATTGTGATGGTCCCAATCTAGCAGGTCACAGGGGCTTCTCTGATTACCCACAACTTACACATTTGTGTCTAGGTATCATCCCTCCTACTAGACCAGTGGTTCTCAACCTGTGGGTTGAGACCCCTTTGGGAGTCGAATGACCCTTTCACAGGCGTCACAGGGGTCGCCTAAGACCGTCGGAAAACATATTTCTGACGGTCTTAGGAACTGAGATCCCACTCCGTTATCCATCTCCTAGCGGGTCCGTCCACATGCAGATATGTCCACAATTTAGAATATTAAAGGGTCGTGGCATTAGGAAGGTTGAGAACCACTGTACTAGACAGTAAGATTCCTGAGGAAGACTGTCATCTTTGGCTCTTTCATAATTCTAGTGCCATATTGACTCTGTGTTTGCAGCTGAATGTCTCAGTGGATAGAGCACTGGGCCTGAAGTTTGGAAGACCTTAGTTCAAATCCAGTCTCACACAATTACCGTATGTCCCTGGGCAATTCACTTAACCCTGTTTGCCTCAGTTTCCTCATCTGTAAAATGAGCTGGAGAAGGAAATGGCAAACCATTCCAGTATCTTTGCCAAGAGAATCCCAAATGGGGTCATAAAGAGCTGGACATAACTGAACAACTTTATTGTCATGAATCAATATTGTTAAATGTAAAGATGGAAGAAACCTTGAAGATCAGTTGAATTAAACTGGGTGAATTAAATGGAATCAAGATTAAACCCTTTGGTTCAGTTGCACAAATCAGCAGCCATCTGTTAATTGCGTACTATGTGCAAGACACTGCTAGATGATAGGGATACAAAAGCAAAACCGAAATAGCCCCTGCCCTCCATGAACTTCCAGTCTACTGAACTTACGTATATGTACACAAATAAATTTGTGGATTAGTCAGGAAGATCTGAGTTCTAATCCAGCCTCAGATAATTACTGTGTGACCCTGGGCAAGTCACTTAACATCTCTGTCTCAGTGTCCTCATCTGTAAAATGGGGACAATAATAGCACCTCTCAGGATTGTGACAAGAATAAAATGAGATGATACTTGTAAAGAGCTTTGAAAACCCCAAAGTATTACACCAATTCTAACCATTATTACTATTATCATTACACGATTGCAGTTAGGTAGCAATGTAGAAATGTATAGATCAAAATGCTCTAAGAAAATTGGAGGATGGGCAGTTAGGTGGTGCAGTGAATAGCACACCAGCCCTGGAGTCAGGAGGACCTGAGTTCAAATCCAGCCTCAGACACTTAACACTTACTAGCCATGTGATCTTGGACAAGTCACTTAACCCCAATTGCCCTGCCTTCCCCCCTCCAAAGAAAAGAAAAAGAAAATTAGAGGAGAGAAAGACCATTAATAACTGGGAGGATCACAGGAGGCTTTTAATAAATTTGTGTTGAGCTGAACCTACTGTGTGAGGCTTCGGTCCAATGTGATTCAATAAACATTTATTAAGTGCCTACTATGTGCTAACACTGGGGATACAAAGACAAGTGAAATCATTCTTGCCCTCCAGGAGCTTATATTCTCCTGGGGGAAACAACATATAAGCAGATACGTCAATATAAAATATAGAGAAAACAAATACAAAGCAGTGAATATAAAGTATTTGGGGGGAAAGGGTACAATCAACTAAAGCAGTGGTTCTCAACCTCCCTAATGCCGCGACCCTTTAATACTCACATGTGGGCGGACCCGCCCGGAGACAGATAGAGAAGCACTGTCTTGGTTCCTAAGACCATCGGAAATACGTGTTTTCTGATGCTCTTAGGAGACCCCATTCGACCCCCAAAGGGGTCGCGACTCACAGGTTGAGAACCACTGAACTAAAGGAACCCAGAAAGGCCTTGTCTTGCAGGTAGTACTTGAGCTGAGTCTTGAAGGCAGTTAGGAATTCAATTCAGTTCAATGTAATAAATGTTTAGTAAGTATCTATGTGCCTGGCGCTGTGCTAAGGGCTGGGAATACAAAAAGAGGCAGAAGACAGTCACTGCCCTCAAGAAGCTTACAATCTAATCTAATTCCAAGAGATGGCAATGAGGAGGGAGAGCATTCCAGGAGTGGAGAAAACCCTATGCAGAGGCAGAGAGACAGGAGATGGAATGTCTGGTACATGGAATAAAAAGTCCACAAGTTTGGCTGGAATCTACAATGTATGAGGAGAAATATGTGAAATTGGTCTGGACAGACAAGATAGGCTACAGCCAGATCTTGAAGGACTTTCAAGGCCAAACCAAGGAGTTTGTACTGTTTTCTGGAGGTAAGTAGGGAGCCTTTGAAACTCCCTGAACAAGGGAGTTGGCACGGTCAGACCTATGTTTTGGAATTTGGAAGCCATATGGGGAATAATATATTGAAATTATATTGAAGAAGGACTTAACTCTACAAACAGGAAGGCAAGATTGTTGACTGGACCCTCAGCCACTGTGATGCTCATGACACATTGAAATCATCAATTCCAGGTTATTTTTATTACCCCAAGCTTTGGGCAATGGCGAGGGTATGTACCTTGGGGGAATCATGGAACCCTAGAATGTCAGACTTTGACAAGAATGTAAGGGTCATCTAGCTTATCCTCTACCTGAAGCAAGGCTATCCCTCCAGAAGGAAGCCCCCCTGGAAGTCACAAGTCTGTAAAAACAGTGGCACAGCTGAGTGTCTCTGGATAGCAGGAGGGATGACACTATCAGCCCCCAAAAACAGTGTGCCCAAGCCCTAGGCATGGCTGCCTAGCCTGGTTCTGCTCCAGTTTCTTTCCTCTTGAAAAGAACACTCCCAGGTAACTGATGCCAGGAGAGACTAGGAGAACCAGTTCCCCCTGAAGGAAAAGGGTGCTGACCTCTCTCTGAGCCCAAGGCCAACCTTGGTTCTCATCACACTTCCAGGAAGGGGCCCTTCAGTCAGGTAGACTTCCCTCCTTCCATCCCCAAGTTTGCCATGTGACCAAAGACACTCCTCTCTTAGCTTTTTTTGCCACTACAGTACAATGGCATTAATGAAAACTTTTCTCTCTTACAGCATTAAGATAACAACCTGGGATATATCCTGAAGTTGGCAATGAGACACTGACTGAGACATTACTGATCCAGTTCCCACACCAACCCTGAAGCTCCCAATACACACACACACACACACACACACACACACACACACACACACACACACACACACACACACACACCCCTACACACACACAGCCTAGGAAGCTAGAGAAAGCGCTTGATCTTGGGTGTAGGGAGGGTGACATTACCAAAGAGACTTGGGATTTAATCCAGACTTTGTCTCTAGCTAACCGTGTGACCTTGGGTAAATCACCTCCCTTCTCTAAATCTCAGTTTCCCCATCTGATCCTCCCTGAGCCTAGATGGAGAACTTCAGACCCACACCACTCCAGGCACTGACAGTCACCATTCTCTTCTCATGGGTGAGCAGGGTGACAAATCATGAAAGTTGCTGCCCAAGGATGTGAATAAATACTTAGGGCCCAGCTGGGGCTGACTCTCTCAGGGCCCATTCAATAGAAATAAACCCAAGATGTATCCAAAATATTTCTAGTATGGCCTGGAATTCTGAAATTAATGCTTCATTCATAGACTCATAGACTGTTCAATTCAGCATTTCTGGGAGTCTTTCTTCAAGTCTGTGATGTTAAAGGTAGTTCACACTTTCCTGTCCTGGGTCCAAAGGCAAATACCTCACTCAGAATGGATAAGTTATCACTAGCCACTTGCACCTTCTCAACCCACATTAGTTGACAGTAAGCTAAGATGGTAGCTATGAAGGGCCCAGGATGCATGAGAGTAGGAAGGGGAGAGGGGGGAAACTTCTCTTCTATCAGTTTTATGGGGGCTGAGGGTATACCTGAAGGTCCAAACTGGGGCCTGTTTATTCCAACTGAATACTCTGTTATCCCTCTTTCTTTTTCCAGAATCATTTCCTCTACTCTGTCTCTAATGTCTGAGTCTTCTCCCGTACCTGAACCTTAGGCCTGCCATCCCCCAAACCATCTATCTCCCAAGAAATGTGCAAGTATAAGGAACCATCAACCCTTTCTATAACCAAACCGGAAGTGATTCTCCCCCTATAGAGTCCCATGGGGGAGATCTATTGCTTCTCCTATCATGGGAAGACCCCTTCCGATTTTTGTTCTGTTAAAAGGTGGGGCACCAGGTCAAAGCTAGGCAGGGGGAGGAGCCTCTCAGATATAACCACATTCCTCCTTCCTGGGCATAAAAGGGACCAGGGACCTACCTGACTTACAAGGAACCCAGGGAGAAGTGTCCAGACCTGCCTTCGGCTCCAACAGACAGACGGGTTGGTGATTTGGTGTTGTCTCCAGAGGGAGGTAGCTTTCTTGGGTGAATGATGGCTCTTGAAAAATGATGGGGGAAATCTTTTCCTAGATTTAGGGATGTTCTAGTTACCCATCCAACAGGTTTTAACTTCTCCTCCTATGTATTTGGTCTTTCTCTGGGCACCGTAAGAAAGACAAGAGGATACCCTCAGGGATCTCTTGTGGCATGAAGAGAATCAATTAGAGTTCAGTTCTGTGCCAAACTATGATACTAGTAGGAGGTCAGAATCCTGGTCAGGTCCTGGAAGTAGGCTACAAAGTCTTCCTGGCTAAAATGAGATGAACAGAGCCTTGAAGAATGAGGAACTCTAATACTGCCTTCCGTGAACTACTATATCTCTGTGTTAAGCAAGTCACTTAATCTTACTCATCTGAAAAATAAGGAGGCTGGACATCCCTTTCCACCTATAATTCTATGATTCTGGGGTTTAAACAGGAGGAGGAGAGAAGGCATTGCAGGAAGAAGTATGTAGAAAGCTGGAGTCGATGAGGAAGGGTGTATATCCAAGGTCACAAACTGAGAAGAGGATAGAATTGGAAACTCCTGAGACCCTGGAGGTTAGTTCTAGGGAGCAAGGCTGGCTTATCTGAGCCAATCCCTCCTGGGTTAGAACCTCACCTTTTTCTAGGCTGATAGTCAGCCTGTGAGTGCCCGCACTGGGAAGTCTGTCCTGGGCAATTCCCTAACCCCACTTCCTCATTCAGAACCCCCTTGTCCCTAAGGATTCTGTTTTTAATTGGCTATCACTTAATCCATGCTAAAATAGTTTCCTCCTCCCAGGAGGACTTGAATTCATAAGGGAGTCTGAAAGGACGGAATAGCCTTTATGATGCAAAGAAAAGGCTCCTCTAATGGTGGAATTTTAGACACTGTGATAGGTGGCTAGGAGAGCTATTCCGAGCTAGGGACCTCTTACATCACCCCTTATGGGCACAATCCTCTGGCTCGGGTCCCACTCATCAAGGCTCTGGCCTAGAGTTAGGGCTATTAGAGATGTTACTAGATGGGTTACCTCCTTTTGCTGGATGGCATTTGGCTAGGGTCCTATTGGGGAGAGGGCACTTAGCCCAGGAGGAGTATGCCAGGGGAGATGGGTCCAGAGGCCTGGGCAAAGGGATGGGGGAATGAATAAAGGAAATGTAAGGAGGCAGTGTTTTGTTATGGAGACAATCCCAGCTGGGACATCAGGAGAACTGTGGTCTGCCCTGACTTCATGTGTAACCTTCCTCTCTCTGGGCTTGTCTCTTTGCAAATGGAGGGGTATGGTCTAGCTGATCCCTAAAGCCCTTTCACCTGCGATATTCTATATAAAGGACAATCATTTGGGGGGATGGTGATTGTCTGTGGGGCTAGTCTTCTGCAGCTTCTCTGTAACCCCTGAGACCGGCAACATCTGGCAGCTCCTCTTCCTTTGTTGACTCAGCTCCATCTTCTGACCTTATAAATGTGACTGTTCCCCCAAGTTCTAGATGCCTTGAGTTTCTTTTCTTTTTATACACTCTCCTTTGGTGATCTCATCTAGTCATCAAACATCCAAGTTGGATGATTTGACTTCCTCAGCATTACAAATATTCTCTGTTTCTCCTGTCACACAGGATTTGTGGGTAGAAGGTTAATAGGCTCGAGAGAATAACCAAGGAGCAAATCACCAAGGGATGTATTTGAGTCCCTTTCTTGGGAGAAGTTTACCCAAAAAAGGGGAAAAAAGGCTCCACTGGGGAGGGCCGCACGCAGAGGAATGAACCAAATAAATAACAAGACCCTCAAAGTACTACGGACACAATATTGGGGCCACATCTTCTATTTCTTTGTGGGAGTAGCATGGCTTACAACACCAGGATACCATCCTCATAAATTTGGAGTCATTCAACAATTATCGCCTGGTTTTCGCATTATCTGTTCTGAATTATCTACTGTGGAGAGTTGCTTAGTCTCTGCAGAATGCCCCCTCTAAAAGCCTAAACTCTGGGCTACCCTCTCCAGAGAGACAGAGGGAAATGGAATAAGCATTTGTGTATCTTCTGCTGTGTACTGGGTGCTATGCTAAGTGATTTGATGGTCACAACAACTCTGAAAGATAGGTACTGCTATTATCTCCCACCCACCCCCACCCCACCCCACCCCACCCCATCCCCTTTATAGTTGAGAAAACCAAGGCAAACAGAGGTTAAGTGACCACCCAGGGTCTCCTAAGATCTTCTAGCTACTAAGTGCCTGAGGCCAGATTTGAACTTGAGTCTTCCTGACTTCAGACCCAGGGCTCTATCCATTGCACCATCTGGCTGCCTGAAAAAGAGCCCACACATGGATCAAGATACCACCAAGGTTCCCCATAGTCCCTTGGACTTTCTTCACCATAGCCAGGGTCAGAGAAGTCTGAAAATGGAAAGCCACAGAAAATTCAAAGGAAACCTGAGGCAGGACTCTCCCTAATGCAACAGACTTTCACCTGTGGGGCCAGCAAAACTAGGAGTTTTCTTTTCTCTTCTGCTCCCACACCACATAAAGGAAAGCTGGGCATGCCTGAGAAGGAAAAGCCAAGAGGGTCTGGATAATTCACAAAACCATCTCCAACTGGCAAGCACCATGTGTTGGACTATGGATAGAAACGAGTTGTTCCTAATATTCTTTCCGGTGCTGAGGCCCAGATACCATGTGGAAGGCGAAGGGGTCACTGTTGGCCCTGGTTTCTATGACCATGTGGCTCCTTGGGGATGAGTCCTGAAGACACTGAAGAGTGGGAAGTGAATATGGGACAGTTGGGAGGATATGTAGATATGGAGAGGGTAGAATTACCCATTTCTGAGCTTGTCCTTTTTCTATTCTCCTTGACTCCCCCATAGGTCGCCCAGGAGCAGAGGCCCTGAATTTGGTAGGTTTGTTCCTCCATCCCTTGAATTATACCAGATGTTTGAATGAGCTAGATGGGGCTGACAATGTCAGAGTAGAGTCTGGGAAGCAGGGCTGCTGGTTAATATCACTAGGGATAGGACTGGAGCCAGCAAGGCAGAAAGCTGCCTCTAATACCTGACTAGGTAAATACTCTTGTGCCTTCTTTATGGTAGAAAGAACCCTGAAGCAGGGAATCATGGTGCCTGGTTTTCTGAGCCCTCAATAACGGCTGTGTAACCCTGAACTGATCACTCAGTGTTAGAGATAACAAAATCCTTGAATGATTTGTGGGTAGAATTATTCTCTCCAGTCCACAAATGTCACAAGTCTTAATGATGGAGAATCAATGATATTCCAGATGAAAAAAGATTTAGACATTCATCCATTCATTCAATCATCACATTTTTATTGAGCAACTATAGATTTTTATATTGGATCCTTTCTAAAAATGGGGATGACTTGTCAGGGATCTCAAGTAGTTTTCTTTCAATAGCTTACTACTCTAGATCATGGGGAAGTTAAGCCCTGAGGGATAATTTTGTCTTCTCACCCAGTTTTCTCTCTCCTTCTTTCTCCCCCAGTGCCCAACTCTTCCTGTATGTAAGTCAACCTTGTACTGAGTGGGAGAATCCATGGGTTTGGGAATCCCTTCCTTCCCCCAGTCCCCAGAAACCAAGTCTCCAAGAACCTAGGCTAGAGGCTGCTGGGAAAGGGGTGGGAAGGAAGGGGGTCAGGGGGAATTGAAGACAAGGGGAGATGAGATGAACACCAAGTGGGATGGAGACCAGTAAGTATACCTTGGGAGTCTACCTTCTGCCCTACTGCTCCCCCCATCTTCAACTACCCCATCCAGTCCTGTACCAATCCCGGCCTCCCAGGCTCCTTCACTGATGCTTTAAGGTCTGTTTCTCCTGCAGCTCCAGCCTACTGTGCACCAGTGAACATGTAAGAGACAGAACCCTTGCGGGTTTGAGGAAGGCGAAAATTCTCTGGGAAAGGGAAATCCTCATAGCCCAAGGCTATGTCCATGCTCCACTGCCCAAAGGTTGGGACATTTTTTTTGCCTTGGGAGCCTCTGGGGACAGGATGCTCCAGGAGACAAGTGCAAAGCATGGGGAGTCTCTCCCAGTCTGTGACAATGGTGCCTGTTTCTTTGCAGTGCCAATGTGACTGCGCCCTCTGACCAGGCAGCCCTGTGTACAGCCTTTATGCTGTCCCAGTTGGCCTGTGCTAAGGTACCGGAACCACAGGCTGCAAAGACAGATTGAGGGGGGGCTTGATTTCCCATCTCAAACTTCCCACTTTCATTCATTCACTCATTCCTTTGCTCATTTGTTCAGTCATTCCTTTATTCATCCATCCATCCAACAATAAACACTCCCTGATGCCTATAGTGGGCTATTCTGCAGGGAAAATAGAGGAATAAGTCGGGGTCCTTGCCCTCAGTGGATTTACTGTCCACCATATGAATAAAACATGTACCCAAATAACTAGGGTACAAGACAGGATGTGAGAAATGCAAGAAGGAGGAACCTAACAGAAAACATTTCATGGAGTGGGGAACACCTGAGGGGGGACTTGGAAGCTAGATAGGATTTCCACAGGCAAAGGAAGCCAGAGGGAGGAGAAAAGTTAACCATCCTAAGTTCATCATTCAATAGCATAGGCAAAGATTCCAGGGTGGGAAACGGTCCCTGGCTGGGTGCCTACTAATCCTGTAATAATGTCCGTTCTCACCAGAGCACCAATCTGACCTCAAGCCAGCTGGCTGCAATTCTGAGCTGCCACATCACAGGGCCAGCTGTGACCTGGACCAGAATGCCTTCCTGCTGCTCTTCCTCCAGGTCAGCGTGGAGACCCTCCGCCTTGCCCTGAACCACATCAGTGTGCAGGTAATGGCCCCTCCCCTTCAGCCCTCTGCACAGCAACCTCTTAGGACCTTGTAAGCTCAATTCCTCTTGTCAGAGTTTCCAAGGAGGGGGGACACAACATTCTCCCATCTCATTCTACCCATCTATATTTTCCTTGAGCACTCCCTACTTAATTTCCTTGGTGTACAGATTGACAGTGCCCAGATCCCTAGAGACACCAAGCAACTCATCCTGACAGCAGCGTGGGATGTGGCCAAGACTGACCCTCAAGCAAGGAATGCAGGCTTCTTGGCTTCCTGGTTTGGGGAGACACTCCATGCCTACCTCCCAATCATAGACGTTGGCACCCTGGAGTGCCTGAGCCAGCTGCCCATACAGTGTGATGGGCTGGCTGCTGTGTAAGTGTTAGCCCTCACAACTTGGTCCCCACCTCATCCTGGTCCAGAGATTCCCAGTTTTATTCCCTTCCCCCCAGTCTCTACCCCAGAACCCTGTTCCATCCCCAGGCTCAAGCACCTTCTCATTCTTATCTCTCCCTGCTTTCCTGATACATTCAGGTCAAACTAATCCATTTGCTGTCCCTTGTACTCATTCTGCCCCTCCCCATTCTGTTCTTCCGCCCTGCCTTCCCCATCTCTGCCACTTAATAACTCACATTTATGCTGCCCGTTAAGGTTGGTTAATCACTTTCCCCACAACAGTGTTGTGAAGCAGCCAGGGAGAGCATCAGTAATCTTCATTTTACAGATGAGGAGATGGGAACGGAGAGAGGTTAAGAGATTTGCTCATGGCCAGGTGCCTAACTCGTAAATGTCACAGCTGGCCTCCAAACCCCAATCTCTATTAGTGACTCCACTATTAGTGCTCATTCCCCATGCCACTTGCTTTTAAAAATTAATTAATTTTTAATATTCTTTTTTTAATGCTAAGTTCCAAATTCTCTCCCTCCCTCCAGCCCTTCCCCCATCCATTGAGAAGGCAAATGTGATACCCATTATGACAACATGAAGTCATGCAAAACATATTTCCATATTAGGCATGTTGCAAACGATAATAATAATAAACAAGAAAAATGAAGAAAATGGAGGTAACTATGCTTCAGTCTTGTGCTGCCTGCTGAAACCCTTCTCTTCCTTGAAGCTCTCACTTGGCTTCTACAGAATCTTCCCTGATAGGCCCCACCCCCAGGTGCAGAACGAGGTCTCTTCCTCCTGGGACTTCTGTGAGTGGATTGGCTGGGCCTCTCCCACACGCTTGTCACACTGTATCTCTCTAAGCTTCAGTTTCCTCATCTCTAAAGGGAGCGTATTAACTCATGTCACCGACTCCAGTAGAGAAAGAACTTTGTAAATCCTAAAGCACTTCATATGTTGATTAAAATTATAGTTATTTCCAAATGTCTTATCATCCCCTCTAGATCATAAACTCCTTAGGAAGAGTTAAAACTTGGGCATCAGTTTTATCCTCTATAAAATGGCGTAAGAATCAAAGAATCACAAACTTTCCAAATTGGGAAGAATTTTAGTAAGAGTCCAATCTGACCCTTTCATTCTGATGCTACTGAGGCCCTTTTCTGTACACAGAGTCCAGGCCTTGGACAGCACGTACCCCAGTATGGACAGCAGCAGACAGTGGGCAGTGGCCAGTTGCATCAAGTGCTTCCTGACCACTTTTGGTAAGTGGAGCAGTCCCCCAAAGAGCCCTATTCCACCAGGCTGAAGAATCAGAACCTGAAATGCACATCCCTTGTGCCTTTTCTCAGAATGTTCCAAGAGCTCCTCCCAGGAGTGGGTCATCATCAACTGGAGAAGCTTCTGGAACCAAGTTTCCTATGCCAAGCTGGTAGGCACCTGGAGAGCCTTTAATTGGGTAAGTCTGCCCCTCAGTGTAGGGCTAACACGAATTGGGTTCAGCAAGGAGAGGTTAGAGGGAGGGGGGGCCTAGATATCCTCACACCTGACATACCTCTGTGCTTTATGTTCTCCGCCCTTCAGGCAGATGCTCTGAGTGCCTTGACTGGCCCACAGCTGGCAGAGTTCACCACTAGCCAGGATGCCTTAGCCAATGCCACCCTCATCCCTCATCTGTTCCATCTTCTGAACCACAGCAACATCCACTTCATGGAGGCCTTCCTGGAAGCCCTTCCTGGTCCCCTCCAAAATACTTCAGAGACCAAGGCCTTGCTGGAGACTCTGCTGCAGAAGCTGGCCCACAACCTCTCTGATCTCTGTTCACCCACCCCGAAGTGTTGGTTCCAAGAGCTGCTGACTGGTCTTCTGCCTGCCTTTGACGCGGAATTGCTCAAGTTGCTGCCCACCCAGGTGGACTGTACAGACTTCCAGGCCATGTGAGCGCCTCTCTACCCTAACCCCACCCCCACCACCAGTGGTAATACTTTCCTTTTCCTGTGGGGAGTGGGAGGGAGAATCTATTACTGCTAGGAAAATTGATGCTAAGAAGGACTTAGTCACTCATTGGAAGTCTCAATAAATCAGTGGCACTGGTCTAGTCAAGCCATCCAACCTTTCCTGGGATCCCTTGTGTGCCTGGGGCACAGATAAAACATGGCCACTATGATCCCAGTCTGGGGAGACAGAGGAAGGCCAGAGCTGGACCTTACCCTCAGTTTGCTCATAGTATGGGTGGGAGACAGAGATAGAACAGACCCAAGTGCTTCCCTCAGGCAACTCACAGTCCAGAAAGGCAGAAGAGAAGAAGACCCGGATCCTGCCTGGGAAAACCCAAGGGAGAATAAATCTGAGCCCAGGCTTTGGGGAGCTCTCAGCCTGGGATGATAAAGAGAAGAGATTTGCTTTTCTCTCCTCTGACCCTGGGCCTTCTGAGGCCATCCTCTCTGTGCCAAAAGCCAATCTCTCACCTTAGGTATGAAAGCCTTGACCTTGTGCATGCTGTACTGGCCCCATCTACCCAGGAGGCAGTGTTTCAGGCCAGGAGGAGCTATCTAAGAAAGCAAGCTTCCAAAGAAGGTGATGGAGGGCTGGGCACCAAAGGATGCTCTTTATTGGGGATAGAGGTGGTGGATTAGATGCTCTCTGTCTGAGAAAGTCATCCACTCTGATATCTTCACTAGTTCTTCTCCCTTTGATTTCTACCCTTCTGGTTCTTCCCTCTTATTCTGTTTCTTATACTTTGAATATCTCTCTTTCTCTCTCTCTCTCTCTCTCTCTCTCTCTCTCTCTCTCTCTCTCTCTCTCTCTCTCTCTGTTTTTCTCTCTCCTTTCTCCATCTCTCTTTCCCTCTCCCTCTCTCTCTCACTCTCACCCTCCTCCCTCTCCCTCTCTGTCCCTCTCCCTCACTCAATCTCTCCACCTAAGAGACCTCCCAGAGAATCTGTTTTACTGATTCACATCCTCTAATTGTCTTGCCTGACTCTCCTTTTTGAATCTCTTTCTGCTAAATCTCCCTTCAGATTCTTCTCTTCTCATTCCTTCCCTTATGCCTCTCCCTTCTAAATCTCCTCCAAATTCTCCCATAGATACCAATGACTTCTCCCTACATCCCTTCTACGCACAGGTTCTGCATGTACATTCTCTGCTACCAATAGTCGCATCTGGCTCCAACACAACTTTGGCCTCTCCAGTGTGTTTGCCAACTACAGTGACTTCCTACAACTGAAACCAGGCTTCAAAGGGGTGAGCAAAGAGAATGGGCCTGATTGAGGACTATAAGATACTTCCACACACACACACACCCATGATGCAAGCTAGGACATACATAGACAAACAAAGGGGCTTCATCTGCTTGTGTTTGCTCCTTTTATACCATAGTTAATAAGGACCATTGCCATCACTTAAATAAAGAAATTACTAATTAATTAGAGGATAGAGGTGCTGAAATGAGTACAATCTTCCAATTGGATGAACCTCTGGTTGGAAGTGGGAGTCATGCCTCCTATCAGAGTGGAAGCTCTCTGAAGAGAAAGTTTTTTCTCTCTCCTTTGCTTCTTTTTCCCAGTCACCAAATACAGACCCTGTAGACACTGCCCCTCTATGACTAACTGAGCTTTCAACTGCCCTTTCCCTGCCTCTAGTTTGAGGTGACAGACCTGCTCACAGCCGCCCAACTCGGGGAACTACTGATCTCCTCCAGCATTCTCATGGACACCACCAAGGCGGATGCAGAATCAAATGCCCTCAAAGTGGTTGAAACCTTCCAGAAGAGGAATATATCAGAGATGCAAATCTTCCTGCAGGCTGTGACCTCTTTGGCTACTCAGGTGAACCCCTGAAACTTGTCTAAGTAGTTGTGGCTAGGGGCAGGGAGACAGTCAGACCTTGGTACTTCTGACTCCACTATCTTGAAACTCAATATTGTTGTTTTATTTTTTCCCAAAAAAATTTTTTTATTGATTTTGTTGTTATAGCACTTTTGTTTCCAAATATATCATTCTAGCTTCCTCTCTCCTGGAAGTCATCCCTTGTTACAAAACAAAACAAAATTTAAAAAGCTAAGAAGAAAGAAGGGAAGAAAGAAAACAGTTCAGTGAAGGCTGACAACGGTCCAGATCCATAGTCCCCTCACCTCTGAAAAGCTAAGAAGGAACTTCATTTTCTCATGTTTTCCTCAGGTCAAGCTTGGTCATTATAATTACACAGGAATCAATTTTTCTTTTTGTTCTTTCATTTATATTGTGATAGTTATGTTTATTGATGTTCTTCCACTTTGCCTCAGTTCATTTAAATTTTCTCAGGCTTCTCTATACTCTTCACGTTCATTGTTTCTTATGACACTGTAATATGCTGTTACTATGTTACGTACCACAATGAGTTCAGCCAGTCCCCATCCATGGGCATCTACTTCATCAATAGATATATTTGGGTAATTCATAAGATCTTAGATCTAGAGTTGGTGGGGTCCTTGGAAGTCATCTAGCCAATCCCTTTATTTTACAGATGAAAGAACTGAGGACTAGGAAAGTTCAGTCACTTGCCCGAGTTTCCACACATCGAAGGTGAGATTTGAACCTATGCCCTCTGACTTCAGAGTCAGAGAAGACTGTATGAAGTTTACCTTTACACTCTGTCTACAAAAGACATTTTATGAGATAATCATGTTCTATGACAATGTGATTAACACCCCCATTTTATCACTATTAATATAATTATTATTGTCATTAATAGTAACCCACACTTATATCTTATAAATTTCTTTCTTCATAATATCTCTCTCAGGTAGACAGCACAAACATACAAATGGAGAAACCAAGGCTCAGAGAAAGAATGTGACTTGCACACAGTAACTCAGTTACTGAATGGTACCGCCTGGACTTGAAACTATACTGTCTGACTCTATTGTCTATGTACCCTTTCCATTGTACCACACTCTTTTTCCAACAAGATTTCAGGGGGTATGTTTAAATGAGTGAGAGAAGACAATGCACTTAAGCATCATGTGTTCCCAAATCCCTCTTCCTTTTTCTTCCTCCTTGAAAAAAATGTTATTAACGTAGTTTGTTTTACATCACAAATAGATCCATTTTACATCATTAAATATATCCATTACCCCTTTCCCATTCCCCAGAAAGCTGTCCCTTATAACAAAGATTAAGAAAACAGAAAGGAAAAAAAGACAGTTCAGCAAAAATCAACCAACAATAGCTAAATCTGACAGTGTCTATAATATTCTACACCCATAGTCCCCAATCTCTGATATGTAGAGATGAAATACATTTTCTCAACTCTTCTCTATGGCCAAGCTTGGCCATTATAACTACCAAGAATTTAGTTTTGTTTCTGTATTTGTTTGTTTTTAATTACATTGTTCTAGTCATGGTATAATATTGTTTTTCTGGTTCTTCTTACTTTATCCTGCAACAGTTCACATAAGTCTTCCCATGCTTCTCTGTATTCTCCATATACATTACATCTTACTGTACACTAATATTTTATTACATTCATGTGTCATAATTTATTTTAGCAGTCAATAAGCAACTATTTATTTCTAGTTTTTTTTCTTTTTGCCATCACAAAAAGTGCTTCCATGACTATTTTGGCATATATGGGGTCTACTTTTCCTATCTCTGACTTCTTTGAGGCATATACCTGACAGGATCTTTGGGTCAAAGGATATGAACATTTTAATCACTTTTTTATGACAATTCCAAATTGTTTTCAAGATGACTGGACTAATTCCCAGCTCTACCAGCACTATATCAATGTACCTGTTTTTCCACAGTTCCTCCAACACTATTACCCCCTTTTGTCATCTTTGTCAGTTTGCTGGGTATCAAGTAAAAGCTCAGAGTTGCTGTAATTTGCATTTCTTTTATTAGTGACTTGAAGAAATCTTTCAAATGGTTATTAATAGTTTGCCATAATAATAATAGTTTGGCATTCTTCTTCTTAAAACTTGATTCATATCCTTTGATCACTTATCCATGTTTTCCTTCCTTTTTTTAAAAAGAGAAACATCACATCCATCACCGACGCCAGGGTCAGCAAAGTAATTCTCACAGGCATCTTCCAAATCCTGAGGGCAGAATTACCCTCCATGAGCCCAACTAACATTGAAGATTGATTTGGTGGACATTTGACCTTGTACCTAGCATACATCACCTCCAGAGAGTTGACCATCCTTTCCCCTGTTGCTAGCTGCCAACAACTGCAAGCCATGTGAATGACCTCTCTTTCTTCTGTGTTGTCAGTCCTTGAAGACCCCCAGGGCCAGGACTGAGAGAGGTTGGAGGTTCACATCTGTAACATATCAGAGGGAACAGAGGGGAATTAACCATTGTCCCCCAAATCCTAGATGACATTAAATCACTATGCATTTACCACATACCAGACAAAAATGAATCCAAGCTTGCCCTTAATGAGTTTATATTCTATCAGGTGATAGAACTAACAGGGTCCCTGGGAGATGGATACAGGGGGAGCTTCCATTTACACACACAGGCCCATACAGATACATAAGTTTTACATAGACACACGTAAATAAGTTTCATATACACAACATATACCTGCTTTTGTACGTGCACTGACTCGCCTCCACCTTTGCCTTCCTCCTATAGTGTCAAGGGCATGGATTTAGCCTTTGACCAGATGGGCACAGATACCAGAAGTGATGTGACCCGATGGGTGGTAGGAGTCACAAGCCTTGGTGAGTATCTTTCCCACCAAGTGGGCACTTAGCTGAGTACTATTTCTTCACAGGCCAGAGTACTTTGGTGGGTCCTTGGTCAGGTACTGATTTGGATACCCCAGATGGGCATTGAACCAGGAACTGCTCTTCCTCTGGGCAGAAGCTATGTGGGGGTGGGATCCATGTATTAACCAGGGGCTCAGTCTCTGAAGTCCCACAGGATTATCCCTTTTTTCCCCTGCCAGCTTTTGGGTTTCCCTGAATGTACAGGTTCTATGACCTTGCATAGATCACTCCTTTCCTCTAGCCCCTGATTCCCCAACTTGTGTAGTGCATATGTGTATTCATATGTCGTGTATGGTGGTAGCTGTTTTGGAGAGGAGGACAAAATGATTTTTGAGTTCCTTCCTCCACTAAAATTCTTTAAATCCTTAGCTATTGTCCCTACCATGGACATTGCCTATTGTCTCAGTACTCAAAACAAATGCTAAACTGAGAGTGGAGAAACTTACTCAGTATACTATTGCTCAGTCCTACCTTAGCCTACGAAGTGTCTCTGTGCTGTAGAACAGTTTGCCATGAAAGGAAAGACAGACTTATTTTTGCCTATAGGTTGCTAACATCTTATCTGACAATGAAAGTGAGGGAAATCAAATCCAGAATGGCTTCCTGGAGGAAGTGACATTGGTTTGCCATAGAATAGAGAGAAAAGATGGGGGACTATGGGCAGAAAATGAAATCTTTTGTTCAGCAGACACAGGCTATGTGAAGACTTGAAGGTATTGATAGAGTTGGACTGCTTGCCAGAGAGGATGAAGGAGTATTTCTAACACCAAAGGAAAAGGTCCTCTTGACCTCAGGAAAAAAGCATTAGCATCGTACAGTGTTTCTTTGCCCTGGAGTTTCCAGCTCTTTTCCCTGAAATTTTCTCATGAACCTTCTTATTGGTTCTAGGATGCAGCATCTCAGGAGATGGACTAGACCACACCTTCTGGAGGTTCAAAACCGTTGTGAATGTCACTGACCTTGTAGCCATTGATTAGAACTTTGATGTGGTAAGGATGGACCCTAGACTTGTGGGGGCCAGGCCAATTCCTCAGAATCAGATCCGAGGAAGAAATCTCCTCCCGTAATCTACCTAACACATATTCCCAATATTAAAATTTAATAAAAGTTCCTCAGCCCCAAATATTTCTCCCCCATACCTGTCCCTGTGTATAACACACCACCATTTATCCCTTTAGTGGAAGCACTGATTTCTTTAGAGGCTTCCCTTTTTAAATACAAACCCTCCTGGGTGTTATGTATGTAGTGTCTAGATATCCAAATGTAAGTGCCACTTACTAACTATGACATGGGCAGGTTGTTTCCCTTAACTGGACTCTGTTTCCCTCTCCGTAAAAATGAACCAGATGCTTGTTAAGGTCTCTTCTAGTCCTGATGTTCCATGACCAGTAATTCTGAGAGCCCATTAATCCCTCACCACAAATGTGAGGCAAAAGGATCTGGGCCAGCATCAAGGTATAGGCTAGAGACACCAAAGACCTGGTCTCTGGGCCCAGGCCTAGCCCTGACCCTTCACTTTCCTACCCACACACTCAATTTCAGGTACAGAGAGTGGAAGAGCTGATGCCTTTTCAGCTGGGCCAGCTGTGGACTATCCCTGGAGCTATCTCTGTCACCATTGCCCAAAAGGTGTTTGACCACCTGGCAACCATTCCTGAAGCCCAGATCCTGGCTGACTTCTGGGATGAGCTCAGCAGCCCCAAGGCAAAGGTAGGGAAAAGGATCAAAGGTGGAGAAAGAGACCAAGGGTGGGGAAAGGGATCCGTACACAATTCCAACCTCAGAGTTAGTGCCTCTTTCAGAGGTCAGTTTCATGCATGGACCTCTGCCTCCAAGGGTCAGGAAGGCCCTAGGGAGATGGTCCCCAAAGGCTGGAGTAGAGAAATCCACTAGTCATGCTCATACAGGGCTGTCACATAGAAAACACCCATCTTTTGAATGAAGGTGGCAATATAATTTTATCCACTTGTTTATATAGTAGAGCCCATCCATTCTATTGAACAGGAATGTGCAAAGTAGGAGAGAGACTGTACTTAGAGAAAAAGCCTGAGTTTGGGTTGTGGCTTTGCCATGAATTAGTTGTATGAGCTTGGGTGAGACAGATGAGCCTTGGTTTCCTTCTTTATAAAATGAGACAGTTGGACTAGAAGGTCTCTAAGGCTACTTCCAGCTCAGACAATGTCCTGTGATTCTATAAAATGTCTCCAGGGTCCCCATAACTATGTGCTTTGAACCCACGTTGCCAAAATGCCTCACTAATGGCAACCCAGAGAAGTTAAGTTATTTCACAGTATGACATTGTATGTCTGCAGCCCAGGCTTAAGATCTTGCCTTCTGGGGCTGGTTGAGAATGAGCTCCCAGTCCAAAGGGACTTTCTGAAGGGGAACTGCCCTCTAATCTCCCCTTAGCCCTGGAATGTCTCCGTGGACATGAGACATACCATGCTGATCTAGACCCTGGAGCAGCTGAGATCCCGGCTCCCCACCCTGGCTGAATCTGACACTCGCCAATGGCTTGAGAAACATCTGGCATCTGTCTTGGACACCATTGATACATCTGTGCTCCGCCACATCCCTGTCTCCTTGCCTTGTGGTCCCTATAGAGCTCTGTGAGTTGGGACCAAGGTGGGGAAGGAGAGGATAGAGTTGACTGGAGAAGGGGGATAGGTCCATGAGGCTGAGGTTGATACTCAGAACCAAAGGCAACTCATTCTCAATTACTAGGGGCAATTAAAGGTGAGAGACAGCTGGTGGTGGCTCAATGGGTAGAGTGCTGGCCCTGGACTCAGGAAACAAGTGTTCAAATCTAGCCTCAGATATTTGCTAGCTGTGTGACCCTGGGCAGGTCACTTAATCTCTATTTACCTCAGTTTCCTCAGTAAAATAGGGATTATAATAGCATTTAACTCACAAGATTTTATTTTCAAAAAGCACTTAGCACAATCCTTGGTACATAATAGGCACTATATAAATGTTCATTTCCTTCCCCTTCATCTTCTTTGACCCTTATTTGCTGTGTGACCCTGGGCAAGTCACTTAACCTCTCAGTGTCCCAGGCAACTCCCTAAGACTATTTGTTGCTGATGAGTTACAATATGCTTCTGTGATAAGAGGTTCTACGATGGGACTTCCCTTTGCTGATGAAATCTCATAGGTTGGGATGAAAAAATTAAGGACAAGATGAGCCTGGCTAATAGAAAAAAATCACCAAAAATCCCTCATCCCCAGGGTTGTCCCCACTTATAGCTAAGGTTGGGTGTCCCTATAAAGGTGAGCTAGTTTGGGGTCTGAGCTTCATCTCTATGAGGTGAGTAAAGCGAGAAGCTCTGATGCCACAAAAAGGGGCATTAAAGTGACCTAGATAGCCCATGTGCCAGCCCTTAAACAAGTGAAGATTGGAAGTATTTTTATCATTGAGTTCTCCAGATCCTCCCCACTGGGAAGAACACATGGAAGAGGGCATAGAGTGCTGGACTTGACATTAGGATAGACCTGGGTTCAAATCCTGCTTCAGACACTTACCAGCTGTATGACCTCTCTGTGCCTCAGTTTCCTTACCTGTAAAATGAGAAAGTGGGATTTGGTGGCTTCTAAGGTCCCTGCCAGCTCTAAATCTATAGTCTAGGGTCTTGGTGTCTTTTCAGGGACTTAGATGTTATCTGCTCATTCTTCCTCTCTATTTAAATTACTCTTGAAGACTGCCATATGGCCCCTGGTGAAACAACAGTGTAGGAGGAAGATTGGGCTGGAAGATTATTTTTATCCGGCGTAGAAGATTTCCTTAGGCTTTGGTCTAGCTTCTAGAGAGAGGCCAGACATTACCTCCAAATCCAGAGACAATAAAGCACTATAAAATACTAATTTTGATTAAAGTTTGCAAAGTATTTTCTTCACAACGACCCCAAGGTGGGTCGTGCAGATAAAATTATCCCAATTTTAAAGATGAGGAAATTGAGACTCAAAGATTTGCCCATGGCCACACAGTAATTAAGTGCCAGAAACAGGATTCAAACTCTGGTCTCCTGACTCTTTACACTAATTCACATTGCTTCTAGAAATCCATTAGCATAGACTAGGCTAGGGAACCCACCCAACCTAGGTTTCAGGAAAGCCCTGCCCCAGAGACAGCATGGCCTGAAAGAGGTGACCTCACAGGGTCATGGCACAGCTAACAACAATCTGACCCTTCACCTCTTCCCAGGGTCACAGCTGTCAGCACCAAGTATGATGATCTGGTCCAGTCTCAGAAGATAGATGTGTTTAATTTTCTCGCATCATTTCTAACACAGAAGTCTCTGAAAATAGGTAACACTCCTCTCCTCACCCTGACAATATTCTTCTCTAATCTCCTCTAGATTTCCCCTCTCCATCCTCCTTCCCTCCACTGAGAGATGGGCTGATGGAGAGACATATCTTGTGAACCAGACTCAGCACATCAGCCCTGAGGGGGCACAGGCTGAAGGGGGCAGGGGAGGAAGGCCAAGGCAAGGAACTAGATTCAGCTTCTTAGAAGAGAGAAAGTAGAGTGTACAAGTGTCCAATAAATATGGATTAACAGAGAGGCCAGGAAGGACCTTCTGGGAGGGAAAGAGGAGGGCCAAAAGGAAAGGCCTTTCTCTCTGGATCTGAGAAAGCATGAGATGTCAGTCACATGGCCCAGAGTGCTGCCCCAACCAGACTAAAATGCAACTGGGAAATATTGAACAAAATAAGTAAAAATACAATAAAACATCGACAACATTACATTTTAAGACTAAGATAATATGCATCCCACAGTGTTCCTTATGTAGAAATGGGCAGCCCATTTCTGTTTGGGTCTGATGCCGCTGTTGTAGAGCAGCATATTTAGAGACAGGCCTAGCTTAGGCCCTTGGCAAGTCACTTTGCCTGTTTCCTCTTCTGTAAAATGAACGCTGTGAACCAGGGCCCTTTAAGTTTCAACAGTTTTGGATTTAAGGCAATGGGCCTTGGTGGGAGGGGGGAGCAGTGAATTCTCCCTGCCAACAGTTGTACATGTTAAGAACATAATAGCTGACACTTATAGGCGCTATCCCAAATGCCTTAAGGTTTGAAGAGTGCCTCCTTCCATCTTCACAATAATGCTGAGGGGGAGGTGCTATTATTGTCTGCATTTTACAGAAGGAGAAATGGAGACCAAGAGAGGTTAAGTGACTTGTCCAGGATCATACAGTCAGTACATGCCTAAGGGAAGATTTGAACTCGGGCCTTTCTGACTCCAATTCCAGCACTCCATCCATTATACCACAAGCTTCTTTGTAACACCAATACCTCTCAATTCATAAGCATGATTCTGAGAGATGGTGATTCTGAAGTTCCGTGATTTATCCCTATTTAGATGACATTGCTGATGTCACCACTTAAACATATCCTTTCACCTCTTCTCCCTTTAGTTCCAAGACACTGACCCTTCCATAGTTTCCACCTTCCCAGGGTAAGAGACCAGAGTGAGTGTTTAGTCCGTCAGATGGGAGCTGCCACAGCTCAAGAAAGGTCTATAGGGGGAAGAGGACTGGTACTCACCTGGCCCTTTGAAGCCTTCCTGATGGGCTTCCTGATGTAACTCCTAAAGCCTTCCTGATGGCTTCCTGATCTGATCCTTGAGGCCTTCCTAATTAGCTTCCTAATCTAACCTCCTGGGCCTGAGGACTGGCTCACCAGCATCATAGCTTCCAAAAGATTCCATCTCCTTAGAAAAACCTAAGGAGACTTTCTCTTCAGCTCCAGGGTTCTCCCCTTTAGGTACTTTTTAAGCTTTCCAGATTACTAAAATTCCAGACTTTTATAGTCCTTGAACTTGCTGGGCCCCCAGGGGTCCAGAGATTTACCAGACCCAGCTACTAATTGCCTTGCCTTTTTTATCTGCCACTACAACTGTCTACCCAGCGCTATCCCTATTTGTTATGCCCTCCAGACCATAAAAGTGACTTTTCTAAAATCTTCTTAAGAAAGAAGGTACTGGGGTGGCTAGGTGGCACAATGCAGAGAGAGTCAGGAGGACCTGAGTTCAAATCCCACCTCAGACACTTAACACAAAACGCAGCCATGTGACCTTGGGCAAGTCACTTAACCCCAATTGCCCTATCCTCCCCCCTCCAAAAAAAGCAAAAAAAAAGAAGAAGAAGAAAGAATGTACTAAAAGGGAATACATAAATATGAAAGAGAATATATATATATATATACATATATATATATATATATACTAAAAGAGAATTATATAACTATATAAATGCCAGGATAAGGTACAGCACATAAAAGAAAATTAGCATATAAAATTATACAACTCTATATTGAGTATATACAGGTTAATCTCACTAGCTCCAATTCCCTGAGGCTCATGATTCTCTCAAGGTTCAGTTTCTAACCACCACCACTCCCCAACTCCAAGTTTAGGGAGTGACTTGCCTTTGCCAGTTGAATCAATCAAGCTCATTTGTCTGTTCTATAATCCTAGGTTCATGATCATCCAATCAGGGTTTTGCTTACTCGTGGGCATTTGATTTCTACCTGTCTTATTTTATAATCACTTTGCTAACTAAGGGTAGGAGATTAATAGTAGCATGCAATAGGTTTTGGAAAAATTTGTCCTATTACTTCAAAAATATAATACAACAGATAGTCAAAGTTACGCTGGAGCCAGCTCCACCCAGCCAGAAAGCTGATCGTTAGATTTTTAGTATGAGCATTTACACCTCAGAAATCATCAAATGCTACAAGGCAGGGCTTGATGTATTGTTTTGTTGATTGTCTAAACTTAAGAAAATGATGGAGAAACCTTAGTAATGCTGCTTAAACTTAAAAGTGTGTCACATGTCATAAATACATTTTTTCCAGAGATCCAGTTGTTAAACATTTACCAGCAAGTGCCTGTTGCAGGTTATCCCCCAAAGTTCACTTTCCTTTAGACTTTCTTTATAGACTCCACCCTGACCCAGACCTTGCCCAGACCTTAATTCCTGGGGGCTTGTCATGTTGGGTACCTTTACTGTAGGTCCTGCTTGTGATTGACAGACCAACACTAGGAACTGGCTCACCAAGTACTTGGGAAGGTTTTCCCAGGAGAGCACATACCTCCAGCTGGTCAGCTACTACCAAAGGTTTGATGTGGTGAGTCTGGTTGTCAAGGAGTGGTCTCGTGGTAGAGCTTCCAGAGCAAACTAGTAACTAGTTTGAGTCAATTCTTCAAGAAGGGGTAGGTATGAATTTGGGAACTCCAGAGTAAGAAGAGGGGTAGGGAGGTACAGAGAAAAGAGGGAAAATAGTCCTGCCCTTCAGGGTTTCAGAGAAAGGTAGAGAGCTTGATCTGAGAAGGAAATACAGTCATACTATGGGAGTCCCTATTCTGATGGAGAAAACATGACCCTATCCTCAGGGAGTCCTGAGTTTGAGACAGGTGGAGTTTTGGGAACAGAAGGGGATTAGCAGAATCAAAGTAAACAACATAGGTCTGATGTGAGAAGAAATTTCAACCAGCCCTTATTCCCTCAGGGGGCTGTGCTAAACGTCCTAACCAACAACCAGCTGGGGGATGCTCTAGCCTGTTCAGACCTGCTGACCACAACCAAGCTGGACTCTCATTTCATGTGGTTCTTCCAGCAAAGCTCTACAGAGGCCATACACCAGATCCTGACCACATTCACCAGGACTGCCCGTTCGGTAGGCACCAGGCCAGTCTACCATGCAGGAGAAGGGCTGTTCTAAGTTTTCTTCTCTAAAGTCTTTATTTGGACTCATGGCCAGGTCCCAAAGTGGGGGAGGTATCACCTTCTGAAAGTCCTCAGCCAGGAAGAGACCTTTAAGAAAATTTGTCAGATTTTCTTTTTGTTGAAATGATTGGTTTACCTGATTTTTTCCCTCTCTTTCCTCTCCTCTTCTGCTTAAAAAAAAAATCTTTATTATAAGGGGTGGCTCTCTCAGAAGGTAAGGGGGACGGATTTAGGGG
>CM053583.1:314426300-314442237 GCA_028627135.1 Pseudochirops cupreus | reverse complement strand
AGGGAGGAAGGGAAAGGATCTAGAATTTAAAGTTCTATAATCAAATGTTAAAAATATATATGTATATATTATTATTATTATTATTATTATTATCATTATTAACTGCATCCAACTGGGAATTATACAGGCACTGTGGTAGGGAGATCCATCCTAGCCTACCAGAAAGTCAGAGGGGTGAGGGGGAGGACATAGGAGAGAGCAGACTGGGGGAGGGGTTATACAGTGGGATGGCTGTTTTGAGGTTGGGTAGGTGAAAGCTGGGGAGAAAATTTGCAACTCAAAATCTCGTGGAAATGAATGATGTAAACAAGAAAATAAATTAATTTTTTTTTAAAAAATTAAAAAAAAAAAAGATAATCATTCTCCTGCCTCTTAGTAGGAGCTTTTTCAAGCCCTCCTGAACAGAGGAGTCAATGACTGATTTATTTTTTTATTTTTTTTATTTGTTCTTTTAAACCTACCTTGATCATCTGTCACAGTGACAACTTTCCCTATCCCCATGTCTTTCCTTGGTCCAAATTTTACGTCTTTCTCATTTGAGGGCTTCTCTGCGTGCAAAATCAAAGTCCTGCCTCATGCAGAGCCTGCAAGGTGGCTCCTGACAAGTTTCTTGACCCTCACATCCATTGAAAGGGAGACCTTCACCACTGCAGACTGGAATACCACCTTCCAGGAGGAGCTGCTCTTCTTTCTGCCCATGTTCAATGCATCTACATTGGCTTTGGTTGTCCCCCAGGATGTCCCCTCCCTGGTCACTATGTAAGTCCTATTTTCTGCCTATGATTAGTCTCCAAGGAGTGTTCATGTCTATCTGACTAATTAACCCTCTGGCTTGATAGGCCTTCTTTCTCCTCAGGTCTGTGAATGGTGAATGGAGACCCTGGCCACCCTCTTTAGCTCCAAGAAATATTGCACTGAGGAGCTGGTACTGTATTTAGATGGCAGAGGCAGACACTGTTGACCAATGTCACCAGGTCATCATGGCAGCCATGTAGCTCTCATGGTGCCTGGAGATGCCAGGATGACAGAGAACGTAATGCAGATAGAACGTAACCTTCTTGAGGGCAGGGATGGTTTCATTTTTGGCCTTGTGTCCCCCCACCTGAGAGGCAACACGGTAGGCAATAAAATTCCATTGGTGTCAGGTAGGAACCTGGGTTTAAACCCTGACCCTTGATACATGTTGACTGTGTGACCCTGAGCAAATCAACCAACCTCTCAGTGCCCTAGAAAACTCTCTAAAACGATAAATTGCAGAACAGTTGCCTGTCTACATAGAAAAAGCATCTGCACAGAGAAAGCCTCCTCACCAGGTATTCCACATGTCAATCAGGTCACAGTTCAGACTAAGAGCTCCTCGAGAAAAGGGCCTGGTTTTTTGCCTTTCTTTGTGTCCCCAACATTCAGACAGTCCTTGGCACATAGGACCTAATAAATGTTTGTTGACTGACTTGTTTCAGACTGATTGAAAAACAGGTCTCCAATGCCAATCACAGTGCTTGGCATACAGGAGGGGCTTAATAAGTGCTTGCTGAATTGAACCAAATTGGTCATCATGATAGTGCCAGGACGTCATGATGGCTTCTTGGATGTTGTAACAACACCTGGGTACACTAACTGGAAGAGCCTGTGACAGTGAGAAGGTATTATGAGAGCCACAGGTCTGGCATGACAACAGCTTCCATATTACAATGGCTTCCGGGATGCTGTGACAGTGCCAGGCTCTCCAGGTCAGCGAATTCAGTGACAATGACAGCATGCCAACCATAGTGAGTGCCGTCCAGGACTTGCTTCTTACCCACATCCACCAAGGAGAGCACACCAAGCTGCAGAGGGTGCCTAGGCTCAGAGGGCTGTCCTTTCCTACCTGCTGTAAGCCTAAGCTCTCTCATCAAACCCAAAGTTACCATTCTTCTTTACCGTTTCCCAGTGTGTCAAGCTTGGACACGGTTCACAGCCTCATGCCAGCAGCCTCCCGGAGAGCAGTTGCCCTGTGGATCCTGCAACATCTCAGAACGCTGAATGGTAGGGAATTCTTCAGTGATCCAAGGTTCAGGCCACTCTGTTTGATGTGGTTGGGGGATGTGGTTGACCTGACATCTAGATTTAACTGGTTGTCTCACAAAGGCAGGCTAGACCTGGACCTCTTTGGATCTACTCTCCTTTTCAATGAGCTAAGGGACTTAATAACTACCTCCTTCTTTCAGCTATCCCTGGGGAGCCATTAATCGAGTGGATAAAGAGCACATGGGGTTCCTTCTTCTCAGAGGTAACACTGGAGGTAGTGAAGTCTCTCAGCGGAAATTTCAATCCAGTACGTACTTCTTACCACCATATTACAGTGGAGGCTAGGCTGGGCACCCCAGTGATTCAATCCTGGGATTGTAGAGCCCCAAATCATGAGTCTAATTGTTAATAGACTGAACCTGGACCCAGACTGAACTTCAGTCTTTGACCTAATATATACCCAGCCTCAGCCACCACTAAGCTACACATCCTTCTTCACAGGCTCATGTTCTAAGCTGCTTGGATGTCCGACAGCGGGTGGAGTTTATGGTTACCCCAGATGTGCCCTCCAATGTCACTGCAGTGAGGGCTGTTCTAGAGAGCCTGCTGTCCAGTCAGGATAGGATCTCATTGGCCACGATGGGCCAATTCTTGGCAGAGTTCAACCTAGCTCTCACCAAGGTGAGCAATTTCACTCTAAATCCAGCTAATACTAGGGAATAGGATACTGTCTTGGCCTCTAGTCCCTTGCTTGGTCCAAATGAGAGACTTCAGACCAGTGGTTCTCAGCCTTCTTAATGCTGTGACCCTTTAATACAGTTTCTCATGTTGTGGTGACCCCCAGCCATAAAATTATTTTTGTTGCTACTTCATAACCGTAATTTTGCTACTGTTATGAATTGTAATGTAAATATCTGATATGCAGGATGTATTTTCATTGTTACAAATCGAACATAACCCATAAGTTGAGAACTGCTACTTTAGTCTCTTGGAATCTATAAATTTTTAGGCTTCAGGACCTGTAGATCTCATGGGATGGAACTCCCTGGTAGAGGTGGAACAGTGGAAAGAGTATTAGATTTTCATTGGCATGGTGGGAAGAACATTAGATCTAGAGACCTTGGTTCAAATCCTGAGCTTTGTCATTTAATAAGGTTATGTGAATTAGAAAAGTCACTTCCTTTTTCTAGGTTTTGGTTTCCTCCTCTTTTAAATGAGGGCATTGATCTAGATAACCCTTAATGCCTCTTCCATCTCTAAAACTTCCATCTCTAAAACCCTATGACAAATGGACCCTGCCTTGGGACTCTTTCCTAGGAGACAAAGGAGCAGCAAGGGCTTAAGACCCTCAGGCATAAATCCTCTTAGCTTGGTCTTCTGGGGGTAGGCCAAACTGGCTCAGAGAACCAAGGTACTTAACGTGTCGTTGAAAATGATGATACAGGGGCAGCTAGGTGGAGCAGTGAATAAAGCGCGGGCCCTGAAGTCAGGAGGACTTGAGTTCAAGTTTGGCCTCATACACTTGACACTTAACTAGCTGTGTGACCTTGGACAAGTCACTTAACCCCAATTGCCTTGCCTTTCCCCCTCCAAAAAGACAAAAAAAGAAAGAAAGAAAGAAAATAACTATACATCCTTCCATGTGGATAGTGTTTACAGAACCCTTTGGGGTATCAACAAGTGATGTAGGCAGTCTTAGACTGGGAGCCAGCAAGCCTGGGTTGTAGGCAGCTCTTTTTTTGTCTCAGTATGTAACTTTAGGCAAATTTTTTCCCTACTTCCCTACCCCAGTCTCATTTTCTGTTGTCTGTAAAATGAGTGGGGGGAACTAAATGATTCTTATAGTTTCTTCCAGTTCTCCCTGTTTAGTGTGGGAATGACTTGGGACAGGGGTGGTAAAAGGGAATCCAGAGGATTGGGTGGAAAAGGGGGCAAGGGAACACAGAAGGGAGGCAAGCCTGGAGGATCGCTGGAGGGGAAGTGGGGGAGGGGGAAAGGCAGTACATCCCCCCTGGAACACAGACTGATGTTTCCCACTTCCTCCCCTTAGGCCAAGAGCCTTGCCCTTCTAGCCCATGTGAGACAAATCATCCTGAAAGTACTGCTCCCTAGCCTTGCCTTGCACTTCATGGCCTTCTCTGAGAAGGACTATGAGCTCTGGTTACACAAGAACCTGCATCTCCTGCTTCCTGGCATCAATGCCCAGGGCCTCAATCTCCTCCCACTGGACCTCAACTATGCCTCTTACAGTGCCATGTGAGCCCCTGTAGGTCACAGTTCCCTAGCTTGGCACAAACTTACCTGAACACTGAGGAAATGGAAGAGATGGTGCATGTATCAGCCCTACCCCCACCAAGCACCAGGCAGCAAAACCTACCAATAACCAAGGCCCCTGCGTAACCAACTCCGTACTCTATTAGATGGGGAGAGAGTAGGGAAGGAGCGGCAAACAGAGGAAAAGAGGAGACCAGCACAGTGCTTTGTACAAAATAGGTGCTGAATGAAGGACTGAATGAGGGAATATGGAAAGGGAATAAGCATGCTGGGCCCAGAAGCAGAAAGACCTGAATTCAGATTTGACCTCAGACATTCACCAACTGTGTGACTCTAGGCAAGACACTTAACCTCAGTTTGCCTCAGTTTCCTCATCTGTAAATCTGGCACATAGGAAGCACTATATCAATGTCAGTTACCATTATTATTATTATTGCTTACTGCGTGCCATGCACTGTGCTAAGTGCTTTACAAATATTATCTCATTTGATCCTCACAACACTGGAAGGCAGGTGTTATTATAATCCCCATTTTACAGTTGAAGAAAACTGAGGCCGACAGAAATTTAAGTGACTCCCTCAGGGTCACACAGCTAGTAGGTCTCTGGGATTGGATTTGAACTCGGGTCTCCCTGACTCCAGGCCCAGCATGCTATATCCACCGTGACCCTGCCCTCCCTATAGGAGCTCCCAGCCTGGTTGAATCTCAGTTCGATTAGACCAGTGGTTCTCAATCTGTGGGTCACAACCCCTTTGGGGGTTACCTAAGACCATCGGAAAACACATATTTCCGATGGTCTTAGGAACCAAGACACCGCTCCTCTATCCGTCTCCAGGCAGGTCCGCCCACATGCAGATATGCCCTCATACCAGTATTAAAGGGTCACGGCATTAGGAAGGTTGAGAACCACTGAATTCGACAAATATCTATTAAGTGCCTACTGCATTCAAGGGATTGTAGTGGACACTCGGAAAAATACAAAAACAGTCAAGAAGCATATAATCCCATAGGTGAGCTACGAGGGACTTTTGGCCCTTATCTGGTCCCCTAGGTGAGGCTCTCCCATCTGGATTCCATCCTGTTTTCTGATTGGTTCTAACTTGCCTCAACCCTACTGTGAATATCTGGTCACTATGGCAACACTGTCACTCAATCCTCTCTGATTTCCCGTATAGAGAACCATGACTAAACTACATCTCTCCATCTCCACCCCCTTTCTCCTCCCTTGTCACAGTGTTCGTGCATTCAATGACATCTTCTCTCAGAGCTCCCATCAGACATCCCAGGATATCTATGGCTTCATCCAAAGTGTCCTAAGTTACCAGCTTAGAGTCTCAGGTACCCAATCTGATCCCTACTTTGCCTGTGGCCCTAATGTTGGGGGGTGAATGGGGTGGGAATTGCATCACAGGCTATGCAGCAGCATGTCCAGAACAGGTCCTAAGAGCTTCCCTCAGCACTAGAGGGAGAGGAGTTGTAGATAGGTTCATAGAATCATAGAATATCAGAGTTGAAAAGGATAGTTTCCAGAATCATAGAATATCAGAGTTGAAAGGATAGTTTCCTATTTTACAGAAGGAGAAACTGAAGCCCAGAGAAGGGAAAGGTCTTGCCTGGTATTATAAAGCAAAGGAAACAATGCCAGATTGGGATAGATTAGAGGCCCTCCTGCACAGGATTCAGCATCTTTTAAGAAGTACACTCACTCTTTCTGTTTGGCATGCCAAGAGCTACAGGAGAAGGGCAGGAAAAAGATGGTGGCAGTGTGGTTTCTGGCAAGTACATAGACTATAAACCCAGGCACCAAGGTTCTAGTCTCAGCTCTGCCACTAATTAGGTGTATGGTCTTAAGTCAGGTGCCCGAGGGGGTGCAGGGGAGGGGAGAGATGGTCAAATGTAGAAGGAGCAGTAGATTTGGAACCTGAAAACCTAGGATCTATAACCTACAAGCATTGTGACCCTGAGCTAATTACTTAACCTCTCTTTGCCTCAATGTCTCAATCTATGAAATGAGGTTAATAATATCTGTACTATTTATCTCATAGGGTTATTGTGAGGATAAACACAAACAATGAGTTTTAAGCACTTTTGTAAACTTTAAATTTCTATGTAGATATCAGCAATTTTTACTATAAAATTTTTTTAGAGATTGTGTGACATAGTACATAGAAAGTAAGATCTGAGCTCAAGGACTCCCTCTGACATGAGCGAGCTATGTGACCCTGAACAATTTGCAGTTCTCCAAGACTGTGAGTTACGGTCAGTCATGGTGACACATACCTGCTCCTGCCGGAGATTGAGACTAGTAAATTATTTGAGTTCAGAAATTCTGAGCTGTAGTCAGGTGCCTGCACGAAGTCTGATACTGATATGAGAGGTGGGGGGTTACCAGGCTGCCTTAAGGAAGGGTGAACTCACCCAGGTCAAGAACAGAGTAAGTTAAAGTTTCTTTGCTAATCAACCCTGGGATGAGCCCTGTGAGTGGCCACAATACTTCCAGCCTGGGTGAGCTAGGAAGACCCATAAATAGAAAGGAAGGAAGGAGGGAAGGAAGGAAGGAAAGGAAAGAAAGAAAAGAAAGAAAGGAAGGAAGGAAGGAAGGAAGGGAGGGAGGGAGGGAGGAAGGAAGAACCATAAGTTACAGATGAGTTGCTAACTTACACAGTTCCCACACTGGGAGTCTCCTATCCTGATAAAATTGCAGGTTCTGACCAAAAAAAGAGATCATCTTTATGGGTTATTGTGATGAAAACAGACTATAAATTGAAAAGGGCTATAGAAATGTGGGCAATTATTAATAACTCTTATTGACTTAAGAATAATTGATGGTAATGGTAAAGTATTCATCTAAAGTCATTGGTCTTGGAGGCCTGGATAATGTATAACTAGTAATATAACCCCTAGATAATAGGGAAATGATGGTACCTTGATATTAACAGGACCCTCCCTGATCCTGACCATTCTCCTTTCCTCTTATTTCCTGGTGGGGCAGGTTCCGTGTTCCCTGACAACAGCCTATAACAACAGCCAGAATTATCTTCAGCTCTTTGGCCAATTTCTAAGCTTCGCCAACTACACTGAACTCCTCACTTTCTATCCAACATTTAATGGGGTAAGTATGGACCATGTAGTCCTCAAGGCACAAGGGTCCATAGCGCTCAGAGGAGTCTAGAATCCCCAGAGAATCAAGGGCAGAAGGACCTTCCAAGCAGCCTCTGCCTGCCACAGACTTCTCTCCCTATCTCCCACCCCATTCCTTGACCTTTGAGAAGACAGTGTTTCCAGAAGCCTTCATTTAGGCCCCAGCAAACACCGTGGTCACATATGCTGGGAGAAGATTTGGACTTGAATCTGGGTTTGGGCGCTAACTCTTTTGGGCAAGTTTCTTAGTCAATCAATCCACTTTTACTTTCAAATAATTCCAATCTGATTATGTGCCTACTCTGTGCCAAGCACTGGTAATCTAAATACAAACAGTGGAATAATCCCTACTCTCAAGGATCTTACATTTTCCCAGGGGAGACAACCAACAAGGATTTATGTAAGTATATGTAGAACGAATATAAAGAGAATAAATGCAAGGTAATTAGATATAAGTAGTTAAATGCAAAGTTAGCTACAAGCTTGAGAGGGAGTTAAGGGAACTGGGGAAAGTCTTCATAGAAAAGGTAAACACCTTGTATATGTCTATTTTATTTTATTTTATTTTTTGCTTTTTGGAGGGGCAATTGGGGTTAAGTGACTTGCCCAGGGTCACACGGCTAGTAAGCGTTAAGTGTCTGAGGCTAGATTTGAAATCTATATGTCTATTTTATATGTACATCTCTCCATCATTAGAATTTAAACTAATTGTGAGCAGGGATTATTTTGGTTTGGGGTTGTTGGGTTTTTTTTAAACTTGTCTCTAGTGATATGTTTGACCTGCTGGGGAGAGCCTATTGCTAAATTTTCGTTGTGAACATAGACACCTTGGAAATAGGCAATCTCTACAAATTGGGGCTTGATCTATTGTTTTGTTGATTATCTAGACTAGGGGTGGGGAACCTGAGGCCTGGAGGCCACCTGGGGCCTTCTAGGTCCTCGGGTGGGGCCTTTTGATTGAGTCCAAGTTTTACAGAACAAATCCTTTTATTAAGTGGATTTGTTCTGTGAAGTTTAGACTCTAGACTTAAGAAAGTGATGATGCAAGCATTAATAATTCCGATTAAACTTTAGAGTGTGCCATGAATGTATTTTTTCCTAGAGCTGGTTAAGCATTGCCGACACAGCACTGCTTGTATCCCTTGCGTCTAACACAGGGCTTGGCAAATAGCAAGTACTCGGTAAATACTTGTGGATTGAGTGATTGATCAGTTTCAGTGGTATCTTAAAGGAACAGAGGGTGTCGAGGAGGAGAAGGGCAGCCAGCGTGAAGGCAAGGAGATGGGAAGTGGAGTGTCATATATGAGGAAGAGAGAAGGCCAGAGAGGCTAGATCACAGAGTACAGGAGGAAGTATAATGGAAGCCAGGGAAGATCCACTGGGACCAGGCTGATAAAGGCTTCAAAATTAAACAGAAGAGTTTGTATTTGATTTTAGAGGCAATCGAAAGTCACTGAACTTGACTGAGTAGGAAATACTCAGATCCGTATTTAAGGAAAATCATTGGGCAACAATGTGAAGGACAGAGAGACTGGAGGCGAGAGAGAATAATAATATAATTAAAAATTGCTAAGAGCCTAAACTAAGGGCAGTTAAGTGGTGCAGTGGACAGAGCACTGGCCCTGGAGTCAGGAGGGCCTGAGTTCAAATGTGACCTCAGACACTTACTAGCTGTGTAACCCTGGGCAAGTCACTTAACCCTGCTTGCCTCAGTTTCCTTATCTGTAAAATGAGCTGAAGAAGGAAATAGCAACTCACTCCAGTATCTTTGCCAAGAAAACCTCAAACTGGATTACTAAAAGTCAGATAAGACTGAAAACAACTAAACAACAAACTAGTTTATCTGCGATGGCAATGTGAATAGAGGAGTCTGACTCCAGAGATATTGTAGAAGTAGAAACTGTAGATCTGTCAACTGATTCAATCTGTGGGGTGGGGGCGGGTGAGAAGAAGAGAATGATGCCAAGATTATGAACCTGGGAGACAAAGAATGGTGGGACTTTTGACAGAAACAGGGAATTTTGGAAGAGAGAAAGATTACAAGATCCATTTTGGTTATACTGAGTTGGAGACATCTCTGGGACATCTAGTTTGAAATGACCAATAGTCAGTTGGTAATGAGAGACTAAAGCTCAGGGGAGAAACCAGGACCAGATACATAGTTCTGGAGGTCATCTTCATAGAGATAATAATTAAACCCATGGGAGATGATGAAGTCACCAGGAAAGAGGATGTAGAAAGAGAAGAGTAGAGAATATAAAACAAGCATTGGGGAACACCACCATTTAGCAGCCATGACCTGGATAATGAACCAGCAAAGGAGACCAAGAAGGGCCTTTTACCAGTGCCCTGGGGTACTACACCAGCTGAGGAGACCACTTTCTACTTGGGGACACAACATGTACCCAGATAAGTAAATACAAGATATTTTGATGAGGGGCAGAGCCAGAACAACGAGAGTAGTAGAAAAGACTCAATGAAGAGAGCCCTTGAGCCGAGACTTGAATGAAGACCAAGATTCTGGCCTAAAGTGTGGGACTGTTGAGTGAATGGATGACAGAGAAGTTGAAAGGAGGGAAGAGATGGGGGGGGGAGTAGCATTGGAGGAGTCAGGGGAGGCTTCCTAGAGGAGGCAGGATTAGTGCCTGGCTTGAAGGGCAGGGAAGGCTGGGGGAGAGGGAAAGGGTGGGGGGAGAGCATTCCAGACAAAGGAAAACTTTGTGAAGAAAGTGGTGATAGACTATAGGTACAGATGAAGAAATTTATTTTGTTTGTCTATGCATATTTTTTTTGGAGTGGGGAAGGCAAGGCAATTGGGGTTAAGTGACTTGCCTAAGGTCACACAGCTAGTAAGTGGGTCAAGTGTCTGAGGTCGGATTTAAACTCAGGTCCTCCTTATTCCAGGGCTGGTGCTCTATTTACTGTGCCACTTAGCTACCCCATGCATATTTTTTTTATGAGGGTTTTCTTTTTCTTTTTTCTTTTCCCCAAATGGGAGGAAGAGGAAGGGTAAGGCAGAGAAAAATGAACTTTTTTCTTTAGAAACAATAAATTTTAAAAAGAAAAAAAAGCAGGAATGAATCTAGTTTGTGTAGGAGACAGTAAGAAAACTGGTGAGAGAGATAACTTCTCCATGCCTCAGTTTCATCATTTGTCAAATGGGAATGTCAAATGAGGAATGGGAACGGCAACACCTTGATTGGGGAGATGACAGTAGTGACTTCCAGTGGGTACACACAGATATCAATCTGCCTTCTCTCCTCATCATTCACCCTACTATGAAGTCTTGGAGAGGCTCTCAGCCCAGCAGCTTGGGGAGATGATGCTAGTAGTAGGTGCGATAAGGAGTGAGTGTGCAGCTATCAGAATTCTGGTAAAGATGGAGCAGTGATCCTTCAGGGATGTGGCAGAATTCCTGGCCAGATTCAATGCTGTGGCCCAGCTGGTAAGTGCTCCTCCCTCCTCCATTTCCCCTGGCTCTGTCTCCAGAAGCTGACTTTGCCTTATTGTTGGTGACAGTCTCTGCCCCCTGCCTCATTGGTCGTCCTTTCCCCCAAGGTCTGCCTCTTGCCCTTCAATATATCCCTCCCCCAGGCCCACTAGAAACTTTTGCTTCCCCCTACAGTAGGATAAATTAATCCTGGTTGATGTGCTAACAGCAGAGGGCCAACTACTAGGAAATATCATCGCTTGAACAGGCACCTTCAGGAGACAGAAGCCCTGCCTTTGCTCTCCGATCCCTTTTTAAAAAATCGTCAGTTCTCATACCTAGACAGTACTTTAGCCTTTCCACAGTGTTTTCTTTCTTTTAAAGGTCTTTTAAAAGATCTTTTTTTTCTTTTGAAAAGTTTCTTTTAAAAGATCTGGTCTCGAGCTATGTCTCTAGAAATACCCTTCTTATTCTTTTTTCCAGAAGCCAAAATATTCCCCAATCATACCAATCATTATACAATGTCCTGCAATGACACTATCAATGACAGATCCTGGTGAGGTGCCTTACACAGGGCAAACACTCAGCAAACTTTGTAATTGACTCACCAATCTCACCTTCTATCTGTCATTATTAAATACAACCTGGTTTTCTGTTTATTTGGACTTTTCAAACTATTCTCGACTCATTAGTTTGCTGTTCCTGGTTTTCTGTAGTGTTTTCACCAAGAAGGCCCTTAGAGGGCATCTAGTTTCACTTACATATAAGGAAAATGAGGCCTAGAGAGGCATTGTCCAAGGTCCTGAAGCTACCAAGTGCTATGCCCAAGTAGCTTTCTTCTCCTAGCCTGTATGAAATAGAGGGCAGTAGAGAAAGTACTAGTTTGGGAATCCAGAGCCTATGCCCTAGCCCCCGCTTTCGTCATTGATAAGCTGTGTGACTTTGAGCAGGCTGCTTGTCTCTGTAACTCAGTTTCCCCTCTATAAAATGGGCCGTCCTCTGCTTTGAACCTACAGAGGGGAGTTACCATCCTACCTGATGCCAGCGTCCGGGCCCTCGCCCTTGAGTCCATCTTCCAGCTGCTCCCATTCCATACCCTCACAGCCCAGGACTATGACTTCTGATTTGGCCGCATGAAGCCTCTCTTCCTGCCCAGCCTCAGTAGCAGACTCCTGCTCCTTATTCCCCAGGACATCGACTGCCAAACCCAGCAGAACTTGTGAGCTCCCAGCCCCGGGCTTCACCCAGGACCTTCCTCTGGGGTTGTACTCTGATAGAACTGCTGACCTCTGGCCTCTTAGCCCAGACCCACCTAGCATATCATGTTAACCCACAAACGCTTCTATCCAGGGCCCGAGAACTCAGGATTCGAGCCAATATGGTAGCCTGGAATTATTCCACTTAAGGTCCTTTGCCTCTTCCCTTTCTCCTCCCCGGTTTTCTGTCTCCCTCCCTGTCTTGGTCCCATCAATCATGGGAGGGCGGTAAAGCGCAGTGGAAAAAGCACTGTGCTTAGAACCAGGAGACCTGGACTCAAACCCTGGCTCTGACACTTAGAAGCTGTGTGTTCTCAAGAGACATAGAATTTCTCTGAGCCTCAGTCTTCTTCATCTGTAAGATGAAAGCAGTAATATTTGAACTATCTATTGGACGGGGTCATTGTGAGGAAAGTAGTCCATAAACCATAAAAGTGTTGTCCAGATGTTCATTGCTGCTCTTATTATCCCCATCATGCAGGATGTCTGCCCTAGATGGCGTGTTTGACCATTTAACAGATGACCAAAGGAGACTAATCCACAGTTGGATCCGAAGCTACCTTGAAGCCCATCTTCAGACACAAGGTCCTCTGTCCTTAGAGCCCACCGAGCCTACCCCATCCCCTGAGTGACTAACGAACTGGGATTTTAGAATGACAGAGGAATTAGTGGTTACGGATCAGATGGCAGGTAGAGAGATGGGTCAGGACTGTGTCTGGAATCAGGGACAGATCTGTGTCTGTGACCAGGGTAAGGCAATCAAGCCAGAACTGAGGTCCAAGACACAGCTTGGGGCTACAGGCAGCCCGGAGTCAGTGATCATTCTGTGGGAGCTGCTGTCACTCCAGCTTTTAACCAGTTGGGGTGGGTGGTGTTTATGAACTGACCCCAAGCTCCTGTCCATAGGCATAACCTGTTCTGCTGATGCTACCAGCAGCCTCTGGATCACCCACAATTACAGGCGCTTCTGGGCTTTTGCCACCATGGAAGAATTCTCAACCCTTAACCTGAATTTTGAGGGGTAGGTACCATGGCCCCAATCTCCTTACCTTCCCCACTATAAGTGCACCCTTCAATGTGTACACTGGGCAGGAAAGAAGTATAAAGTTGGGGGGAGTGTCAGTCATTATTGGGCTTGCCAGGCACATGCAGACACAATCATTCCATCCAAAGTATCAACTCCAAATACCAAAGAGAGAGAGAAAGAAGTATCTTACCTCCTAATTATTCATACCAATAGGGAAGACATGAGGGTAGATAAAGATGCACTGATATATAATCCAAAAGATTAGGCAAATCAAAATACCAGATAATGTCCAAACTGCAGAGGGCATATAGCAGAGAAGAAAGAATGCTGAACTACACCCAGGACGGTTGGGCCCAAATCCCATCTCCTGTGGCTCCCTGAACAAGTCACTTTATATTTCTGAGTTTTACTTTTCCTCATCTGTAAAATGGGTTTGATAATACACTCCCAAGGTTGTTATAAGAAAAGTGCATGGCAAACCTTTAAGCCCTAGAAATGTGAGTTGCTTGGCCAAACAATCATTCAAAATGGCAGGATGACCAGTAATGTGAACATCATTTCAGCTGGGCACTGGGAGGCATCACAGGATATATTGCCATGGGTTCTACTTCCTAATTTGAGCTGTTATCCTAATGAGTTTGCCTTACTCATGGTGATGAAGAAGGTTCATAGTCACATACCTGACCACACTGTGTTTTCTACTGGTAGTTTTCAGCCCTGACCACGCTATCTGCAGGCCAGATGGCCCAGGTCATTGGGCAGACAGGAGCAATAGCTGATGAAGCTACCATCCTGAAAGTCATGGGCCAGATAAATACAACCTTGGACCTGGCACAATTTTTTAACAGCCTCAATGCTGTGTCGTAGGTGAGTATTAGCTCTCAGGCCTCCTAGCCTTAGCACTGAGTGGGATTAGGGAGGAAGCATCATGGGTTATCTCTATAAGGGATGAATTTTCCCAAGGATCTTTGGGATCATTTGCATGTAACTTGCATAAGTCTTCTAGGAAATTGATCTAAGAGTTACAAAGTCTGATTTGGTTGTTGGGATGGAAGTTATTATTGTGAGAATAAGGAAGCAGGGAGTCAAGCCTGGGCAAACCCAGGGCCTGTGAGGCCCTAGTCCCCAGCCTTGGCAAGAAAGCTCTGAACAAGCCAATATTGGTCTTGCAGGCACAGCTCCAAGACAGCATCCACACAGGCCTCCTGCTCCACCTGGCCTTCCAGCACCTAGCGCTCCACTTTCCCAAGTTCCAGAGCACAGACTTTGCCTACTGGTTCCAGAGTGGCCTCCAGAATGTACTGCAGGCGGTGAATGAGACCCTTGTTGCCCAGATCCCCCTGACCATCTCATGCGATGCTTACCAGAACATGTAGGTCCTGAGGCTGGCTGAGAGAATCTGCTTACCTCTGTTCCCTGTCTCTATGCTGAGGAGACAAGACCGCTGGGCAGATTATCCAGGGGCCTCTTCTTCCTAGGGAAAGGGAGCATCATGATGCATCGTAGGAACATAGATCAGGGCCAGAAGGGACCTGAGAAGTCATCCAGTCCCATCCCTTCATTTTATAGATAATAAATGACAAGATAAGAAATATAAGATAAAGAAGAAGAATGATATAAGATTTTAAAAACTGAATCTCAGAGAATTTTTTTTTCTACATACTAGTAAGTATCTGAGGTGAGGTCTAAGACTTCTTGCCTCCAAGCCCAGGCCTACCTACTTCCCCATGGCTTTCCTCTACGATTCTTCTAGACCAGGGGTGGGGAACCTGCGGCCTTGAGGCCACACGTGGCCCTCTAAGTCCTCAAGGGTGGCCCTTTGACTGAATCCAAACTTCACATGACAAATCCCCTTAATAAAAAGATTTGTTCTATAAAACTTGGACTCATTCAGAAGGCCACGACCAAGGACCTAGAAGGCCACATGTGGCTGGTCACATGGGGTTGGTCACATGTAACCTCAAGGCCACAGATTCCCCAATCCTGTTCTAGAGGCACATCTCACTGTAGGATTAGTTAGTTAACCCCCTACCTGGAAAGGAACTAACTCAACCAGATCCTGATTTCAGAATGGAGCATAACATAGAATAGATGCAGGGATTTAGCCAAAGGGCCACACTTGAAAGCCTACAGCAGTGGTTCTCAACCTTCCTAATGCCACAACCCTTTAATACTCGTATGTGGGTGTATCTGCATGTGGGCGGACCTGCCTGGAGACAGATAGAGGAGCGGTGTCTCGGTTCCTAAGACCATTGGAAATATGTGCCCTAGAGAGTCACATGTGGCCTTAAGGCAGCAGGTTCTCCACCCCTGAAAAAGAAGTTTAGTGTCTAGAGCAAGGAGAGTGACTAATTCAATTCATTCAATCCATGTTCGTTAAACACCTACTATGCAGAAGGCATAGACCTAGAGGCTGGGGATGAAAAGACCCAAACAAAAAAACAATGTGCCTGCCCTCAAGGACTTAATGTGCTATAGGCCAGAATTAAACAGAGACTATAAGAACTGGAAGAGATTTGAAATATCTAGAATCATAGTTTTAGAACCAAAAGAGGCCTCAGGGATTATCTAGTCCAAACCCATTTAAAGATGAAGAAATCAACACAACAAATGGGGAAATGACCACCAAGGTCACCTACCTTCCAGGTCTCCTAGCTTCCAGGGCAGTGAGATTTCCACTACCTTCTGTCTGATCAGGTCATATAGGGATGTCACATTTTAGGAAGGAGCTGGTGAGGACACATTTGAACTCAGGTCCTCCTGACTCCAGGGCCAGTGCTCTATTCACTGAGCCACCTAGCC
>CM053583.1:314402600-314425800 GCA_028627135.1 Pseudochirops cupreus | reverse complement strand
TCAGAGAAAGATATAGAAAGACTATAGCTTAAATGGAGACTGAAGCAAAACATGCTATCATTCTTTTTCATGTCTGGTTTTGCTTTTTTTTTCCCAGTGATCACTCATTGGTTACAACCCTTCCATATAACCAAACTACTGTACAATGTGAAAGTATCTGCAGATCCTAAATATGATTGCACGCCACCATGGGGTGGGGGGGAGAGGAGGGGAGAAAATCTGAAACTCAAGTGATTGTGAAACTGAATCTTGTAAACTAAAAGTAAATAAACAAGTCATTTAAAAAAAAGAAAAAAGAAAAAAGAAAAAGAGATGCAAAATCTCACTGAAAAAATAATTCTTTAAAAACAAAAATTGGGCAAGTGGAAGCTAATGACTCCATATGGCATCAAGAAACAATAAAACAAAGTCAAAAGAGAATAATATTTTAAGGCACAACATAAAATGTATGGAATATATAGGAAATTGTTTATATTGAAATAACTACCAATTTTTAAATCCATGAACCTTAAGTTAAGAACCCCTGTTCTTTAGGGTTATTAATCCATAAAGTATTAAGGGTATTAATCCATAGTGTGGCATCTATATACTCCTGACTTTCTGTCTATAGCTCACACAGGCTAGAGACTTACTAACCCTGGGAACCCTTGTATCTGGACTCCCCTCAAGTGAAATGAGCCAGCTGAATGATGATGCTATCCTTCAGCTTGCAGCAGATGAGAATTCCATCAACATTCTTCAAGGGGCCACAGAGTCCCTAGAACATGCGTTTGTACATAGGGTGAGTATGGGCTCCCTTAATCACAACTGGTCGTAAACACATGTGTCTCAGGTTCTACCTGAGCACAAATTGATGCTTAGCCCTGCTCTTTCCCTGATACGCCTAGTCCCAGCCCCAAGCATGGAGACCTGAATGTAGGGGATTTCCTGGCAGCCCAAACAATAGTCATGATCTTTTGCTTTATTTATAAATGCCTGGCATTCATAGTGAGGGAGATGATGCTTCTGCTGTACTCTGACTTGGCCAGGGGATCTCTGGAGCACTGCGCCCAGTTCTGGGTGCTATATTTTAGAGAAGACATTGACCCGAAACTGTGCCACACAAAGATCTGTTAAAGGAACCAAGAAAGTTTAGGCTAGAAAAGAGAAGACTTAAAGGAAGGAATGATTTCTATCTCTTGATGTCTGAAGGGATGTCATAGGGAAGGGAGTCTAGACTTGGTCTGTGTGTCTCTACATGACACCAGAATTAGTGTGCAGACATCAGAAGGTAGATTTTTGTTTGTTTTTCCTCAAACTCTAGCACAGGACTTGGCATAACACTAGGCTCTTAGCAGAGGATACAGACGGACTAGAAGCTCAACATTTCCACTTAGTCTTATAGGGAGGAAAGAGCAGGAAGCTGGAGGGAAGCAAGATATGGAGCCACTGAATCAGACTCAGCTCTGGAAACCCACACTGGCTAGGAATCTCAGCCCCTTAATAGGATCACCTTGTTGTTACCATGTTACAGGACACAGTAAGCTCCTTGAATATAGAAATTCCTTGAAACAGGAATGGTTTCTCTTTTGGTTTTGCAGCCCCATTGCCAAGCACAGCACCTGGCACATGGTATGCACTTAATAAATGTTTTCTTTTTGATTGATTGTTATGTGGCCCCAGTGAATTCCAGGCGGGGGAATGTGCATAAGCTGCAGAAGCCAACTGTTCTTCCAAGTAAATAGATGGATTTTCCTGAGAGGTTGTGGGGTTCTATATTTCAGATATTACAAAGCAATGAAGGAAAAGTTTTTCCCAGAGTTCCAGCTGGTCTGGCCTCCCAGATCCCCCTGTCTCAGCTGCTTTCTTCACAGTTGGACATTGATGAGATCAACAAAATGCTGTGGACCCCTGCCCAGGTAGTTTCCATCAATGTGACTGTCCTAGAAGAGGTAACATAGTATGGAAGTGGGAGGGAAACAAGCATTGATCTCGGATACAAAAGATCTGAGTTAGAATTCCAACTTCCATTAACCAGCTACATTGTTAAATCACCCTGGGCAAATCATTCTGCCTCAGTTTCCTCATTTGTACAATGGACGTAATGATGCTCTCCCTGCCTTATAGGGAGATGTTGTAAGAAAAGCATATTGTTGTAAATCTTAAAGCATTCCACAAGTACAAATTATTATTATAGTGCAATTACATACATAAAGAGTGCTATAATTGTGACATGATGTAAAAACATCAACTACAATGCATTTTAGCCACTGCTCAATTTCTATAGGGACGAAGGAGAAGACCAGGGAGATTTCCTGAAAAATAAGGGAAATAATAACTGATTTTATAAGAACACTTTAAGGTTTGCAAAGGATTTTACATATATTTTTGACTGGATTGTCACTGCAACTCTGGGAGGGAATTTGAAAGACTCAAATGCTAAAACTTTCCAAGTGGGAGAGTACGCTGTAACTAACAATCCAGAATTTCCTTCAAAGGTAATTTCATGGTGCCACCTCCTATTGGAATGCTTTCCTCATCTCCCTGGTTGTTAGTGCTTAGTGTTATCTTACCTTTCTTTTCAAATAATTGCATGTCTATGTATGCATACATATGTGTTTATATATACATATATATGTTTGCATGTGTATATATATATATATGTTCCAGTTAGGGGTCATATTATTTGAATTTTCGATGCATATTTCCATTAGGCCAAAACCAAAGACCAGATTTCACTTCATCATGACCTCAAATAGTGAAAAATTCAACTATATGTGACCACTTCAGGGGAATTCATTATTCACACTGATTGGTATTGCCTGTATTATATCTCTACTAGAATGTAAACTCCCTGAGGGCTGAAACTTTTCCATTCCTGGCACAGCACTTTGCATATAGTAGGTGCTTAATAAAGGTTTATTGAGTTAAATTGGTGAAATGGGAAAGAATGATAGATCTGGAGTAAGAGTACGTGAATTTAAATCATGGCCTCTGCTTCTGACTCCCCATGTGACCTTGGGCACATAACTTAATCACTACGGGCCTCCTATGAGAGGGTGGGCCAGATACTCTTGAAGTTTCTCTCTCCCTTTCATTTACTTAAATACAAGGTGTCCCAAAAGTCATAGGACAGTCTTAAGTTTTAGTAACTACTAAAAGTAGCTACTACTAGTTTTAAGCAAACTACACTAAGATTTTTGGGAAACCCTGTACTTCAAGGATCTGTTTGCTTAAGTATCATACTCATTGCATGAATATAATAGTCCCATACAGCAGTGGATAGAGTGCTGGGCCTAAGATCAGGAAGATTCATCTTCCTGAGTTCAAATATGGCCTCAGACACTTACTAACTGTGTGACCCTGGCCATTTAACCCTGTTTACCTCAGTTTCCTGAGCTGTAAAATGAGATGGAGAAGGAAACAAGAAGCCACGCCAGTATCTTTGCCAAGAAAACCCCAACTGGGGTCACAAAGAGTTGGACATGACTGAAAAACTACCAAACAACCACAACCACCACCAACAAAACAGATCACCACAACACCTCCCCATCTTAGTAGATGATCTTCAGAAGTTGGGGTGCCCCAAAACACTTACTACCTGGTGGCTAATCCTCAGATGATGTGCCTCTTGACACTTAGTTAAGCCTGTTCTTGGATGACAGGCACATCATTTGTTCCCGAGAGCCTATACTCAAAGCCTTTCCAGCTTGATAGGAATTTACCCCAGCTTGCATTATTGTGTGATAGCCTTCAAGTGCCCAAGGTCACCTTCATGCTTTGACGAGTCATCGGAGCAGGCGCTCACAGGTAATGATAATCACACCATGCATTTCTCTAGCAGCTCTTTAGAGCTAACAAAGTGCTTCCTTCACAGTTACCCTAAAATGTTTCCAGTGTGAAGATGATTGTTCCCATTTTACAGAAGAGATAGTTGATGCTCAGGGAGGATGAGTGATTTGGCCGCTTGAACTCAGATTTAGGTCTTCTGACTCCAAGACCATGATGCCTCTTCTCATGAGCATGAGTTCACACTAACACACAACACAATTTGTCCTCTTTCTTTCCCATAGGCCCAAATGCTTTTCCAGGCTGTGCGCAAGCCTCCTCTAAAGTATTCACAGTAAGTTTGACTAGTTCCCAGGTCCCACATCAGGGGCCTGTCTCTGAGCCCTTAATTATATGTTCTCCTTAACTGGCACTGAACTCCATCCCTGTACTGGCAAGAGGAAGTTTGTAGTGCCCATATTCATTGGGCCTTTTAAGATCCAGCTCAAAGACCATCTCCTCCTCCATTATGTCTTCCCCAATTACCACCAGCCAGAATATTCTCTTTCTTATGTATTTCATAGCATTTTGGACCTCTCTCCTGCACTTCTAAACTAATTTGCTTTACACTTCTATGTCTTATCTCCCCTACCAAACTACAGACCCCTAAATTCAAATCCAATCTCAGTAACTTACTAACAATATCTCTTTGGGTAAATCACTTAATCTCTGTTTGCCTCAGTTTCCTCAACTGTCAAATGGAGATAATAATAGCCCCTATCTCCCAGGATTGCTGTGAAGATCAAACGAGACAATATTTGTAAAGGGCTTGGCACATAACAAGTGCTTAATAAAGTGCTTGTTTCCTTCCTTCCTTCCTTGCTTGAAGATAGAGAAATTCTTGTTTAATTTTGTATCTCCCAGTGCTTAACTCAAAAATCTGCCAAAGTAGATGTGTAACAAATGTATGTGGAGTGGGTGAATGACTGTCTGGGACTCCAGGCACAGCTAAAAAGCACTGTGTCCCAGCTTCACCTGTGGCCAAACATTCCTCGCTCCTGATGCTGTCCTTGCTCCTGAAGGTCAGAAGTCAGAGAATGCAGGAAGGAAAGGCTTTGAGTTAAGGTTTGTGGAGTCGAGGAGGGAACTCTCTATGATCACTGATAGCAGGGCCAGCGGGCTCTTCTTCCCCAGAGTCACCATGAAAAGCCTTTGAAACTGGGACCAAAGAGAAGAGAAAAATTATAATGATAATAATAATAATAAATAATAGCTCACATTTCTTATTTCTTACAAAGCACTTTCCATACAAATGTTCTTTGAAAGAAACAGGGCAAGGATTATTAGCCTCCTCCCATTTTGCAGATGAAGTAACTGGGGCTTGGAGACATGAAATGATTGACCAGAGTCATACAGACTGACCAGTAAGTGTCAGAGCTAGAACTGAAACCTGGGTCTCCTGACTCCAAGGCCAGAACTCTTTCCTCTCCTGCCATTGCAGTTTTCCCAAGCATCACCCTCTCATTCAAAAGATACTCCACAATTTCCCAATCCACAACCCCAAAATAGATGGGCAGAGAATTCTGGGTTCTATGTAAATGGTATAATTTTTGTTTTGTGTCCAGGCTGTCCTCAAGTATGCTACAGGGATTCAGCTGTGGAGCAGCCAACTTTCTGAGACAGAGTCAATTTGTTGAGCTTATCAGGGTCTTGGCCAGTAAACATATCAGAATAGACAAAAACCAGGTGAGCATATCTCCTATATCTCTTCTCCATCCCCAGTATGTACACACACACACACACACACACACACACACACACACACACACACACAAATGGTACCAATATAATTTTTTGAAAGAGAAACCTTGGGGTGGCTAGGTGGCACAGTGAACAGAGCACTGGCCCTGGAATCAGGAGGACCTGAGTTCAAATCTGGCCTCAGACACCTAACACTTTGCTAGCCATGTGACCTTGGGCAAGTCACTTAACCCCAATTGCCCTGCCTTCCCCCCTCCAAAAAAAAAAAAGCCAAAAAAAATAAATAAATAAAGCTCACAAGATATCATTTTAAAAAAAAGAAAAAAAAAGAAAAGCCTTCCATTTCACTAGGATTATTTATATGACATTGGATTCTACAATTTTCTTTATAGCTCGGCTGTACAGCCAAGAGACTGATAGGGTTCATCAAACCGTCAGATTTTGAGGAATATCCTGCTGATATCCTGCTTTACTTGAGGTGAGAGAATCTCCCACAAACCTTGCTCTTCTCCCCATGCCATTATCCCACTGGGAAGCCAGAGCAGCTAAACCCTCAGGCTGCCTGAAAAGTAACTGGAATGGGACAAATGAGGCTCTCTACCCCAGGATGCCAACACCTTGTAGTCCTCTATGAACCCAGGCCAGCATGAAGTACAACTGCCTTCCATAATTCCACCCCCAGGATCTCTTTTCTCAGGGCCCTCAGGGAAATAGACTATCCCTCCAGGGCCCCTCCACCCATAGTCAGGTTATCTTTTGCCCTACTGTTATCACTTACCACTCCCTTCCATCCATCCTCTTGTCAGATGGCCTTTTCACTCTTCCCACTCTGCCCCATTCCAAAGGAATTTGCCCCAGATTTAAGAATTCCTAGTCTGTGGTTCTGGGAACTGACAAGCAACAGCTGTAGACAGTAGCCCTGAGAAAAACATTGACTGTAGTTACTAGAACAAAAATAGATGAAATCAGAAAGAATCAGGATATCTGGCCTGGTGTTTTTAGGCTCTCCCATAATACTGTAGTTTCAAAGTTATTTGTCATGAAGGGAAATACCAAAGGGAAGAGAGACCAACTCTAATCCTAAATGCCTCCAACTCTATCATGGTAGAGATGTATGGTCTGGGGTTTGTTGCTCCTAACTGGCTTTCCCTGGGTGTCTCTCTGTCCCCTGCTGTATTCAGTATTCTCCTATAGAAGTTTCGTGTGCCAGATTGTCCTATTCACAGCCAGAAATCTTGGATGGAGACCACAAAAGGGCCTAGGCAATGATGACTTTGTATCACTAGATGAATTATAGCTGGGACCTCCACAGTACTTTCTGAGCCTTTCCCTACTCTCTTGGGTCTTCCTGTTTTAGATGGCTTTAGATTCTGGCAGTTAGAGGCTATGGGACTCTGATACATACCAACATTTGGTCCCATATACCCTCCATCTTGAGACCTAGATTTCAATTCTTCATTAAAAGCCTCACTATTTGCTATCATTTCCAGGATGGAAAAAGACTTTGGCCCAGATAACTGTGAAAAAATATTTTAGGCAAATTGGACAGATTCATTTTGACATCTTGAAGAAGGAGACTTTGAAATGGAAAACCCTCATGGACCAGGCTGAGCACTGCCTGGTTAAGTGCCTTTTTGTCTCTATCTAGAAATTTACAGAACCTGAGACTCTGAAAAAAGACTTCGATAAAAATGATCTACAACCCCCCCCCAAATGCATTTTTATCCATTTCGTGTTCTTATTTGTTTGTCTCCTTTCCCCATTCCCTTCCAGGGAATTTCAAGTGATTCTCTTTCCAAGAAACACCTACAAATTTTGGGCAATTTGTTCTGTTCCCTGAATGACTCACAAATTATAAAATCTGACCCTTACGTCCTCCAAGTGCTTCAGCACTATTCATCATTCACTGCATCTCAAGTCACAGCCATTCAGCATAAACTGGAAGACATCTTTGGGTATGTAGGTACTTGGAAGAATCTGATTCTATGTCAATATCAGTAGCCCCAATGGCCATGCACAATAGCTGACCAACAGCATGGATATACCCTTGAGCAGTCCAAAGCACCGATTTTGACCCTCAGAAAAGACTAGACTTGGTCCTTCTTCAGGGCTCTGTTCATCATTCCAATCCATCCACAAAGGTGTACATTTAAGAGAATAGATGTGTCCCATAACCACAGCCTATTCACAGAATGTACAAGGTATCTCAGCACACAGAACATGGCATGTCAGGAGGACCTTAGAGCATGAGGGGACTTAGAAATCATTGGCTAAAATCCTTACCACCATTATGCAGACAAGAAAAATGAGGTAACCTGAGGTTGCACAGGGAGATAGTAAAACTTCCAAGACCAATACAAGAACTCATTCTGCTAGGTGCTGTGATTTTATGTTCCTATGTCTTTCCTCCATAGGTCTCCATCAACATGGACAGCCAGCACCCTGCAGGGGATGGGTAATCTTGCCAGCATCTTAGACAGCAACATCCTTCAGAGAATCCCTGAGGTATCTTACAACAGTCTTCAGAGAATGACTCTATTATGGTCTTTGTACCAAGGAGGGTTGGAGGAGATGTGTCAGGGTATGGGACTTCTGACCAACGTAAACTTCCAGGGACACTCCTTGCCCCCAAATATGCCCTTCAATCAACCCTTTAATCTCTTTCATGAATTTCCCACATGTTTCCTTTCGGTTCCCACCTGGATTTCTCTCCCCACTCGTAGGCCTCCTACAGAACAAGCTGAGATGTCTCCCTATCTCCTCTTCCGTCCCTAGCAAACACTCAGCCCTGTAGAGGTTGACAGCAAGGAACAGGCAGAGAGGTTGGATTGAGGCAGGAATCACACACGTGGGAAAATTGGAAGAGGTCAGAAAAGGAGAGGAAGTGAGATACCATGAAAAATATGCTGATTTAGAATCAGAGCACCAGGGTTTGAATCCCTGCTCTGCCACTAAGTAGTGGTGTGACACTGGGCAAATTACAACCTCTCTGGACCTCAATTTTATTATATATTAAAGGATTGGACTAACTGGCCACCAAGGTCTCTTTCCAGTTCTGAATCTCTATGATCCTCTGATCTTACAACAAAAGTTATCTTTGGTACTTATTGATTCATCAGTGGGACTTGGCTTGATCTTTCTTAGCTCCTTCTAACTCATTTCTTCGTTTTTGCCTTAAAAATCAGTCACAGTCAGTCCCTCTACCCCTCTTTTTGTTCCTGGATCCCCATAGATCACCCCCTCTGACTCTGCCCCACATCTCTCCTGCAATAAAATCTGTGAGGGAAAGATAATCAGTAAGCACCTACTCTATGCCAAGCCCTGCTCTGAGTCCTGTAGAAGATTCAGAGAGGAAGGAGACTCAGTGCCTGTCCTCAGGGAGCTTACAGTCTAGTAGAAAAGAGTAAGACAAAGACACACATAGCTACAATGTGTGGCAAAAGGGAATGAAGGCATTAAGAAAGATGTAGATAAAATGCTGTGGTTGTTCTAAGGAGGAAAAACTCACTTCTAGCTGGGGCAGAAGACAGGAAGACTATATAGAGCAGACGGAATTTGGACTTGGAGGATGGATCAGATTTGGAAAGGTGAATCTAGGGAGAAGGGCCTTATAGGAAAAGGAAGCAGCTAAAGCAAGGGAATTTTACGTAAGGAGTGCAACTTGCTGGAGCATTCAGAATATGAGCAGGACTAGCAAAAGAAAAGCCTAGAAAAGCAGATTGTGCCCCCTCTGGAAAGCCTATAATGTCAAACTAAGGACTTTATTAGACTTTATCATTATTGACATCTCAAAAGATATTCTAGACTGTATCTATCTGGCCCTGGAGTCAGAAGGACCTGAGTTCAAATCCGACCTCAGACACTTGACACACTTACTAGTCATGTGACTTTGGGCAAGTCACTCAACCCCAACTGCCCTGCCCTCCTCTCCCCTCCAAAAAGAAAAAAAAAAGAATTCAGAGTTGAAAGGGATCTTTAAAATCATAGAGTCTCACTCCATTTTACATATGGGGAAACTGAGGCCCAGAGAGGGAATATTATTAGCCCAAGGTCATATAGCAATTATGTAGAAGAGCTTAGATTTGAATCCAAATCTCCAGACTCCAAAGTGAACACTTTTTCCACTATACTAAACTCCCCCTAGGATATCACCTCAGTGTGGGAAAACTGGAATACTAATGCATACTATGCCTAAAAAGCTATAAAACTGTGTACACCCTTTGATTTAGGTCTGTATCCCGAAGAGATCATAAAAAAGGGAAAAGGACGCACATGTACAAAACTATGTATTTGTGGTGGCAAAGAATTGGAAATTGAGGGGATGACCATCAACTGGGGAATGGCTGAACAAGTTGTGGTATATGAATGTTATGGAATACTATTGTGCTATTAGAAATGATGAGCAGGCAGAAAAACCTGGAAAGACTTACATGAACTGATGCTGAGTGAAGTGAGCAGAACCAGGAGAACATTGTACACAGTAATAGCAACATTGTTTGATGACCAAGCTTTTCTCAGCACTACAATTCCAAAAGATTCATGATGGAAAATGCTATCTCCATCCAGAAAAAAAACTATGGAACCTGAATACAGATCGAAGCATACTATTTTCTTTTGTTTCCTTTCTTGTGTTTTTTTTCCCCTTTTGTTCTGATTCTTCTTTCACAACATGAGTAAGGTGGAAATGTGTTTAATATGATTGTACATGTATAGCCTATATAAAATTTCATGCTGTCTTGGCAGGGGAGGCAGGGGAGATAGAGAGGAAAAAAATTGTGAACTCAAAATCTTATAAAAGTGAATATGGAAATCATCTCAGGTCATTTCCAGACAGAGGTAAATACCCAGAAGGCTGCCTCAGCATTTCCCCTCTTAACAGTGGTTCTCAACCTTCCTAATGCCATGACCCTTTAATACTCATACATGGGCGTATCTGCATGTGGGCAGACCTGTCTGGAGACAGATAGAGGAGTGGCATCTTGGTTCCTAAGACCATCGGAAATATGTGTTTTACAATGGTCTTAGGCGACCCCTGTAACCCCTTTGAAAGGGTTGTTCGACCCCCAAAGGGGTCACGACCCACAGGTTGAGAACCACTGATAGAAGCCTGGTTAGAGGCAGAATCCAGGGGCAGTCATTAACAAAAGGCAACTGCCTTGATCAAGAAAAAACTTCATCTTCACAGAAACACAGAATTTCCTTTTTACTTGTGGACTGCCTCCATCTCCCTGTGAATAGGAAGATTACACGGAGAAATGAGAGGGGCACTGGAAAGCCCTACCTTCAGGTTCCAACAATGGCCAGTTACTGATGCCTGAAATACCACCATTAGAGTGCACATTCTTAGAGACTCTTAGAATTTCTTGTTAATATGCAAGTAGCCCTCTGAGGGTGGGTGGGGAGAGGTGGGAATCACATATTTAGTTGTTATCAATCAGATATATAGTAAATGGCATAGTGGGAAGAATGATAAACTTGGAATGGGGCAGCCCAAGGTTCAAATCTCACATCTAGCATACGCTTTTTATGTTATCCTGGACAAGCAATTTCACTTCTCTGAACCTCAGTTTCCTCATCTGTAAAAATAGAAATATTAATATCTGTTCTACTTCATAGGATTATTGTGACAATCAGATAAGATAACACACAAACCACATGTAAAACACGATACTGTGTTAAGGCCAATCGTTATAAATCTTAACAACTATTATTTATATCTATAATTTATAATATTGTTTGTAAGTCCATGACAGCTCATGTCAGGCAGGTTTGATTTGGAAGAAGAGTCCGGGAAAGGTCAATGAAGCTGGAAAGGGAGATGTGAAGGAAATAGATGAGCCCTCCCAATTCCATAGAGGAGACCTGCTTCTTTTGTATCTCTTCATGGGGTTAATTTGTCCCTCTAATTTTCCTAATCAGGGCTTAATGTCAAGTGATTTGTGTTTCAATCTAGGCTCTTTCTCTTTCTTTGGGCAAGTCACTTCCCTCTGGTCCTCAAATTTTAAAAATTCAAATTATAAAATGGTGATAATAACCCCTGCACTATCTGTTTCATGGGATTATGGTAAAGATCAGGTGATTAGCAAAATGCCTACTATTTAAAGCCACATATTCTTGCCCAGGGGCAGCTGGGTGGCACAGTGGATTGAGTGCTAGACCTGAAGTCAGGACAGCTGATCTTTCTGAGTTCAAATCCTCTCTCAAACACTTACTAGCTGTCTGAGCCTGGACAAGTCACTTAACTCTCTTTGCCTCAGTTTCCTCATCTGTAAAATGAGCTGGAGAAAGAAATGGTCAATCACTCCAGTATCTCTGCCAAGAAAACCTCAAATGGGGGTCATGAAGAGCTGGACACAGCTGAAAAACAACTGGAAAAAAACTCTTGTCCCAAGTGCCCATCTCTCCCTAGCACCATCCCTTTGTTTCACAGGCCTGGAAGACACAATTTTTTCCAAATTTCTTGAGTTGGCTAAAGATCCACAACATGTACAGTTTGAAACAACTCAGAGGATCCCAGAGGAACAAACGGAACACAAGTGAGTAGTCTATGCGCTGAAATTCTGAGCTCTCCGTCTCTCTTGATCGCTTCCTATTTATTCTTAAAAGTTGTTTCTTCTTGTAGCCTCAAGTAATCAGACGTAGACCATCAGAACCAAAGGCGGTTGGGGCCGCTAGGTGGCGCGGTGAATAGAGCACTAGCCCTGGAGTCAGGAAGACCTGAGTTCAAATTCAACCTCAGACACTTAACAGTTACTAGCCATGTGACCTTGGGCAAGTCACTTAACCCCAATTGCCCTGCTTTCCCCCCTCTAAAAACAAGCCTAACTGAGTAAGCAGAGGCATGCAGGTGGGAGGGGGAGGTTACCCTGTATATTTTGTCCTAGTAAGACAGTTCACAAATCCAAAACTCCATGTCAAGCCCATTTATTTTCCCATATGGATAGGAGACAATGTGCAACAGTGAACGGAGACCCAGATTCTAGTCCCAAAATTACTAATGTACTGCATGACTTGGGCCAATCCTTTCTCTCTATGTACCTCCTTTATAAAGCATATTGAGTTTATGGAACTAACGGAAAACTATTATACCAAAAGAAGTGGCAAATAAGAAAAATATCCAAAAATACAGGAAAAATAAGAAATGCTACAGAACAAAGAAAGCAGTATCAGAACAAGAATGGAGAGGCGGCTAGGTGGCCCAGTGAAAAGAGCACCGGCCCTGGAGTCAGGAGGACCTGAGTTCCAATCTGGCCTCAAACACATCATAGGAAGAAAAACAATAGAATTGTTGTTTTGTTGACATCAATATACACATTTTAAAAGCAATTGTAAATCATTTACAGTTTGCGTATCTGTATATAATCATTTTAAAATTGTGTTTTGTTGATGGTTACTGAGTTTAGACTTTTATTTTTGAGATAATCAAGGTTAGGTGACTTACCCAGTGTCACACAGCTAAGAAGTGTCCAAAGCCAGATTTGAACTCAGATCCTCCTTGACTCCAGAACCAGTGCTCTTATCTACCACCCCACCTACTTGTCCTGAGTTTAGACATTTTTTTAAGTGAAGAAGTTAAACTAGAAGGTCCCTGAGGTCGTGTTTAGTGCTGACACACTGTGCCATATGATGTCTTGAAACAGATGTTTGGCGTGCTTACAGAAGACTACCTCCCACTCCTGGGCCACATAGCCAAAGGATATCAACCATCAGAGATGGCCAAGTGGAACATCACTACCAGCAATACTCTAGTCGCCCTTCTGAGACGAACTTCTTCGTTAAATCATTATGAAAAGGTAAGGAGAGAGAGAGAGAAAGAGAGAGAGAGAGAGGGAGAGAGAGAGAACACCAGTATGTATAGTCAAGAGAGCTAGCCTTAGACACATGAAGTCCTGAGTTCAAGTTCTGCTTCTGACACGTACCGGGATGACCTTAGACGCAAACTGTAGCTCAGGGGCGGAGAATCTGCAGTGCTGCACTTAAGGACCTAATGGCCTCAAGGCTGCAGGTTCCCCACCCCTGGTTTAGCCTATCAGAGCCCCCAGGAAATTCTCTAAACCTGTATGTTACAGAGCAAGTGCTAACTTGCATTAATAGAGGAAGTCCTCTCTACCATTGAAATCATAGGTACAGAACAAAAAAAAATGTAGGGGGAACAACAGAAAAATTCCTCTCCTAGTTGGTCTACTGAAAATCATCTTATAGAGTTTTGTTTTTGTTCAGTCCTGTCTGGTTCTTCATGACTCTGTTTGGGGTTTTCTTGGCAAAGACACTGGAGTGGTTTGCCATTTCCTTCTCCAGCTTATTTTACAGCTTAGGAAACTGAAGCAAACAGAGTTAAGTGACTTGGCCAGGGTCACACAGCTAGTACGTGTCTGAGGCCAGATTTGTTCTCAGGAACATGAGTCTTCCTGACTCCAGGCCCAGCACTCTATGCATATGATGCCACCTAGCGGCCCACAATTATAATAGCAGCAGTAGCTAACATTTTAGATGATGCTTTAAGGTTTAAAGCAACTAAATGTTATCTCATTTGATCCTCACAGCAGCCCTGGGAAATAGGTGCTATTATTATCTCAACTTTACAGATGAAGAAATTGAGGCAGAGGTTAGGTGACTTGCCCAGGGTCACATAGCTAGTAAATGAATTCAGGTCTTCCTGACTTCAGGCCTACTAGTGCTCTATCCACTAGCTACCTCTGAAGCACTTAGTGCTATGCGACATCTCAAAAGGGAAAAAGGGACCAGGGAGGCTTCCTTAGGGACATATGGAGGATAGATTGGATGAGGGAGAAAGCAGAAGTAAGAGCTGCTAGAAGATTGCTACAATAGCCTGGTTATATGGTAATGAAAGTCTATGCTAGGCTGGTGTCAGTGGTCCAGGCGTGCCTTGCTCTACACAGTATGTTCCTGATAAATTGCCTCTGAATGGGGGTTTTTCTAACTCAAATCACAATGAAAAAGCTAATTGCTTCAAGGAACCCAAGAGGACAGAGGCATACTCTTGTAGTTGGGGGAAAAAATTAATAGAAATAGTAACTCCCTCCTTGATCTCTTTTATAGGCTTGGAATTTTGCTATTCCCTAAACCGAGACCCACCTGTAGGTGAAGCCCAGGGCGCAGGGAGCTTTAGCTGACTGTATAGGCATGGAGTGTGGCACTGTGGTCCTACACCCATCAGTTAGGCTCATAGAGATTTTCCTCTGGAGGCCAACAGCTTCTAGATGTTCAATCTCCCTATTCGATGTTTCAGGTTTTACTGTTGCTAGTGGACCATGAAGCGGAAACCCTGGGTCAGAGGTTTGGGTTCAGAGCAATGGGTTCATTAGACGGGACTGTACAGGAGAGACGATCTCAGGGAACAGGAAGCTAAAGAGAAAGGCAGAAGAGACATCTAGAGGCCGTATGGCCCACTGTCTCTGAAAGTTAGTCCAAACACTGCAGCCCCACGCAAGCATCCAAGCAACACACTTGTTCCTAGAATTGGTTAGAATCATAGTACTCAACACTCACCTAACGCTTTACAGTTTACAAACTATTTTACTAGTTTTAAGGCACCTTATTATTCACAAAGACAGTTTCCAACGTACTTTACAATTCATAAAACTTATTTACAAAGTACTAGTACTACTCATCACAAAGTACTCCTATTACTACAAAGAGCAAAGTTATCATTTATTCTCAGAGATTTTTTTAGTTTACAAAGTCCTCTATTACTTGAAAAGTGCTTTATGATTTACAGAACATTTACAATTTACAAATGTATTCATCTTTTTTTTGCTCATCTGAGTCTCACAACAGTCTGAGTTGTTGCTCGGGGGGGGGTAAAATAGGCCGATGGACGGGAAATGATTTGCCCATAGGCACTCAGTTAGTTAAAGGCAATGCTAAGACCAGAACCCAGAGTCTCAAGCCACCAATCCAAGACCCTTTCTACTACATTCCATTCACCAGAGAGAGATGATTGAAGATAGGAGAATTACTTTCTCATCTTTCCTCTCTTCCTTTTCTTCCTTTGGCATTTACAGAGCACTTACTATGTGCCTAGGCCTGTGCTATGTTAGGATACAGAAGAAGTCAGAGTCTTTCTTATAATCTGAATGTAGAGAGGAGACACTTCCAGGAAGCAGCTAGAAAACAGCAGTGGGACATTAAGGTGCTCAGCTACATGGCCTTTCTTTCTTCCTACAAATACCATTCATTTTCAGCTCCAAAACAGCCACCTCGCCAGCCAGCAATAGTCCTGAGACCCTGCAAGGAAAGGAGCGGGGGAAGGCGTTGGATGTTGGACCGGGAAAGGAGACCTGACATCTAGGAACGTTGAATAGCGTGTGTGTGTGTGTGTGTGTGTGTGTGTGTGTTCATAGGTGAATGCAATGGTCAACCAGTACCTGAAAGGGACCCCCCCCAGCTAGGAGGGACCATCCTCACTGCGCTGGACCCTCACATCTGCTGCAGCAGCTCAGTCCTGAGGACAGCCGTAGAGCTCAAGTCATCTCTCTCTCTTGTAAACAGTAATCTAGGGTCACATCGATACAGCGCTTGTATACAAAAACAACAATGATAACAATAACTAGCAATTATGCGGCGTTCACAATGCGCCGGGCACTGCGCCGGATGCTTCGCAATTGTTATCTCGTTTGTTCCCCACATAACCCTGGGAGGTGGGGGCTGCTATTATCTTCATTTTACACGTGAGGAAACTGAGGCCAACTTAAGCGACTTGCCCAGTGCTACACAGCTAGGAAGTGTCTGAGGTTGGCTGTGAACTCAGGTCTTCCTGACGACAGGAACGAGATAGGTGCCATTATTATCCACATTTCATAGAGGAGAGAAATTAAGTGACCTGGGGCAGCTAGGTGGCACAGTGAGTAGCATATTGGCCCTGGAATGAGGAGGACCTGACTTCAAATCCAGCCTCAGATACTTACTATCCGTGTCACCCTGGGCAAGTCACTTAACCCCAATTGTCTCTCAAAAAAAAACAACTGAAATTAAGTGACCTGCGCAGGGTCATTCAGCTAGGGTCATTCTTTGCACATGTGTGGCATTTAAACACATATTCTCAACTCTTAGTCCAACACTCTAATCCATGCTTCTCTTTTGAGAATGTCAGATGGGGCTAAACTGAACTAGTGCTCAGGGCATTCACTCAAACCCAAAGACACCAAAAAACAGAAGAATCTAGCAGATGTCTGGAGAGAAGATATGAGCTATCCACAATCTGTGTCTTGGCTCCCAAGACTTCCTGCCCGGGGTTCTTGGATTTCAGATCCTTCCCTCACATGGATTTGAAATACCAAGAGCTGCCTCTTCCTTAGCAAAGTTATAGGATTATGTCTCTGGAGTCTCTTTTTTTTTGCCCTGGAGTCCCATGGGAAAAATCAGGAGATTTGGATTCTTATCCCAGACATTTTCACTAAGAACAGTATGATCTCTGGCAAGTTAGCTCTGTCTCCCTGGACCAACTTGGTTTCTTCATCTGTTAAAAAAAAAAAGTTCATTTATGAGGTCCCTCGCAGTTCAGACAATCTGTTCTATGTCCTAAACTGCCTTTGTCCTCAAGTCCTCAGCTCAGACATTCCGAGCTCTTTCTCTGGATACAGACCGTGTCTTCCCTCACAGGTCCTTTATGGTTAATTTGGGTATTTGTAATAGTCAAAATGACTTGTTCCCACTCTATTTCATGTTTGGAATCAGGCACAGTGAGTGGGTATTTTTGTCTGTATCATTTCAGGGGGAGGGAGCATCATGGTATGAGTCTCTGGAGAGCTCTCCTTGAGGAGTGACTGGGATATGGGAAGATTAGAAGAAAAACCGTGAGACTCTCCTCTAATTCAACAAGTTTTTCTCTGTAACTCTGTGCAGCAGGATTTGGGCTGCGTGTAGTTCGGCTTCTGAGCCCCAAGCAAAGGCTAATAGTCCTTGGCCTCATACAAACTAAGGACCACAAGTCTTCCACCTTAGTTTTACAGTTGTGGAGACTGAGGCCCAGAGAGGTTAAGCAATTTGCCCATGGTTGCATAGGTAGTGAATGGCAAAGCCAGTATTAGGACCAAAGTCAAGACCGATGCTCTTTCTACTGCCCCACACTGCCACTCACACCATGAATGAGAATAAGTCATTTTGACTATTTTAAATACTCAAATTAGCTATAAAGGACATATGAAGAAAGACATCGTCTGTACCCAGAGAAAGAACTGATATACAGAAGTATGTATAAAATAATTATGCACATATGTGTGTATGTGCATATATATACATATATATATATATATATGTATATATATAGATTTGTACCTAATGGTAGCTATCTCTAGGGCACAGGGGGAGGAAGAAAAAAAGAAACTTACGTGATAACTTTATTATATATTTAAAAGAAATAGTAAGTTGAACGTAATAGATTTGCAGTTTCATGTGCAATCATCTTTTTTATTGCACTATGTTAATTGATTGATTGATTTTTTAAATTGAATGTGAAAAGGTCCAGGGCCCAATTCTAGGATGACTACTTTTGTGGTTGGGTGAAGTGTGACTAGGGAGAGGATGAAATGTTATTAGGACAGAAAGGATAAAACCATAACTAAGCTAATTCTTAGAAAATAGAAATGTAGTCTATCAATGGAGTCATACTCAAAGTCTTTCTAAATCAGTGGCACCTGCCAGAGACTGTACTACATTTATCATAGCCTTCAAGAACCCAGGATTATCTTCATGCCATGAGGAGGAGTACAGGTGTAGAATTCTGATAAAGGTCTAGGTTTTCACATTCTAAGTTAAAATGGTTCCAAATCTTTCAATGACACAGAGAGCTGAGAACACCTTTGGAAATTTCTCAGTGTTCTCAAAGAAAGAAGAACCTCATCTACCACGAGGTGAAAGCCACAGTCCAGAAGCACCAGAAATCACAAAATGCCTATTATCAGATGCTAAAGTCCTTGCTTGGTGATTTCAGATGCTGACAAGCACACAGTATCGATCTTGGTCTTCCATCTGTTCACAGATCTTAACTTTATAAAAAAACAAATACGAAAATAAATCATGAAATGTACCTCCCTCCACATGACAAAGAGGTGGGGGACTACAAGGGAAGAATAGTGTATACATCGTCAGATATAATCCTTGCTTGCGGTATTTTTGCTAAACTAATTTTTTTTGTTACAAAGAAGAGTTAAATTCCTGAATGGGGAAGTGCATCAGGGGCAGGCATAGCAGATTTCCAAAAATGACTGTGATTCAAAAGCAAAAAGTATCAATAAAATTTATTTTTAAAAAAATCTCAAGCCACACTAAAGTTTTCCCAGACTGCCCACACCTACTCAGCAATATCAGCACTTTAATCTAGGATCATAGAACATTAAATTTAGGAGGGCCTTAAAGATCATCTAGTCTATGGGGATTTTTTTTTCCAACCATACCTGTAGTTTCAATGTGACTATTAATCAGAAAAGCCCCCCTACCCATACAGATCTTCACCTGCTCTGAAAGAAACTATAATCTTAAGGAATTGCATGAGATACTGAGAGACTGAATTCATTTGGTATTAAATCCTTATATGAAAAGCAGGAAAACTGAGGCACAAAGAGGGGAAGGGATTTGCCTATAGGAACCTGAGTTACTGGCAGAGGAAAGGACTGGAAGATCTGACTTCAAGACACACAACATATTAGCTGTATTGCCTTGAGCAAGTCGCTTCACACATGTGAGCCCAATTTCTTTTATTTTCCAAATAGGGGACATAATACCTACCTCATGTATTTTATAAGGCATGATGTATAAATGTAAGCTGCTGTAATTAGAACCCAGATCTCTTGCTTCCTGATCCTATGCTCTTTCTAACGCAAGGCCATAATGCCTCATATTCTTAGTTCTTCCTATGTAAGTAGCCAAAATGATTCCAGTGTTGGTCCTTTCGGTGATAAGAGAGGAAGCCCCATAGGGCCTCTGCTGATTTTATAAGAGAAAAAGAGTATCACACACCTTGACAGAAAGAGAATGAGACAGAGAGAAAGACAAGAGACAAAGACAGAAAAGGAGGGGAGGAGAAAGGAAGGCGAGAGACAAAGAGAAGAGACAAAGGGGGGAAAAGATGGAAGGCGAGAGGAGAAGGGAGAGAAAAAAGAGACAGAAGAGGCAAAGACAGAGAGAGAAAAGAAAGGAGAGAGGAGAATGGAAAAGAGAGAAAGAGACAGAAAAGACAAAGGTAAAGAGAGAAGAAGGAAAGAGAGAGAAGGAGAGGGGGAGAGAAAGAGACAAGAGAAGCAAGAATGAGGGAGAAAGAGAAGGAAGGCGAGAGAGAAAGAGAAGAGACAAAGGGGGGGAAAGATGGAAGGCAAGAGGAGAAGGGAGAGAGAAAAGAGACAGAAGAGGCAAAAACAGAGAGAAAAGAAAGGAGAGAGGAGAATGGAAAAGAGAAAGAGACAGAAAAGACAAAGGTAGAGAGAGAAGAAGGAAAGAGAGAGAAGGAGAGGGGGAGAGAAAGAGACAGAAGAGAAGCAAGAATGAGGGAGAAAGAAGGAAGGAGAGAGAGAAAGAGAAGAGACAAAGGGGGGAAGAGATGGAAGGCGAGAGGAGAGGGGGAGAGAGAAAAGAGACAGAAGAGGCAAAGACAGAGAGAGAAAGAGGGGAAGAGAGAAGAAAGGAGAGAGGAGAATGGGAAAGAGAGAGACAGAGAGAGAAGGAAAGAAAGGAGGAAGAGAGAAGAAGGAGAGGGGGAGAGAGAAAAGAGACAGAAGAGGCAAAGACAGAGAGAGAAAAGAGAGAGGAGAATGGGAAAGAGAGAAAGAGACAGAAAAGACAAAGGTAGAGAGAGAAGAAGAAGGAGAGAGAAGGAAAGAGAGAAAAGGAGAGGGGGAGAGAAAGAAACAGAAGAGAGAGCAAGAGTGAGGGAGAAAGAGAAGGAAGGAGAGAGAGAAAGGGAGAAAGAAGGGGGAGAAGGGAAATAGAGACAGAGAAACAGAGAGTTCTTTGCACAAGGGTGAAGCATTGACAGATTCCAGAGGGAGCCCTCAGTTATTTCTATGAGTGAAACACTCAACAGTTTAAGATAATAAGAAGAGGTCCCTAAGGCCATATCTAGTGGCATTGTGGGAAGTGGCAAGGGGACAGTGAGCAGACCTGACGTCCAGTCCCTGCAGAACCGTGGCAAGGCGTGCTCCTGGTCCAAGCTTCAACTTCTCCATCTATAAAATAAGGAATTTAAATTAAATTATCGCCCAGGTCCTTTCCAGCTCTGAGTCTCTGAAGAAAGTAGGAAGCAGCGCTCGTCAAAGGAGGAGTCTCCCTACAAATGTTGATCTCTCTCCCTGGTGTCCCCGTGATCTGTGAAGTCCCAAGGCTCGGCGGAGGAAACTAGAGCTGCTGCAGGTGGCGCCAGCGTGCTGTTCAATGGGACATTTCAATTGATCAGGGCCTGGATTATAAACTATCAAGGCTAGAAATTTTGCTGGGCCAATTTAGAAATATTTAGAGTGAATTTGTTGTACTTTTACATGAACTGTGACTTCACTGGTGTGGGAGGAAGTCCTTGTGAAGACAATCCCATCCACCTATGCAGGTCAGTACCTGCTGGGCAATTTATAATCTAAAGGAGTCGCCTGGGGCATTGAGAAGTTAAGGAGTAACAATAATGATAAATTACCAACGCTTAGGTAGCACTTCAGTTTGTAAAACACTTTACAGACTCTTGATATTATTAACTTATTTGATCCTCACAACAACCCTGGGAGACAGGTACTGTTCTTATTCCCATTTAAATCACTTCACTGCTGCCTGCCTCAGCTTCCCCATCTGTAAAATGGGGAATAATAATAACACCTGCGCCCCAGAGTTGTGAGGACCAAATGAGATGATGTCTGTCATACATTTTGAGCACAATGCCTAGCAAGGCCTTTGAATGGTTGTTTGCAGCTGAAGATCTCATCCAATTTGCAGCTGATTCCCCCATGATGGACATATACAACCTTTACAACCTTCAATCCTGAGGAGGTTAAGGTGGGAAACACTGGGGGCAAAGCTTCTCACTGGAACTGCCAGCTGTGATGCTGTCCCATACTAACCATTCATGGGCTCATAGCTTGAGTTCATTCCCTGAGACATCAGGATGAATTGATGTACCCAAGGTTTAATTTTGGCTCAAAGTCCAGTGATCTTTCCACTAAACCACACTGCTTCCCTCTATGCTTCATAGGTTAACACTAAGAGCAGTGAACTGATAATGGTCAAACACATGACCTTGGTTTTCTGAACACTGTGTCTGAACACTGTGGATTACACTAAGCTAACTAGCCCTAGACCTTTGGTACTGTCTTGTCAGTCTGTGTCTGCCGGGATGTGCATTGTAGGACCCAAGGCAACAGTCTCAGGTGTTCTCTCTTTTCGTTTTGGATCCATAGAAATTAAGTCCTGAAAATCTGAAAGACTTACTTGACATAAATCTCTCTGAGCTAAATACCATCATTGAGTATCCTATAGTACAAGCTTGGGTAAAGGCTCATACCCAGGCAGAAGTGAATGCCATTGGGCTCAAGGTTATGGCTGGATGTCCAGACCCACCACCTGATGGCTTCTTTCTTTTAACATCAGGTAAGTGAATTCCTGGGACATTGTCTTAATGATAAAAACAGTATACAGATGATATGTAGCCTTCCAAAAGTAATACAACCTCACCAAACTGGACTAATAAGAAGAAAGGTCTATGTGAATGAATAATATGAAGCCTACCCCAAAATGCAGAGGCTAGTACTTCTTCCCTAAGCCTGAAATACAGTCAGACCATACCTAACATCATTAATGGATACAAATGCAGGAATTTTAGAGCAATTGACTTAGTACTCAGGATCACACAGCCAGTATGTACCAGAGATGGCACATAACCCAGGTTTTCTGGTTTGAAGGCTAGTTCTCTATACACTAATCTCATGTAAAACATGTTATAATATAAAAAATGTTATATATACATCAGCAATTATTATTTCAAAGATAAGTAAGATATGAAACGTCCTCAGGTAATTCCATATCTAATGGGAAGAAAAGGGAAAGCTGGGACAGGCTAAGATTCCATTAAACAAGTATTTATTAAACATCAAATACATGTAGTGGAGAGTGTTAGACCTAGAGTCAGAAAGTCTGCACTCAAATCCAGGTCATGCCACTTATTACCTGTATGATCTTGAATTAACCACTTAACCTCTCAGTGAATCAGTTTCTTCGTCTGTAAAATGAAGTCGGACTATATTCTCTCAAAGACCAAAACAAATCAGTCCTTCTTTCAAAGGAATTTTCACTCTACTGGAAGGATATAACCCATACATAGATAAGCAATTGCAAATTTGGGGGTGTTTGTTGTTGTCACCATTGTTGTTTGCAAAGTATATTACAGGTAATTGCAAAGTTGTTTGGAAGGGGTGAATTTCAGAAAGGAATAATAGGTAACATTTATATAGGGCTTTAAAGTTTGCAATAGTTTACATAATTTATTTCATTTGAGCATCATTACAACCCCACAAGATATATACTATTATTACCCCCATTTTATAGATGATGATACTGATACTCAAAAAGTTTGAGTGACTTGCCCAGGATCATACAGATAAGTATCTGTAGTGGTTTGAACACAGGTCTTTCTAATTCCAAATCTAGCACTCTATTCACTATGGCATAATTTTATCCTAACATAACTGTGTGTGTGTATATA
>CM053583.1:314282533-314402100 GCA_028627135.1 Pseudochirops cupreus | reverse complement strand
TACTCTACATATACATATATTTACTCTAATATAACTATATGTTTATTCCCATGTATACTACTATATGTATTTACATATATGTATATACAAATATATTTACTCCAACATAACTATATATAACCATATATACACATAAAGATATATACATCAATAGCTGTAATATAAAATGATTAGTACTTTAAAAGGGTACTAAGAGCAAAGTTCAGAGATGGGACGTCAGAGAGCTCTAGGGAAAAAGGATGTCAGTATGAGTCTTCATGGTTAGGTAGTCATTGATTTTCACTCTGTGGAAGGAAGGGAACTCTTTAGAAATACAAGTTTAAGCCAATGGGTGGAGGATTAACTTGGCTGATGATCTGGTCAATCAGTAAGTAAATATTTCTCAAGTGCCTCCTGTGTTCCAGGAATTGTTAGGAATGTAAAGAAAGGCAAAAGGTTGCTCTTCTGTGCTTGTTTTATGCGGTGCAGCAGATTAAATCCATGGTGTGGTGGATCTGTTCCAATGCCTCTTAGCCTTCCCCCTAGTTCCAACGCCCTCCCTCCTTCCCAAAGCTACCTCGGATTTATTTTGAATACTCTGTATATACTTATTTATGGACATGTTTTCTCTCCTGATAGAATGTGAGCTCCTTGACACATCACAGGTGCTTAATAAAGGATTGTTGATTGATTCCAAGGCTAACATGCTCCATTAAAAGAAGCTGGACTGAAGCATTCAATGAGGATGTTGTTTTATTGATTTGCTTCCAAGAGTTACATCCAACTTTTCCTCCCGAGGAGAAAATTAGTGTTGTTATAAAGAAAGAATCAGATGGCAAAGCTCCTCTTTTTTTTCTCCAAACTGCCTCGTCCCCTACAGCTGTGCCCTAGTGATCCAACTCTTTTCTTTATTCTGTTTCAGCACCACCTATTTCCAGAGCAGAAGGAACCCTCATGAAAGAACACACACTCCAGATTTCTTACACTCTCCTCCTCATCCTCTGGGGAGTAATGATTTTCTTAGGGGCTTCATAACTATCTTAGAATATATGACAGTACCCTCTCATTTGTAACACCAACACGAAAGAGAAATTGCAATCTACCCAATGCACAAGTGATTTGCCACTTGTCTCTTGAATGCAGAGTATAAGGATGAATTGTGTAAGAATTCCTTAACTTTTAATTGCAGCAGCTTTCTCAGCCTCACATGTGTATTGTAAGATTTGCTTCATGTTGACAAATATAGAACATCTCAACAGAAAGGACTCGTGTATTTGACATATTTCCAGTGTTGTGCTTGTCGTTCTTTAATTATTCCATATGGTCACATTGTGGTATATAGAAAACTGTGCTGAAATTGAAGTTGGGACATCTGAGTTGCAATCCTGACTCTGCCACTAACTCTGTAGTCTTTCAGGAGGTGACTGGTGGGTTCTTTCAAGTTCTGCTTTACCCTGTGATTCTAAAAATATCTGAGCATTTTCCTTTATGATTTCTTGAAACATAATGTCTAGGCTTTTTTTTTTTCATAGCTTTCAAGTAGCACAATGATTCTTAAGTTGATTTGGTTTTTTTTTCCTCTAAGGTTCTCAGCCTTCCTAATGCCGGGACCCTTTAACACTGGTATGTGGCCCTGTCGGCATGTGGGCGGACCTGCCAGGAGACGGATAGAGGAGCATGGTGTCTCGGTGTCTCGGTTCCTAAGACCAAAGGAAATCTATGTTTTCTGATGGCCTTAGGTGACCCCTGTGACCCCTATGAAAGGATCATTCGACCCCCCCAAAGGAGTTACAACCCACAGGTTGAGAACCACTGCAACATTTCACATTTTATTTGATTTTTTTTTTCAAACTCTTGGCTTTGTTTTATTATTTCTTGGTATGTCACAGAACCATTGGCTTCCATTTCACCAATTCTTCAGTTTTCTTTGAGTTATTTTCTTCACTACCTCTTTTTTAAGCTAATTCTTTTTTTCATATCTTTCTTCCTCATTTCTAGTTTTAGCTCTTTTTTTCTCTTATTTTAACTCTTCTGACTTTTCTTATGTACAAGCTGCATTTTTCTTTGAAATTTTGCTTGTAGATGTTTTCAAGTCATTCTCTTCTGTGTTTGTGTCTTGAGCAGCCTAGTAGCTCTTTACGGCCAGATTCCTTTTTCTGTTTGCTCATTCTTCCAGCCTGCTTCATGACTTTTGACTTTATGTCAGTGCCAGGCTCTGTGCACTTCTGGTGGTACAGGTGTGGGTGGGAATGGGAGAAGGAAGGTGTCAAACCTATGCTTCTGTCCTTTTAAGTTTTTTCTGATGCTTTCACAACTCGATCTGGAGGCCTACACATTTTTAGTGCTCCCAAACTGGTATCATCCAGGAAGAAGTCTGTTCACTGTCTTCTTGGTCCAAGATCTGCCAGTTCCTGACCCAGGTTTGAGTCTGTTGATTTGTACATAGCTAAGAAGTTCAGTGACTGGACTTAGTCATTATTAGCCCATTCAGAGACTTTAGATTTAGAGTGACTGAACTGCCAGTTCCCTTTGGTCTGAGACTCCTGCTGTAATTATCCCACTCCAGGTTTAGATGCTAGGCTAAAGGATAGAGCTGAGACACCATTTAGCTCCTGGGAGCAGAGACAAACAACTCTCATCTGGAACTTGTCCCTTGTTCAGCACAGAGCTAGAGCCCACTTTGTACCTATCGCTCTCCACCCTGGATCTGTCACCTAAAAGCGAGTAATGGACAACAGAACTGCCAGATGACACCTAGAACTAGTTCAAGGATTCCCTGGCACTTCCTGTCTGGTGCCTTATCTCTGTTGTTTTTCAGTTCCTAGGTGCTGAAATGCTCTCGGCTCTGCATACTGCCAGCCCCAGTGTCTGCTAATATCTGTCTCCCTAAGCCATGATGAGCTAGAAAAATGACTCGCTGTGACTTTTTCTTGGCTTTTCCAATTATAATCCAAACTGGTTCATTTTCTAGATCATTATGAAGGAGTCATGGTATCTAGGCTCAACTGCTTCCTCTCATTCCTCCAGAGTCATTTGAATGTGCCAAATATCTCAGACCGTGAAAAAAAACAAAACCCTGGTCTATGAACACATTCATTCAAACAAACATTTGAGTGTCTACTATTCCAAACACTGAAAAAAACCTATCTCATGGACACATTTATTCAAACATTTGAGTACCTATGCATATGCCACCATGTATGATCCATAATAACATTTAACTAACTAGCTGATAAACCCAAGAATACTGGGATTAAAAGGACCTCTCCTCATAAAAGTATCCAGGAATGCCAGACTGGGTCAAACCTGAGACCCATCATACCAGTCTACTCGGTTACAGTTTCACAGCTAGGTCTAGAAAATTACCATATGAGACACTTATATTTATAGGATTAGGTAAGGTTTACACTAAGTATACCAAAGATCAGGAGATAACTAATCAGCTATACAGCTATGTTTATAGGGATATGCATCCTGAATTTTATCTTGAGATGTTAGAAATGCAACCTTTTACTACTTACCTCCTAATAGAGAGAATAAAGAGAAGGAAGATTGAGGAACTTGGTAAGAAAAACATTGCTTCTTCTCATGAGAGAAAATATCTCTCAATCAGTCTTTCTCCAACGGATTGGGAAACTAAGCCACAGCCAGAGTTTATGCCCATAGTCGATCAGAAACATATGGGTTATTCATAAAATTATGTGTTTGAAAGTCAAGGATAGCCTATCTCACAAGATTAGTGTGAGATACAGTTATTTCCTTCTACTTGTTGGAAGCCAGCTTCCTTAAATTTCGAAGCAATAGGGGGTGATCCATTTCCAGTATGATTACTGCCGCTGTGTGTCCTTGTGTTCTTGAAGAAGACCATGACATCAGGAAGTTGATGCCATGACTTGCAAGTGAATTGGATTTATGTGAGGAAGGGCTGTGCAAAGTCACCAACCTTACTTTTTCCTCCAGAGCCATCTAGGTTCAGTGGCAAGATATATATCAGGGTGACTGGAATGGCACTGCTCTAGTATGATCCACTTTGCAAGGACCACGTACATCTAAGTTCAAGACCAGGATGAGAGCTCACAAGGTTAATCCTGCTCTCTCCCCAACCCCCACCCCAGACTGTTTTCATGGGCTTTGCACAGAGGACTCCCAATCCACTATTCCATGAATCTGGAAGCTTCTGAGAAACTGGGAGTTCCTGGCATACCAAGGTGGGTGAAGGGGAGGGGGGCACTCCTTAACCCTTTCCTGGCACTAATGCTACTGCCTAAGTTGGGCAGCACAAAGGAAGAGCTGGGGCCAATCCTGGAGATCTATAGTAGTCACATGTAACGGCCAATCACGGCAGCGCACCTAAGGACTTCTGCTGTGAATAATTTCAAGAGTCTAATCACATAGTATAATGAACTCTCTATTCAGCAATAAAGCATAATATTTATAACAACATCCTTAAGCAAAATATATCATATTTATATTATATATATATATATATCATATGGTACATAGATATATCATTGTATTCAGTAACATTCTCCAAAATACATTTTTACACAATTAGAGGGTCCCAGACTAGGGTTTTCCCTAACACAACACATCCTTAAGGGGTAGCAGAAAATATCGCACCATCTATCCCTAGGTCACAGTAAGTCACAATCTCCTCAATCAATACACAGTATCCAAGTAAAGTCTTCTCTCATCTTGACTCAAGGCTGACTTCTAAACCCCACAGTTCTTCCTCTGTGGGCCAACTGCTACCAGTTCTTGCCTGGGTTCACACTCAGGCAGCTCTCTGCTTCTTCTCCTTGTCTCAGCTCTCAGGGACTGCTCCAAGTTCTTCCTGCTTCTGCCTGACATCAGGCTTCTGGGGCTCTTACTGTTTGTAGAAAAACAAAGTTTAATAGGGCTACAATAATATTTTTACACATTATCAGCACCATCATCTCAATTCACTTTAACAGCTCTTGAAAGGGGCTTAAGTTAAGCCTCCTTCCCATTGGCAGATCTTTGCTCTTCAGCTCAGTTTACTCATAAAGAACAATACACAGGGCTTCTGTCTGAGAAATTAACACAGATCAACAGAGGAGTGCCAACATCACGAACATCCTTTCTGTTAGGCCTCCCCACAAGAAAGTTCCCCTAGTTAGCTCATGCTCGCTTCTCTCACTCAGTTCTGCTTCTCTCTCTCCTCTCTTCTCTCCCTCCAAGCAATACGATATATACTGTTTCCAATCAAAGACTCTTGATTCAGTCAAAGGCAAGACTCAATTAAAGGCACTTGCTTGGCTAAAACTCAATCCAGAAAAATAGCATAAAATCCTACTTTACTTGCCGTTACATGACAGCAGGGATTGAAAGGTGAAAATCTGAGGCCAGTATGGACCAGCAGGATGGGATCAGGTGGGACCAGACAGAAGGCATTGACGGGGACTGGCCACTACAGTGTAATTCCCCAACTCTAGTGCAATGGGCTAGAAGGCAGTTCCAAACCCTAGTGCTTCCCTCCTGCTTTTACCAAGTCCTTGCCAAGCCAAGTGAACACACAGAACCTTCTTTGAGCCTCCTCCCCAAGTCTTGAGCAGTGATATGATTAACAAAAGGATCAGAGGGAAGTCTACAGCTTATTTACAGTTATCTTACTCTGGTCTAATAAATTACTTAGCCCTTAAAAAGCTAAGATGCTTTCTCTGAATGGGATCAATAAGCAGGTTTCCCTAAAGCTCAGAACAAATGAGAGATTTTTTACTCATTTTACTCATTTTTAGCATATTTCAGGTCATACTCCTAGACCTACACAGAATCCCACTGCCAGCCACTATGCTCCAAGAGCCTAGGAGAACTCACATAGTGTGCAAAGCAGTCTACCCTTGCTGTCAAGTGCCCTCTGGTGAGCAGTAAGAATTTTGCAACCGTTGGCAAAGCCCATGCATATGCAATACACACCTACTGACATTACCACTGGGTTAGCAGTCTAAGGGTAGCACCACCTGGTAGCTAGCACCACCAGTGCATATACCCACCTGGCACTCATACACCTGTCACACAAGTAGTCTTAGATTTAGTATACAAGTCTACATTCCTTTATGCCATTTTAAATGACTATCACTTAAGTTTAAATTTAAATATCATCAGATTGTGGGTTCCTTGAGCACAAGGACTGTCTTCTACCTCTTCTTATATCCCTAGTTTAGTACTGTGTCTGGCACACAGTAGGCACTTAATAAATGTTTATTGACTACTATAATAGCTCAGCTATTTTTTTAACATGTCACTTTTTGAAGTAGCTGCTTTCCTTAAAAGCAACTATAAAATTTTTTCCGCACATCCTTAATCACACAGAACATTGGGGAACACTTTATCAAACTATACAATCAGAATCCATAAAATCAAGCCATCAAATCTGTAAATTGTATTTTTTCCCTGGCCCACTAGGGTGAAAGGGGGTGGGGAGGAACCATGGCTGTACAGGGAGGACCAAGTCTTTTGTTACCAGGCAACAAACAGCCAGGGTCTGTAAAGAGAGGTGGGGTACAAACAGGAGACATAGTTGAGATCTAGAAATATGGGTCAGCATGCAAGAGCACCAGGATCCAAAGGGCAAAATAGACAAGCACAGTCAGGTCAGGCAAGAGTCTGACATACTGGATCTCCAGAAAGATCTGTGGCCCTAAAACACCTTATGGTTTGCTTGGCACCAAATCCATAATGCCATCATTTTGAACCCTGGCAAGATTTCATCTCCTGTCTCCATGCCTTTAATGGTTCCTTCTCCTCTCTTCTACCTCTTAGAATCCCTAGCTCCCTTCAAGGTTCATCTCAAGCACCATCTAGGCCTTTTTTGATTCTCCTCTCCGATTTGTTTGCATTTATTTTATGCCTATATTGTATTTTCATAACTGTGCCCACATTGAATGTAAGTTCTTTGAGGGTAGCAACCACCTTGTTTTTGTATCCCTGTTGCCTGGGTTATAATATACAATTAATAAATGCTTCTTGAATTGGATTATAAGAGTCAGCTGTGGACAGATCCCTGATCCCACTGGTGTTTTCCATGTTGGGAACACCTAAGTTTGTCCACATTTCACTATAAGGCAAGAATGTAGGTTTCATTATCTTCACTTTACAGATGAAACTTACACTCAGAGAGATTCATAATTTGGTCATGGTCACACAACAAGTAAGTGACAGTGCCATGAACTGAACTCAGATCCTCATTGCACTACCCTGGAGAGCTGGTCACAACTGCTGGGCAACACAATAAATGGATCCTGAGATTTAGAATAAAATCAGAAACAGTTCAGAACTGGTAGGCCCATTATTTGTCACATTTACTTGATTTTGTCACCTTTTTCAGGTTCTCTGACACGTAATTTCCTCAGCATTTTTAAATGGAGGAATGGAGACTGGTAGATTAAATGTTAGAATACAAGAATTATTGAGTCCTCTCTTCCCCTTGAAGACTAAATCCTCGAATACAGGAAATAATGACTCCCCTCTTCCCCCTTGTACACTAAATCCTAGAATACAGAAATTAATGACTGCTCTCTCTGCCCTTTTACGTTAAATACTAGACTATAAGAATTAATGACTTCCCTCCCTTTCCACCTCCTTGAAGCTAGAAGGAGCTAATTAAGAGGAGCCATGATACCCCACAATAACTCTGATATAGAAAGTGCAGGTTAAATTATTACCCTATTCATTTTGCCAACTGGCTTAAGGTTACATTTGGCATCTGCAGGAAAATATTAAAAGGGAAATTGATCATATTATTTCCAACATGTAGAGGACATCACTCTCAAAATGAGCAATGTTGGCTAGTAGTACAAACTGAGTGGAAGCATCAACGATGATTCTCCACCATTTTTTAGAAGCATAAAGATCCCAGATCAGTTAGTGGGAGACAACAACTCCCAGAAATCTCAGGAGGGACTGAAGCACCAAAGTTGGAGTGATGGCATTCCAGATGTGACCTCAGCACCAAAAAGAATTAATAAAGGATGGCAGCACTCCAAGTGAGGAGTCAGTGCTTGGAAGGCTAGATGGGCTAAAGATGACTCATTGGTTTTTCTTTTTTATACAGAAAAAGCTCCATCTCTGATAAAAAGTCAGTAAAGTTTCTATTTTCTAGTTCCTAGGGACTACAGGGCAGTGATGGGCAAGATGGGATGACAAGGAAAGCACACAGAAATCTGTTACCTATAGTTCCTGGAACTGAGGTGCCACAAAAGAAAAATAAAATTCCTACTTGACCTACAAAAACTATTTTAAAGCTGAGGCGCAATCATTATAATTCTAGCAACAGCAAGACATCTTCCCAGAAGTTTAGGGAATAAGGTAAAATGATGAGCAAGCAGATTGCATAATTAAACAGGATATACCTTCAATAAGAACAGAACTCCTAATAGTTATTTTCTCTCTCACTTGGCCATGGCCAAGGGGGATGACTTTAAGGCATTTTATTTTGGTGAAGCTTTCATCTTTAGGAGTTACAGCTCTCATGATACCTTTTTTTGGTAAATAATGTCAATTCACTCCCTAGTATAGCAGTTGCAATTCTAAGAGTCCTAAATAATTGGATGCATCTTCATATACATTAGGAAAAAAAGAATATAGAACTTCAGACTAGACAATATGCACAGTGTTTATTGTGGCAGTTTAGTTGATGCCAACACAATGATTTACACTCAACTTGTGAACAACCAATTTGTCAAGGACCTTCCCTCAATTCTCCTACAGGTGTGTCATCTGAGAGCTAAGGATTCCTACTCTAATTTGAATTGCATAAGGAACAGCTCCTCATTTTAAAGTCTATTAAATTTTGCTCCACAGCTCATTAAGTCTAGATTGCCCGAAAAGATACCATCTGACATCATAGACAGATAACATCACCCATTGAAACCCATTTCCAGGATCTGTTGAGAACGTTTGCTGGGTAGGACCTGGGTCACAGAGCCTTCTGGTGTTGGGTCCAGGGCTGGTGCCCTAAACCACCAGTGCTGATCCCGCAGCTGTCACTCTGACCCGCAGGTCTTGGGGTGAGCTTTTCTGTTGCTCTGCCCTGAGCAGAGCCTTCCAGTGCTGACTTCTGATCTAGAAACCTCTGCTTCCCCATTAGCAAGAATCATAGCCCATCTATAACCTAAATTTTCTAAAGCACAAGTCTGACCACAGATGGAACTCATCTACTCAATAGACTCCAATGGCTCCCTATCACCTCTAGGATCATATAAAAACTCCTCTATTGGGCTGAGTCCTTATACAACAGGGTCCCACCCTTTCTTTCCAGCCTTATGACCCATTATGCCCCTTCATGTACAGTAAAGCTCAGTCAAATTGGCCTTCCAACTGTTCCTACCTACCCACCCCTCCATGTGCCTTCTCTCCTCTCTTTCTTAAGAACTCTATCTGGCTTCTTTCAAAGTTTGTCCCTAGCACAACCTTCATTCAGCACCAGGGTTTCTTCATCCTGTTTGTATCCTGGACCTCTCTAGCAGTCTAGAGAAGTTGTCTGTGGACCCCTTCTCAGAAACATTCTTAAATGCCTAAGATAGCATATTTAGACTTATAAAGAAACCAAGTTTGAGGACTCCAGGTTAAGCACCCCAAGACTTTTCTCCCCATCTCAAGCCCCAATATTCTTATAGTTGCTGTTGTCCAGTCTGTTTGACTCTTAGTGATCCCATTTGGAGCTTTCTTGGCAAAGATACTGGAGTGGTTTGCCATTTCCTTCTCCAGCTCATTTTACAGATGAGGAAACTGAGGCAAACAGTTAAATGACTTGACCAGAATCACACAGTGAAGTAAGGGTCTGAGGCCAGATTTGAACTCATGAAAATGAGCCCTCCTTCCTCCAGCCCCAGCACTCTATCTACTGAGCCACTTAGTATAGAGCTATCCATGTACACACCCTCCAGACTGTAAGCCTTTGTAGGGCAGGAACCGTTTCATTTTTGTATTTGTATACCCAGGGCCTGTCACAAAGTAAGCCCTTAAGAAATGTGTGTTGGTGGTTTAATGCCTGCTCTCTCTTTCTCTGGCTCTCCTGGGCTGAGAAGGTAGAGCCTGAGGCCCCGTGAAGCGCAGTAGGCGAACACCGTTACCACCATCACCACCACTTCCTAGAAAAGGACACCGAAAAAGGGGCGGAGCAAGAGAGGCTTCAGAGGCACAAGCATTGCGCACGCGCACTATCTCCTTTGAAAGGCGTGGAGGTGGGGGTGGGAAAGGAGGCCGGGCGTGCGTGAGTAGCTCTTGACGGCAGTGTGGCGGAAATGAATCTCCCTGCAAGCCTTTTGACGACAGTCCCGTCTGAGCCAGAGCGCCACCCAGCCGTGTGGCCGTCATGGCGTCGCCCTTCAGCGGGGCCCTGCAGCTAACGGACCTGGACGACTTCATTGGGCCGTCTCAGGTGGGCCAGGAGTTCCGGGGGGAGGAACCTCGCAGGAGGGAAACCTGGTGGCCGATGATGGGGAGAGTCAGCACGTAGGGGATGGGGGCGCCGGAGATGGGACCTAAGGGCCGTTAGTGACGTCACGAGGCCCGGGACATTTTCCCACACGCCTCGTCGGCCCGGGGGAGGTGCTTATCTGCATGATATGCAAAAAGAACTACGCGGCTGCTGCCTGTCTTCGGCGTTCCGCCCACTTCACTGATGGGGGAAACCGAGTTCCAGCAGTGGAAAAGTTTTCCCAGGGTCTCACAGCGAGCCCGTCATGAGACCCAGCTCTCCCGACTCCCTAAACCAGAGCTTCTTTCCTGCCCCACGGAGGGCTTGGGGTGGGAAGCGTAGACGGTTTAGCCTGCTCTCTAGTTCTGGTTTCTAATCCTGGCTCTGCCCTCGTAACTTCCCCGGCCAGGGATTCAGTTTCCCGCTCTGTACTAGGGTAGAGTTGCCCCGGGCTTTGACAGCACTTCCTCCCGCGGGGGTCACGCGGCCTTCTGGGGAGGAGCCTCGGGGCCTGGAGTCTTGTGGGGGTGGGGGAGGTGCCACTAGCCGTGACTAAGCTGCTTTCCAACAGGCGAGGCCGGGCAGGGGAGCCAAGGGCAGGTGCCGTCGTGGTTGAGTTAGATGCCCCCCCCCCCCCCGTGGTGCCCAGAGCCTCGGGGAAGGCACCTTTGGCAGCAGCAGTGCGGCCCTCCAAGGTTTGCCTTTCCTGTAGAACTAGGTCTTCCCAACTGCCAGGCCTGCTCTCCGTTCATAATGCCAAGATGCCATTGACAAATATAACTGCCCCTGATGTTGGGGCGTAAAAGTCGTAAATGTGAATTATTGTTATGACCTGTATGATACATGTCTCTCTGCCCACGATCACACGACTAGTATGTAACCGTACCAGGATTCCAGCCCAGGACCGATGCCATATTCAGAGCTTTCTCTTTTTTAAAAATCTTATTTTTATGGCTGTCTTTCGTTTTTACACCACTGTCATTTCTCAGTACATCCTTCGCTATCCCCTATCCATTGAGCCATCCTTTTTATTTTTATTTAAACAGAGAAATAAAAGCAATTAAGCAAAGTCAATCAAAACATAGTGTCTGATGGTATATTCGTCCCTCACATCTGCAAAGATGGGAGGAAAGTGCATTTTTCCAAGTCCACGCTTGGTCATTATAATTGCGTAACATTTACTTTTTATTTTTTTGTACTTTACATTTCCCTTGTTTTAGTGTATAGATGTGTGTGCTGCTTATTTGACTGCCATCAGTGCATGTGGCTCCCTGTGCTTCTGTAAATATCTCATATTCTTCCTTTTTATGAATCAGTAATATTTTGTCACATACATATAGCACACTTTGTTTAGCCAGACCTCAGTTATTGAACTTGTACTTCATACAGTTGAGCTGCCTCGTTAGCTTGGGGTTAACTGGCTAGATTTCTTTCTCAAAGACCTAGCCTTAAACCCAGTTCGCTCTGTTGTTCTATATACATTTTTGGGCACTTGGGACCTTTCAGTCGGTCTTTAACCTCCTTGGTTAAAGCCCACCTCCCAGGCTTTTTGTGCTTGTCTTTATCCCTGAAGGGTTTTGTCGGAGAGAAGTTAGGGGATGCCTGGAAGGAATTCTGTTAATCTTAGCTAAGGATTTCTGAAACTGTTCAGGCAGCCTTGGGGAGTCTAGGAAGAAGGAACAGAAAAAGGGAAATTCTTCCAGTGTATAAGGGGTAGGGTGAGGGAATGGAATGGCCCCAGATCTTCAAATGCAAAACATTTCTCCCAGACCTCCCTCTCTGTAGCAAATGCAGCACTTTGTCATCCTGAATTTAGTGACCACACCTCCTGTTTGCTGCTGTTAAAAAGGAAAGTCGACATCATTAGAGGGGCTAGTATGGAGACTTGCTGGGCAGACATTGGCTACTTCAGAGTGAACCTTTCCTGGGCTTCTTTTATGGGCAACTAAATAATCTTGGGCTCCTGCACAATGTTAGAAAACTGTTCTCTGTGTAAAAACAAGGTAAGCAACTCTTATCTTGTGCTGAGGACTTCTATGGGCAGAAAACCAGCCGGAGCAATTAGCTTATTTTGCTATTTCAGGGCTGTTTGGGAAGAAGAGGCAAAGGGCTGGAGAGGCGAGATACAGAATGAAAAAGTTAATGCAACTGTTTGATAGTGTCTGTTTGTAGGTGCATCTTAAGATAATCAGTAAAGCTATGTGAGACCTCTTCAGTTCTGCAGAAGCCTGTGTCAGACAGGAGTTGTTTCAGCATAGAGAAAAGAACTCTGGGTTTGGAGTCAGAAAACCTGGGTTTGAGTCCTGCTCCTGATGTATACTGGCTATATGACTGATCTTGGACAAATGACTTTTATCTGTAAAATGGAAATATAGTATTTGTACTACCTTCCTCATAGGGTTACTGTGGGGAAAGAGCTTTTCAATCATAAAGCACTGTGTATTTGCAAGCTGTTGTTATGGTCATGTGTATTCACAGTGAATAATAAAGTATTGGACTGGGTGTTGGGAGGCTGTGGGTCCCAGGACTAGTTCTGCCATTCACTTGCTATGTGACCTTAGGTGAGTCCCTTCCTTTCACTGGGCCTCAGGAAACTGACGGGGTTGGATCAGATGATCCATAGGGTCTTTTCCAGTTCTACATACATACACATCTCTGATATTATGGTTTTCTCACTTTTATGCCGTTTGGGTTTTGTATGTTTTTCTGGTCTAGGATTGCATAAAACCTATGAAAATTGAAAAGAAACTCGGAAAAGGTACAGCCAAGATTCAGATTGAAGATGATGGGACTTATTTCCAAGTTAATCAAGTAAGAATTGGGGGAATTTTCTCACCATTCCTCACCACAAAATTGCAACTAACATCTTGAGACCCACTTTTATTTCTTCAGTTTGCTCTCAACTCTGGATGCTGGTTTCACACAAGTAATTTATGTTTGATATCAATCCCTGGATTTTACAGAGCACTTCTCTTATAATCAAGGGAGGATGGAGGAGCCCATTCAGATTGAACAATGAATGTGATTTGTTCAGCAAATGATATCTATTTAAGAAAGATGTGGCCAATGACTGGTCTCTTTTCTCTTTAGTATGTTCGAATTTTTTTTAGTGAGATTTTCAAACTCAAACTACTTATCCCAAGTGAACATCTGTTGCATAATTAGCAGATGATATAATCAAAATCAAATTCTTTGTATTAAAATCAAGCTACTTCACTGAACTCTTACCTGTTATAATTTGAATTGAAATTATATAACTCAAGTAGATAGAGCTACAATAATCTGACAGGAATTGAAAGTGTGTCTAAGGATAGAATTTGAATGTAATTTAGTGGGGAAGGGCAGTGGCTTGAGAATGAGGAGACATGTTCTGGTCTCAGTTTTGCCATTGGCTGTGGCTGTATGACCATCTGAGTCATTTGGCCTCTCAATAGTTTAAGAGCCCATATTGACAGAAGGCTGTGTGCAAAGTATCATACTGGTTACTCTCTCCAGCTATGGTGGGCATATTCCCATCTGCGGAGATATAACTTCTCTCCTACCCATCTCTCTGCATACTCATCCTTATCTATCTCAACTCTATCCTTCTACCTTCTAGAATACCTTTTACCTTCCCATTTGATTAAGACTTCTGGATTCCCTGCTCTGTTGCTGGCAAACTTCCCTTTGTCCTAAATCTTTCTACTTCACATTCTTTCCACCTCCTTGCACTAACAGAAACTTGCCTCTTTACGAAAGACACTGGATTTTATTGACTCACCAGTCTGTGGCCACTCTTTCCAGTACCAGGTGCTCCTCCTCTCATGCACTGAGCAGGAAGAGGAAGCATACTTCTTCCATTTCTGGACTTGCTTTTTGCCATCATCACTTAACTTCTCTTCCTTTGAGGTTCATTCCATCCAGGAGTTGTGGTGGTAAATAAATGTTTAATAAAGAACGAGAAATAGGTACATGACACATTTTTAAGTCTATTATTATTATTATTTATTATTACTAACATTTTCTCCATCACTTTAAGTCAAGACAGTTAACAAAGCAATAAGTCAAGCTCTGACTTGTAGCATCTGAAGTGTAGCTCCTTACACTGAACTTTTTACAATCAGCTCTCATAAAGTCATTTCAGAGCTAACTCTAGCACACCCCAGACTATCCATCTTTGTCACCTAGTCCAGTGATTTATTGCAGTCATCTACTCACCTTACTCTCTCTTTTCATAAGGAGTTCAGTAGCTGGCTCACAGTTTTCCTTTTCATCATAGCCTCTGCTCTCATACTTGGGGAATTTGATGTACATGGTGAGGTCCCCTCAAAAACCGTGATTTGTTGGTCGTTCTACTGCCTAAGCTGTGAGCCCTGATCACAGCTAATTCTATATTATAGTTACTTATGTAGAAGAGAGGAACAAGTAAAGTGCTCATTACCAGATGTGGGGAGTTACAAGAGATCTCACGTGGTGTTTTTGTACCTTCCTACTAGGACCATAACGTGACTATACCTAATTAAGCTATATCATTTTCCCCCAGCACCCAACACAAGACCAGGATTAACAAAAATACTCTTGAACTGTGGAGGAACTGAAACTAGAATGAAGGTCTCCTGACTCCCAAGCCAAAAGGCCTTTCTGCTAACCCACAGTATCGCAGAGGTGGGGGTGCCAGAACTGGGCCATAAAGGATGACTGAGAATTCAGCAGACTTTGTGGGTAGGGATGAGAGCAAGGGAGTGGCCTGAGGCAGGGGAGTAGAGCAGAGTATTCTAGGCCTAAGGAAATAATGAGCAAATTCATGAAGAAGTTAGGGCATATATGAGGGATGCTAAGTAGTCCAGCTCAGCTAGAGGATAAAGTACATGGAGGGGAATAGCATGATACAAGGCTAGAAAAGTACGGTTCTCATTTCTGAAAAGCAAATTGGAAGTACGTGTAAAAAAATATTAAACTGTGCATACCCCTTGACTCAACAATACCACTAGTAGGCTTATACCCCAGAAAGATCAAAGAAAGAGGAAAGGACCCATATTTACAAAAATATTTATACCAGTTCTTTTTTTGTGTTGGAAAAGAATTAGAAACTGAGGGAATGCCTATCAATTAGGGAATGACTGAATAAAGATAGTGATGGAATCACTATCCACTCTAAACAACACTTTGTTATATGCATATATTGTATAGTTTATATGATGGTATGTAAGGACCTTTTAGTTGTGTATAGTAAAGGCCCCAAGAGTGAATGAGAGGGGTTTTAGGTTTCCCCATCTGTCCCCCAGAGTAAACATTGTGACATGTTAAATTCTGAGAAAGGAGCAAAAATGTCAGAAACAGCTCTCTACAGATCACTTGCTCCCCACCCAAGGAGCTCCTGCATTTTTAAAGACAAGGATAAAAACTTGTTATTTTTTAGACAATCTTTACCAAAAGTGGGGCTTGGTAGTCCAGAATTGAACACTGAACTAATGTATTTATTTATGAAGAAGTATTTGAGTTTCTCTTCAGTAAAGTTGAAAGAGAAAAGTCTGTATTCCTAATTTCCAGATAGCCAGAAGGGCAGCTATTATGAAAACTGTCAGCTCTGCTGAGAGTTTTAACCCGTAAGTGACGTAGATGTCCTTGTCAGTCAGATCTGTTGCCCTGAGCCAATAAAGCCTTTCACAGAGATGCTGTACTGTTTACAAAGCCCTGCCTACCAGGAGTTCCTGTATTATTCAGAGAAGCCACATGATGCGACTGAGAGACTTTGAATTAAAATACTAAGGTCAGAATCCCACCCAGTCACTTAGGGCTAGTCAGTTGTTATCTCTGAGCCTCAGTTTCCTCATTTGTAAAAAAAAATAAGCATATACTACACTACCTGCCTCGCAAGAAAGTGCTTTCTCGATATCACAGGGAACTCCATAAAGGAGTTGTTACTTGCTTTTCTGTCTCTGCTGTTCTTAGTCTGTTTCTTCCTTCAGCTCTTGTCCCTATTCCTCTTCAGAATTCTGGACTACAAAAGGCAAAGTAATTATATTACTGGACTGGGAGTCAGAGCTGAGTGAGAGCCTAAAGGGGCCTCTGTTTCCACCTCTGTAAAATGGAGATGATGACCCCTGTCTTGCCTGCCTCAGAGTTTGGGGATCAGATGAGATAACAGTTAAAGCAGTTGGTAACCCTAAGGGCCATGCCAGACTCAAGGAGTGTCATTATTGTTCCTTTGACCCTTTGCCATTTTCTTATTTCTGACTTTCCCTGGACTGTTCTTTTCTCCTTCTCATCGTTATAGAAACCAAGCATATACATACCTTTCTGTCTTGCCCTCACTTTCATGGTTGTTAGAAAATGGATCCTTACCTAGTATTTTTCTCCCTTTGATTAATTAGTATAAGGAATTCTTGAGGAAACTTCCTCTGCCAGTGCAGGTATCATCTGCTTTGCCATTTCTAGAGAATCACCTGGGGCACTGAGAGGTCAGGTGATAACAGTCAGAGCCAAGTTGGAGCCCTAAAAGGCCCTTGCCCAGGACCACAAGAGCCACATGTGTCGAAGGTGAGACTTGAATCCAAGCCTTCCCAACTCAAGGCAACTCTGGCTACTGCACCACACTGCTCAGGGTGGAGTGAACTTAAACTTAAGGTTATAGCTGCTCATACCCTTCATTTCACTGCTCCTTTTCTTATTTCACCCTTTGAGTTCACTCTGCTTCATTTAATCCAAGAGCAGCTGCAGGAAATCTGAATGTTTGTCTTTTTCCGCTATTTCCAAATGAGTTTTTATGAAGTGTTAGAACTTGAAATTTAGGAATATTGAATGTACTGTTTTCCATAAACATGAAGCTTCTGGGTATAAGTAGACCCCACCTAAAAGTCATTCATTGGTTCCTGGGAAAAACAGCCGGTTAGTGTGTGGGTAGTTGGTTCCACAGGAAGTGTTAGAAATGGCAGGATAATCTTGACACCATCATAAGGAAGAGCCGGCTTAATGGCTACTTACCCTCTGCTTAGTATTCTTGTTGTCTGCCCTAAGGCATCTGCTTTGGATGTGTATTGTACATATCTCCATAAATGTGGGTTTTGTCTCCCTCCCTAGCACATGAGTTCCTTGAGGCCTGGGACTGTCTGGCACAACACAGGTTGATAGGCAGTTAAGTGCTTAACAATTGTTCAAGCAAACGAGTTGAATTTAACATCACAGTGGGATTTGGTTGTGCAGTAGTGGGGCTGTAATAACACTTTTCTGTAGTTTTTTATGGTTCACAAAGTACTTTCCTCCTAACAACTTTGTGAGGCAGGTAGTGTACACATTGGGGAACTGAGAGGCTGGGGTAAAGTCTGCAGGGCGCACAACTAGGAAGTGTCAGAGCCAGGCCTACAGATTCACACATCTAGGACTTCTTTTCCCTCCCTCATGCTATTACAAAATGGCATCCATCCAGAAAACATTATGGGTGCACCTCTATGTTGTATAAACACTTTTGTGTCCTCTTGTTAGAGTGCGAGCTTCTTGGCAGCAAGGACCATCGTGCTTGCTCATACCTGTGTGCCCAGTGCTTAGCACAGTACCTGACACATGGAGGCCCCGGCGTTCAGATCCAAATACGAGAGGCAAATGGGCCTCATAGGGAATGAAGTGCCTAACTCAAATCGGGAAGACCAGAGTGCTAATCCTGTCTTAGACAATTATTAGCCGTGTGACCCTGGAAAAGTCACCTAACCTCTCATCCTACTTCCTAGCACCTATTTCACAGGTGTTCTTAGGCTCAAATGAGATTTGAAGAGCTTTTTGCAGATCATAAAGCACCATCTAAATACAGTTTCTAACACCGCAAGATTAGGACATAAAGACTTGGTTAGCTTTTTCAAGGTAATTCTTTTTATGTCATCTTTACACTGAAATAATGATGTCATTTGTTAGTTGTTTATGAATTGTTTTCGTTTGATTGCCCCTAGGATGGCGGCTCTCGGAAGCTTGAAAAAGCTAAAATCTCTCTGAATGACTGCTTAGCCTGTAGTGGCTGCATCACTTCAGCGGAAAGTGTCTTAATTACCCAGCAGAGCCATGAAGAATTGTACAAGGTTTTAAATTTTAACAAAGTATGTGGTAGCAAACTTCTGAAATGTATGTCTTCATCAGATGCCATGGTGTAGGATACAAATTATAGTTTACCTGCTGACACTGTGTTTTCAACATTCCACACTTTTTTTGTAAGAAACCTAGGATAAAAACAGTTTTCAGGAGCTGCCTTCCTTTTTTAACATTTCCTAAGTGGGATCCTCATAAATTTTCTAATATGAAGTAATTTATTCTGCAGCCCTAAAATGGTGCTTATAGCTGAATTCAGAAAAGCCACTGTAGAATATCATTTGGAGCTTCTTTTGATATGATCAACTAAAGTGACTGAATTTGATGTCCCATTTATGTGTAGAACTGATGAAAATCTGACCCAGAGGCTCCTTCAGCATAATCACTGTCTTATCTTTTGAAATTATGATTAATTTTTCACTTTTTATTTTCCAGACCACAGAGCCAAGCCAGCAAAAGCTAGTTGTCATTTCTGTTTCACCACAGTCAAGAGCATCGTTAGCAGCAAGATTTCAACTAACTCCTCTAGATACCGCCAAGAAATTAACTGCATTCTTTAAAAATAGAGGTGGGAAAGGGGCCCCTTGTTCCAGTTGCCCTTGAATAATGAGGGGGCGTCCTCAAACTCTCAAGGTGGGAAGTGAAGTACTTACTCTCATGTCTATTAGTCACTGACATTTTGCTTGACTGAAATCTTAAGTCTTTTTTTTTTCCAAAACTTCAACCATTTATACTGTATTTGGCTTCAAGTCAGTTTTAGTTTTGAAGATCAAGGACAGTGCATTTTAAGGCAAAACAGTTTAAAATTCTGATTTTGGTCCCTCCAAAGTTTAAAATTAATTTGTTTTTCTTGTTGATAATATTTCACATTTGCCTAGTGCTTTCTGATTTATAAAACACTTTACTCTGCTTCCAGAGGTGTAGGTAATGTCATAGTATTATCCATGTTTTTCAAGTGAGGAAACCAAAGTTTAAAGAGAAGAGACTTATTCCCCATCACCCTGTATCAGCCTCAGTATCCAGGCCAGGACTGGGACCCACATCTTCTGTCTGTAGTGCTCTTTTAATTACATCATTCAGCTACTTCTTCAATATTTAAAAGAGCTAGGAGTTCAGTGATGTACATACTCAAGGGAGGTCACACCGCTCTGGACCTTATTAAGTCGCCCTCAGGAGATTTCGTGCAAATAATTATCATCATTTTCTTCATCAGCTTCTAGTGGTCTGCCTTCTGGTGGAAGGCAGAGCCAGACCTCAGGCCACAGGCCCAGTTTGTCACTGGGTCCACCCTCAACATCTTTCCAGCCTGATAGTTCCCTATCCAGTACTGGCCAGAGCCTGTGCTCTGCAGGCCATCACCATGCCCAGGAGGCATCGGGAGGGTGTCAGCAGTTCCTCAGAGGACATTGTTTTTGCTGTCCTTGCATAGATCAGTATCATGTTGAACTGTCATCCAGGGAAATCAGAGATTTTTGACACTTGCGCTAGAAAGGGGAAATTAGGTTCAACACCATTTGACTGTGCCATAAACTTTGCTAACCATCACTCACATTTATATAGCATTGAAAGTGCCCTCCTTACACTATAGCCCCATGAAGGGGGTAGTACAGTCATTACTCTCTCCATTTTACAGATGAGGAAACTTAAGATTTGCCCACAGTCATGCAGTAAGTTTCTTTGGTGGGGTTTGAACCCTACCACAGTTAGTCACGCAGTGAGTCTCTTTGGTAGGGTTTGAACCCAGGTCTTTTAAGTCTGTGCTCTCTCCACTGTGCTATGCTGCCTCTCACTGGAGAGTGGGAGCACTATCTTTCCTGAATAGTAACAATCCTCTCTCAGCAGACAGCATAGACCATATGGGGCGCAAGAAGATTCCCTATACTAGGAATCCTTTCCTTTTTCTAATGAATGATGATACAACCACCTAACATCTAAAAATCTCTGGCGAAGGGGTGTCCACAATGGTGCATACCATCCTTAGAGAGTACATCCATATAATTTCTACTTTTACTCCCCAGGCCTAACAGAATAAATCTGATAATACTTACATGTTGCCAAGTCTGTAGTATTCTAAATCTAATTCACACTAAACCACACTTCCTTTTACCTGTTCCACTTCTAACCAGAGTCCAATTTGGAGCTGTTGGCATTCTGACAAAGGGAACAGTGCTTCTTATAAAAATGTTTCACAGGCAGACACAATGGGTAATCTTTGGGACATTTTTGCAAATAATATTCTTTTTTTGGCCAATATAGAAATAGCTGAGCAATAGCATTACCAGGACTTGAGATCACTGTTATTTTTGTGGTGTAATCAGCAGTATCATTTCCTAGTCAGGCAAAGTCAATTGAGAGTCCAGATTCAGCCTCAATTCTTGCTTTTTGCATTTACTGAAACTGGGGTAAATTGGTCATTTTGATACAGTCAAGCAATATACAGTCCATATACAAAGTAATTAGGCAGACTTAAGATTGAGGTTTGTTTTTTTTAAGCTTTCTTTCTTGTTTCTAAATGAGATACTCATTTTACAGGAGTGCACTATGTGTTTGACACAACTTTCTCAAGAAATTTTAGCCTCTTGGAAAGCCAGCGAGAGTTTGTACGGCGATTTCGAAGACACACAGAATCCAGACAAGCCTTGCCCATGTTGGCCTCTGCCTGCCCAGGTGTGCCCGAGGAATATAGGTTTTTATTGGCCTCTGAATATTAAAATAAAGTCTGACAAATCATCAGTTGTTCTAAATAAGCAGAGGGAGAGTCATTCTTGGGTAGGAAAGACAGTGACATAAAAAAGCTGGTTCATGGCATCAACATAAAATTTATTCTTCCTTAAACCCACAGGAATTGATTCTAGAAGCCAGGAAGTTTCTTGGTTCTTGAAATTGATTTTCTAGTCTTTCAGTTCTCATGAAACCAGGGCTGATGTGATCATTTGAACTACTATTAATAAAGATAATAGTGATAAAAATACATGTTTTTTTCCTGTCAAGACTTTCTTTAGCAGCTAATCCTCCCCCAAATGTCATGTCATTTGCAAACCTGCTTCATAGACATTTGGCAGCAAAGGTACCTAGAGCCTTAACCTTATGTAGGGAGTGGGTGGCTAGGCTTCTTGAAGTTAACAGATTTGTGCATTAACTATATTTCATGGTGGTTTTCAGGTTGGATCTGTTATGCTGAGAAAACCCATGGAAGTTTTATTATTCCTTACATTAGTACAGCTAAATCTCCCCAGCAGGTCATGGGTAGCCTGATCAAGGATCACTTTGCACAGCAGCAGGTAATACTTCTCTTGTCTATATGAAGCTGACAGTGTTGACAGAGCTCTATCTTGGATCCTTTCACTACTTGGTCACTTCTTAGGAGTAACCAGACAGGTTAGAATGTGGGCTTGGTGGCAAGTATGCTCTCATGTGTCTGATGACCAGCACAACCAAGTTTAGAGACACTTTGTGCCAGAGGGTTGACTGTCCTGTGGCTGTTTTTGGTTGCGGTATCTCATGCAGTCCATCTCCTAAGGTTTGGTGGGGATGCAGTCCCCACTGGTGGAAGAAGTACACATTGACAGAGTCCCATTTCTTCTGAAATACACTTCAGTAGAATTCTGATACTGTTGATGTGGGTACTCTCTCCCATGGTGCAAAACCCATTCATACCTTCTCATCCTGTTTAACTCTTGTCCATATTCTCCCATTACCCTTCAGCTCATGGATTTTTTTCTAGGTCTCTTAACATTATGTGGGTACTAGTACTATATAATTTTCTCTTTCAAACTTTTTAATAATTTATAACTATTGAGTGTTGGTTTCCATTGAGCAATCAAAGCTAATCTAATAAAGGGCCGCATTTCCAAAATATTGGTTGTATTTGCAGACATAGATGCCCTTATACTTCCTAAAGAGTGGGATAAAGCTAAGCGGGGGGAAGCCAGTATGGCGTAATGGAAAAAAAAAAACAACATTGGATTAAGAGGCAGCAGATCTGAGCTTGACCCAGCTCTGCCATTCCACTTACTAGCCATGTGACTATATAATTCACATTGACCCTCATCCATAAAATTGGAGGGTTGATCACTGAGTTCCCTTCCAGCTCTAAGCCGTCTATGATTCTATAGAAAAGGGGCATTTATTTTAACTGGAATGCACCAAATATTTTGCAGGTATACTCTGTAAGCTTTTTGGGATAGATGAAAATTCCACAGTTCAACTCAATTATTTTACCTAAAGGCTATTTTTTTCCTTAAAAAAATGAATGGATTTTTGTCTCCAAGCTTATTAATTTTTTTCCAATGTGATTTTTCTTTTTCTACTTGACCGCTACAATTCTTGCTTAGATATATAGGTGTCCTATGGGGTGTTTTTTTCCCCTCTTATTTAAAATTGATTTTTGTTAGGGAACATGTGAAAGCACTACAAATTTCATGATTTACTATCTGTGAATGATTTAATATCTGCGAATGGTTTCATTTTCCTCTACTAAATTTAACTCAAGACATCTGCATGCATTTTAAAAAAACAAACCACTGACAGAGACAAAAAAATATTTGGCAAAGCTCTCTTTCAAATGGCCTTGACTGTCAGAGTTATTTCCTGGCCCTCCAAGAAGTTGGTGGATATGTTATATTTTGAGGTCCCTTGATGACATATACCTAATCCCTCTCATTCAATATATTTGAGAAGCAATATCATATATTCATAAGAATGCTAGGCTAGAACTTAGACCACACGGGCTTACATCTCATCTTTGCCACTGGAAAGTGCCCTGTAAACCATAGAGCACCATAGGATTTTGAGTTGTTGTTGTTTAGTAGTGAGATTATTTTTATGAATAGTAATCAGTGCAGCAATTCCATGTTTTCCATATTTTTTAATGTAGCATTTAACCCCTGACAAGATCTACCATGTAACAGTGATGCCCTGCTATGACAAAAAGTTAGAAGCATCAAGACCAGACTTTTTCAACCAAGAGTACCAAACTAGAGACGTAGACTGTGTAATTACCACAGGTATGGGTCACATTATTATAATATACTCAGCACTTCTCCAAGACCTAATATTTTCATAGGACTTTACAGTTGTTTTGTATTAGTTGCTAGACTAACAGCATCTCTTAGGTGCCTGGCCTTTCTCAGCACTGCTTTCCCATGATATATAGGAAGACAATGCTATTTTATTACTTTTGAGTGGAATCTCACTATAACTTGGTTTTCCCATTAATTTCTTATTCATGTCATATTTATGTGGAATGTGAAATACCACTATGGGTCCTTTTCCCTTAGAGTTGAACTCTGAATTTGGGGGTCTTCCAGGTTTCTCAAGAACTTAGCAACTGAACACTTTGAGTGTAACTGGGCACTTTTGTTCCTTCTTTTGAGCTGGGAAAGCCCTGGCTCTTGCCTCACCAGAGAACCAGAATAGTATTCAAAGCATCCCATTTCGAGGACAGTTGATAACAGAAGAGGATTATGTCACAAGCTGAACAGGAACCAGCAGGACTGGGCTGTGTGACAAACCCTAAGCACAGTGCTCAGAACATATCTGAACATCCCCCTCACAAATGAGCCCTTGTGAACACTTAGATGGCATGTCCATATCTGGACTGCCGGAAAATGGAGAAAAGTTGGAGAGTGTTCCAGGAATCCCTAAAAGAGTAGAAAATGGCGGGGGAGGGGAATTAAATAACCTGGGGTGTGATCCTAAAAAGCAGAAAACTTAATCAGTCTTCATAATCCAGCCATCTCCCCAGCAAGCATTTTAGTAAGTGCCTCCTATGTGCCAGGCCCAGTGCTCAGTGCTGGGGATACAAGCATTTTAGTAAGTGCCTCCTATGTGCCAGGCCCAGTGCTCAGTGCTGGGGATACAAATAAAAATGGCCTCTGCTCTCAAGGAGCTTCTTTTCTGCTTGGTCCTAATATGGCAGTCATTCTTGATCAGCTGTTCTCTATTTCCATTGAGAACAAAACAGGAAGAAATTGATTTATACTGCACCTGGAAGGTTTATAGGCGTAAGCCTAAACCTACAGTTTTTTCTATGATATTGATGGAGGTACAGAGGTGTCAGTGATGGTGATAAGGAAAAATGTCTTCAGGTTTGTTAACTAAAGTATTGAGTTACAAGGGGAAGCAGTGAGTGTCTTCTGGGAGACTTTAAAGTTGGGTAGAGTCACATCTGACTAATTTAGCCAAGAAAGGACTTACTGACTCCTTCCAGTCCTAGCTCTGGGTTCTTGTAGGAACTAGGCCATAAGAACACATAGGCATCTTTAGCGAGCTCACATTATTTCCCAGTGTAGGCTTTACAATCCTTTTAATTATGTCAGACTTGTACAGTGTGCCTGTATATCCCCATTCTCTCAAGCCCTAACAGTTGTTTGTTTTTTAATGTCTTTTGTAAAATTTATTTCAACTAGATGACTCAAGATTTTTATTGACATGCCAAGTAAAAGAAGAATCCATGTTGTGGTTCTGTTCTAGGAGAAATATTAAGGCTACTGGAACAAGAGGGAGTCTCTTTGTCTGATGTGGATCCAGTCCCTTTGGATGCTGAGTAAGCACAAGTATTTTGGTTGCACATTTGCTAAAGTGTCTTCATTATATCTGCTGGAGAACAGAGCAAGCATGAGAAACATCACTGAGTACTCTTACTTACTGTCAGAGTGTCTAGGAGCTGTTATGGCACATATTAGAAATAAGAAACTTTATTTTGGAGCATGTTTAGGGTGGTTAATTGTCTAAAGCTGAGCGAATCAGAAGTTGAAGTCAGTTTTGGCACTGACCATTCTTCAGCTGGTTCATGGCTTCATAGAAGGCTAGGATTAGGAAGGACGTTAGAGTAACGTGAAGTTCAGGCCCTTTGACAAAGACAAATGACATACTCAAAGTCACCGAGCCAGATAGTGGCAAAACCAGACCTGGAACCCACTTCTGATTCCTGGGCCAGTTTTCTTTCCACTACATGATTTCCTCCTGACAGACCAGTAGGCATTTACTGCCATAAAATCTAAGTCCCTTTGAAACAGGGATTGTTTCATGCTTTGCACTTAACACAGGGCCTGGCATATAGCAAGCCCTCAGTAAATGCTTTTGATTAATTGATCCCTTGTTCTGAGTGTGCAAAATAGAGCCTCCTGGCTTCAGTGCCCTTTTGTCTTTTATTTCTATATAACATCTTCTGTTTTCCTCAGTATCTCTCGATAAGGTAAATTTAATTGTGACCCCAGGCCCGTTAACTGATGAGGGAAAAGTTATAGGAAATGTGAGTCTACTTTTGAATGTCCCTTTTTTATCCAGACGCTTAATTCCCTGGAACAGACCATGCAGTGATAAATAACAGTCCTTTTCCCCTCCCTGGCCATTCCGTTTAGTCAGTCATTTCCTGAGTGTATTGGAATCCTAAATACACTGATAAAGTCATCTGGGGTCATTTAAGCCTGCCCCTTTGTGTGTATCATTTGTTTTCAATTTAGTAAAAGCAGGAGCTCTCAAATGTGAAAAACAGATGAGCAGTGATTTAAATGCTTAAAGTGAAAAGCAGCACCGTTGGCTGGACGCCATCCATACAAACAGAGATGGGGCTCAAAAGACTTGGAGTAACTTCTAAATTACATGTTTTGCTGCTGTAAATTAGTATCAGCTGTAAATGTACCACATTAGACTAAGCCCATTTCTTTTAAGTGCACAGAAAATGGCTTTGTAGCCTTGCCTCCTATTTAATCAGTGATTCTAGATAGCTTGGGAGCAGAGACAAAGTTGAATTTGGACTCCTCTGTGTCCGTGTGTATTCAGATGCAACACAGCAGAACTGCCGGGTAGAGGAAGGGCCTAGACTCTGGGCCCAGAGACCTTGATTCTCTTTCTGCCTCTGCCATCAAGTCTTTGACCTTCACAGACCTTTAGTCTCCTCCTCTCCCTGGGCTTCAGTTTCCCCATGTCAATGAGGACGAAGGCTTTGCTTGATGACCTCTAAGGTTCCTTCTGTTCCCTTTCGGACCTGCCAGGATCAGGCTGATAAAGTGTACTTCAGTTTAGCTGTCCCACTCAGAGAATTAATTATGGGGTTTATCCATTTGGATTCCTTTTTAAGGAGAAAGAAGAGTAGCACAGGAGAACCTGTTTTGAAACATTTTTATCCAGGACTTGCAGAATTCTATCCAAGAGATGGCATTTTGCCTGAATCACTAAGTCTCACTCCTGTTTTTGTCCCTTAAAACTTCACCATCATGACGTGGGAGCAGGGCTTCAGCTCGGTATTTAAGTGAGATAAGCGGTCTGGATATTTTCATAATCAAAATCTACAAACTGTTAATGTGAGAGCCGGATTCCATGGTTCTGTTTTGGGGAGGGAGGAGGGAGGAGGAGAGGGTTCTTGGGCCTCATAGTCCCTTATTTTTCACTGTGTCAGAGGAATTAAGAGTCCAGAAGACTTGGGTTCAGGTCCCATCTCTAATGTTTATTGGCCTTATGCCCTTAAGCAAGTCACTTCACCAATTTAATCTTGGTTTCCTAGTCGGTAAAGTTGGGAACATTACTGGTTTTGCTGCATTTCCCACAGGATTATTGTGAGAATCAAATAACATGATATAGGGACAGCTGGGTGCTACAGTGAATAGAGCACTGGCCCTGGAGTCAGGAGGACCTGAGTTCAAATCCAGCCTCAGACACTTAACACAGGAAAAACTAGCCATGTGACCTTGGGCAAGTCACTTAACCCCAATTGCCCTTCCTTCCCCCCTCCAAAAAAAAATGATATATAGGTAAAGTACTGTTTAATCTGTGAAGTGCTATATAAGTGTTAAGTAATTATAAAAAGTTATCTCCCAGGGTTATTGTGAGGAAAATACTATGTAATTGTAATGATACACCATGGAAATGTGAGCTTATATTATTATAACAGACAGTATCAGTGCCTCATTGTGATATAGGGTGACCCAGGGTTTTCAAAGACTATAGCAACAGAGTGATGGAGAGGCTTTAGGTAACTTTTAAACAGAAGACAGTGTCCACTTCCTGAGGACCAGGTTCATCACCAGTGTATTGGCCACTTGGTTATGAATTCTCTCTCTATGACAACCCAGGAAACAAAGGAAAAAACAAAATAGCCAGGTATCCAGGTATACCTCCCTCAACTACTCTCTTCTTCTGCAAAGAGAGTAGTATCAGAAAAGAGAGCAGAGGATGCTAACAATCACATATAAGTCTGACCCTGACAATTAACTGAATGTGAGGCTTATAACCAGTGACCAGCAAGCAAACCTACTATTGGAAGGACTGAATCTTAACAATCTGAATATAATTCCCAGTCTAAATGAAACAAGACAAAAGGAAATTGCAGCTAAATGGCTGCATTTGTTTGTTTGCAACTTGTGATGGCTCACATGTTCTCCTTCCAGATTCAGATAAAGAGAAATATTTCAGAGAGTATTGGGTCATTTCTTATTACAGTCCTCATAATAAATTCTTGCCAAAAAAAAAGCGATAAAAATCACTGCAACTTATGAGCCAATATCTGTCATGTGAGGAAGTAGAGAAATTCTACAAAGAATTTGATGATAAGACCCTCCAAGTTAAATCTGTATTAACTTTCTAAATGTCACACAGCTAGTGGAAAAACTAGGACTAGAACCTGATCCAGTTGATTCTTGGTGATTTCAACACAAAGGTTGAAAATATAGATCACAATTAGAAACAAAAGGTCAAAGAAGTCAAGTAAAGGCCACCCAGGAGCATCACATCTGTATCATGGATGCTTTCTTAATGAATGGACTAAGAAGATATTATATGTGGTGAGCACCAAATTACATCACAAAAAACATGGAACCAATTATACCTGGATGTATAAGAAACAACTCCCTGCTAGAGGTTATTCCTAAATCAGCTGTCAGTGGTGAGTCAGTTTAGTTATCATATTAGTCAGTCTGATATAGTCAGACCACTAACAAGTTAGAATAAAATTTTATAACAGTAAGCGCTCTTGGACTGGACCAGGTATGTACAGAGGAGGGCCATGGTGGAAGTGAGGCAATTTTGAAGACATTAGTGTTAATTCTCCAATTACAAAAAGGGGGAAAAAAATCTTATTCCTTGTTGGTATGTTTTTTTAAAGGACAACCAAAAGATTACCAATACCAGTCCATATGCTGACTTTACATTCCCATGCCAATAAAATTTTTGTGAGAATAATCTATATATGTATTGAGGGCATACTTGATGATGGTTTTTTAGGGGGAATCAGCAAGCTTTCACAATATTTTGCAAGAAGCCACTTTTATAGTCATAGAGCATGGGCAGTAGGGTGCAATGAATAGAGCACTGGCCCTGGAGTCAAGAGTACCCGAGTTCAAATTCGGCTTCAGACACTTAGCACTTGCCATGTGACCTTGGACAAGTCACTTAACTCCAATTGTCCTGCCTTTCCCCCTCCAAAAAGCAATATGTATATATATATATATATATATATATATATATATATATATATATATACATGTAGTCATAGAGTCGAATGAAAGTTGAGAGAATACAAGATCTCACTGTATTTATTGTTGACTATAAAAAAAATTTGATTTGGTAGAGCAAAACACTGCCTTGAAGGTTTTCCTCCAATAAGGTATATTCCATTTATGTCAAAATCATACAAGATTCTCTGAAAGATGTAACAACAAAGATAACTTTGTTCAACCCTTATGAATATCAAGCAAAGCATAAAATAGAGTGATATGCTTGCCAACTATATTTGATGCTCCTATTTAAGGATTCTAGTCTAGAGTCCAAATGAGAATTCCTTATAGATGGTGAGGTCTACAGATAACATTGTGCATTTTCATTAAGGCCCATATATTACACAGCCTTTTAAATGAGATCCATAATCATTCAAAAGCATTCCAACTAATCACACAGAAAAAATACAAGTAGGTAAAGAGTGTCTGTTGTCCAAACTTCAATTTGCAGATAAAGCTGATTCATCAATACATATGCCTTGAACAGATGCTGCAGATAGACAGCTTGGTCCAGAGTAGAATAGGAGAAGGAAAAAGGATTGAATTGCTTTGCTTTTAAGAAATTAGTTGTTCAGTGTTCTTAATGACTCCACCCTGAAACAGAAGCTCATCCTTTTAACATTAATATTCTTCAGGTGATGCTGTATGGCTGTGAATTGTGAAATACAACACCTCCAAACAGCTAAAGTTGAGGGTCACCCAAAGGGCAGTGGTGAGGCATGTGGTGAATATATGTAGAATACAGTACATTTAAAATGAAGAATTGTTTGGGAGAAGTAGCATAAAAGATGTTATCAGAGAAAAAAAGATGGACAAAGAAAGAGCAAGGGATGAACAGCCTATACACTCCATTGGTATCCATGAAATGTTAGGAAACCTAGAGGAAGGCCTCCACCAGGGTGGGTGGATCCAGGGATTACACTATGGAGTTAGGGGATCACATGGATAAGAGTGTCCACAGGATGAACAAGCATGAATGGACTGTAATATGCACCATTACATTGAGCGCCCACATGAGAACACAGATCCATTGAAGTCATAGTTAATATTAAGCTACAAATAACCCCCAAATCAATCAACTTACAAGCATTTCTTAACCTCTAGCTACAGTAAGTGCCAGGAATATCAGTTGTATTTGACTTTGAAGCCCAGGTAAATGTGCAGATGTTGACACACATCCTGTTTCAAGTTAAGCCCTCACCTAGCTCAGCCAAAGATCTCCTGGGCCAGAGGCACCATTGTGAATAAGGGAGTACTGATGGAGTAGATTGAAACAGATTGATGGTATCACAGCTTGTGACACGACTGTGACCTCCACATGAGTTATCTCTTTTACTCTGAGGAGGTGACAAGCTTTGTGGGGTAGGGATCCTGGAGTGTCCACTTCCTGGCTCCAAATCTTTTGGCAGTGAACATGTAAGGCCACTCAGGTAAAGTTAGTCAGATGTACCGACTTGATTTCACCTTAAGACAGTGACCATTATCATTTTACTTTGGCCTTTTAACTTTCTTAAACCTTGAAGCATATCTTCTAGGACAGCTGTAGAACAAATACAAACAGCCCAATGACTGCTTTTACTTGGGATTATTTTCACACATGAAAAAAGACAACAGGGCTCTTCAGTCTAGTTGGGTATTGGGCTACTGGTGTCAGAACCATTGCTCTTGGTGTGACTGTAGTTGAGTCTGCTTTGGTTCTCTGATGAGGTTACTACTGGTAGCTCTCCTGGTAGAGACCAGCAGGACGTGATGCTGAACACACTGAAGCATTTACTAATGAATCTCAGTTCCTGTAAACAAGAGCAAGGGAGTTAAAAATAGAAGCTTTGAAGCAGATTCCCAGGCAAAATGTTGCCCTTCATAGTTCTTCCTAAATGAATATGTTAATCTGCAAAATACCACAGAAGCCTCAACACTGACCAAGGAGAAGGGAAAGCCTTGGTTTCTGCACAGCTATTCCACAGTGACAGCTTTCCAACTGACCCCTGTACAAATCCACTGTCATATTCCACATTGAATTTTTTGTTTCTGCTGTGTAGGCCGGAGACCTAAATAGAGGCTGGTATACCTATAAACAAATGAAATTAAATTATATCCATGTGGCTGTGAAGTGTGGAATTGGCTTGGCATGTCTTTAGTAAAAAATTGTTCTTAATATGCTCTGAAGTTTCTGTGGAACTGATGTAAGGACAAGGAAGTGACTTCAAGGTCTTGTTCCTTCTTAAAGAAACTCTTATGAGAGGCAGCATGGAATTAGTAAATAGTGGGAAAATAGATAAAGCCAGAAGACTTGAGTCTCAACACTAACAGCAGCTGTGTGACCCTGGGAAAATCACCTAGCCTCTCTGAGCCTCAGTTACTTCATCTGTCAAATGGAGATATTTCTTACACTACCTATTTTAGGATAATATGAGGACAGTGCCTTGCAAACCTTAAAACACTCTGCTGTCAAGTGATGAATTCACCCATAGGGTGACCACTCAAAGCACTTTTTTCAGTTTTGCAAATAAGCATAAAAACTACAAGAATGCACCCATTTTTCACCAGCTTGCATTCTCCTAAAAATGTTCATAGGATTAATAAAGTCAATGAAATCTGAATTCATTTCTCCTTGCCTGATATGGTGGACCACTTTTAAAAAATATATTTTACTGGTATCTTTTATTTTTATATCATCCTCATTTCTGAATATGCCCCTATCCAGCCAGCCATCCCTTGTGACAAAGAATAAAAAAGAGGGGAAAAAAAACAGCTCAGCAAATCTTAACCAGCCCCTCCATCATGTCCAACAGTGTATGCAACATTCCACACCCATAATTAAAGAAAGAAGAGACGTTCTTTTCTGGGGCCAACTTCAGTAACTTCAGTTTCACAAACATTTAGAAATCCTAATATCAGAGGTACCTTGGTCATTTTGTTTAGCACTGTCAACACAGACTTGTTGGATCAAATTGTACTTTTTTATCTCATTCCATAGGAAAGTGGGACAGAGTACATGGAAACCTATCCATGCAGGATTTGATATGGAAATGGGGCTGTTGATTTGGTACCCACGCACAGCAGTACCGTGTGCAGTGAGCCCTGCCCCATAGGCCTCAGTGGGCTGCTGAAGTTGAATGGCCTGAATGTAACATGATGAACCAAGGGAAAGCCTCACTTCATTTCTTGCTCCAGTGCACATGTGCCTATCTCCCTGCATAACGTGATCCGATTGAGCCATTCCCAGATCTTAGTATTAAAGTGCAGTATATTTGTTCACCCAGTTCATTAGACACAAAAAGGCTTTTGTGCTTCCAGTGTGTCCTATAATGAATTTCCCCAGAAACTTACTCTTGCCATTTATGAATGTCCTTTATGCTACATGTTCACTGTTGGTAGGGCAAAAATTCCATTGTCAGCAAATGAGCCTGGGGTTAGGGCTTTCTTTAAGCACTGCACCTATCTGCCACATAGATTCTGCAGGATCAGAAGCCCAGGACCATAATTCTGCTGTCAGACTGCTAGGAGCTATTTCTTCCCACTGAAACCATCCTGGAAGCTAAGAAAAACCTTTTCCTTGTTACCAGTAGGTGGATTCTCTGCACAAATAGAGATCTTATTCATCCATGAGTAAGCACATGGACTTGTGACTACATGTGTCCCATCGAGCTGGTCATGCTCTCTTGTGTCCTTTCTCCCCCAGGTTTAGCTGTGCTTCTGGAGAGGAGCTCCTTGGCCACCAGGGAGGTGGTTCTGGTGGTTATTTAGAGCACATATTCCGATATGCTGCCCAAGAACTCTTTGGAATCCAAGTGGATGGAATCACCTACAAACCCCTAAAGTAAGGCTTTTCAACTACTGTGCAGAAAAGAGGTCTTGGATAATTGAATGTGTTAATTAGCTGGCAACAGTTAGTACGCAAGCATTTATCAAACACCTCCACTGTGCAAATCCAAGTGCAAATGGTACCTGTCCTCAAAGAGCTGAAACTATAGGAGACATAGAGCTTAGACACACCCAAGTGAAGGCAAACTAAATATAAGGTAATTTAGCGGGGAAATACAAGAAGCAGGGAGAAATTGGGAAAGGCCTTATGGAGGAGGGGCATTTTAACTGAGCTTTGAAGGAAACTAGAGATTCCAGGAGCTAACACAGAGCAGGAAATTCGCTCCAGACATGGAAGATAGCCTTACAAAGATGCAAGTGGGTGCTGTGTGTGAGAAACAGTCAATTATGAGGTCAGTTTGACTGAACCAATATGAAAATCATGTGTAATAAGGAAAATATAGGAAAAAGTAGGCCAGAACCAGGTTATGAATGGTTTTGCATAACTAATGATAGAGTTTGCATTTGATTCAAGAGGTAAGAGGGAACCACTAGAGGTGGTTGAATAATGGGGCTGAGGGGACTGTCATGATCTGACCTATGCTCTAATCTGCCTAATTTTGGCAGCTAAATAGAGGATGGATTGGAGAGGGGGTGGGGTGAAAGATGCCATGCAGGTAGAACTGCCAAGATTTGACAATTGATTGGATTTTTAGGATGGGCAAGAGTGAAGAATCAGAGATGACCCCAAGGTTGTGAAATGATAGGGCTCTCAACAGAGAGGGAAATTCAGAAGATGAGTGGGTTTGGGAGGAAGATTTTGAGTTGTTTTGGACATTTTGAGTTTAAGATGCCTGGAGGACATTCAGTTTGAAATGTCCAAGTGGCAGTTGGTGGTAGAGTACTGAAGTTCAGGAAAGAGACCAGGGATGGATATATAGATTTGTGAGTTTTTTACATAGAGATAAGTGAATCCTTAGCAACTGATGAGGTCATCAAGAGAGAACGTTAAAGAAAAAGGAGGACAGAACCTTGAAGGACACCTACAAGTAGGGAGACAGAGCATGTCCTGTGGTCAGACAGTTGTCTGAACCAAAAGAAGAGTGGTATCTCAAAAACCAGAGAGGTCCAAGAAGGGCAGTCAGTGGTATTAAATGCTGCAGAAAAGAAAGATGAGGATTGAGAAGGGGCCGTCAAATTTGTCAGTTAATAGAAAGATCTAGAAAGAACAGAGTTTAAATGGAGACTGAAGCAGTCTACATGCTCTCGTTCTTTTTCATGCTTGGTTTTCTTTCTTTTTTCCCATTGTTCACTCCATTGGTTACAACCCTTCTATACAACCAGACTCATGTCCAACGTGAAAGTATTTGCAGATCATATACATGATGGCACGCCGCCATGGGGGGAGGAAGAGAGGGAGGGGAGAAAATGTGAAACTCAAGGGATTGTGGAACTGAATCTTGTAAACTAAAAGTAAATAAACAAGTCAATTTAAAAAAAAAACATCATTGGTAACTGGGGAGAGCAGTTCCAATTCAGTGCTGAGGTGAGAAGCAAAATTGAAAGGAACTGAGACCTGAGTGAAAAGAAGTGAAGTGGAGACAGTAAACAGGCTGCTTTCCCCAGGAGTTTGGTGATCGTTTGAGAAGACAGCAACCAAAATTGGCATCTTCCTCCGACTGTTCACTGAAGTCACCCTGTGTGGCGTGCCCCTCTCCTTTCCTTTTCTTCAGGGTTCACTTTGCTGTTTGTCACAGCTTGTTGCCAATAGAGGGAATGAAGACTCTTGACAATTACTTTGTTACCTTCTCCTTCAGTACAAAGCAGGGCTAATCTTTGTTGCCATTCCTTCCTGGGTCTCAATTTTCTGCTCAGTCTAATTCTAATCATGCCACATCTGCTAAGGGCATAGAACATAAACATTATAGGATAAATCCCAGACCTTGGGAGTTTGTACTTTATTTGAAAAGTCACAGGTTGCCAAATTTCCTTATAAATATGCCAAGTCCCTATTCCCCAATCTATACAGAAAATGGAATGTTCTGTGTATAAACATAATTGATCACAAAGTTTCTTACATTTTTCTCCTTTTTCATCTCAGAAACAAAGATTTCCAAGAAGTGACTCTAGAAAAGGATGGTACAGTTCTACTTCACTTTGCACTGGCATACGGATTTAGAAACATTCAGAATTTAGTGCAGAAACTCAAGAGAAGAAAGTCTCCATATCACTATGTGGAAGTCATGGCCTGTCCATCAGGTAAAAAGATTAAGTTTTACCTCTAGCTGGCTAGCATAGCAACTGTACTGGCCCCTCCAAGACCTAATTATTTCTTATGTAAATGTATAAATTTGCAGAAATTAACTTTGGGTAAGGTAGGGATTAGGAAGGGAATAGTGAAATCTGACTTTAGTTGGGAGGACTGTGCCTTTCACAGTGACCAGTAGGGGGCAGTAGCAAAGTACTCCTGATCCTACTTCCCAGAGTGTTGAAATAAGCCAATGGTGTTTATCCTGACCCTTCCAGAATCCCAGAAGAATAGAATTGAGGCTTTTTCTTCATGTTTTGTGCTTTTAGGGGGAAAATAAGGTGAGAGGGAGTAGAGTGATGGCTATTCTAAATCAATCCTTGATAATTTTGGTATTTTATTTCACCATCCTTCTCCCCATATCTTTATTTCACCCTGTAATATCAAGCCCATACCTTTGTAGTTCCGAATACCTTTTCAGTTGCTATAATTGCTTCCTCTAGTGTCTTTAAAATTGAACATCTCACTCCAAATTCATGAGTTTTTCTTTTTTATTTAGGCTGTTTAAATGGTGGTGGTCAGATCAAAGCAGAAGCTATATCCAGTAAGGACTTTCTCCAGCAAATTGAAAAGCTATATGAGATGGTTAGGACTGTAATGCCTGAGACAAGCCCAGAAATTAAGGAATTATATGAACAGTGGCTCAAAGGGGAGGACTCCAAAGAAGCTGGGAAAACACTGCATACACAGTATCATGCTGTAGAGAAGATGAGCTCTGGATTTAACATTAAGTGGTAGAAAAACAGTGTGTCCAGCAGGCAGTTTCTGCTGAATGAGTAATAACACTGTGAAAATCAAAGGCTGCTGAAGTTGACAGAAGAAATCCTAATAAAGCCATCATTCCAGCTGCTCACTAAGAAAAACAAACTGCAACACTATTCCTGGATCAAGTATTAGAGCTATATTGAGGCAAAGAGTCTATCAGATAAAAAATAGAAACCAGGTTAAAAGGTGGGTTTCTAGTTGGATAGGACACGACATTTTTACATTTTATGCACCCTGGAGTTTTAACCAAGGAGGTTAAAAACTCTAGACTCCTACCCTCCCTCCCCAAAACCTATTCAATCTAGTCTTCATATAAGTGATTTTGTAAACGCTTCCATGTATTATATAACTTAGTTTCTGTCACCAGGCTCTAAGAGCCCAAAGATGGTTTCATTGATCTCTTTGGGTGTTTGTCTCTCTTATTTTTACACAAGTGTTACTAGATTTTCCAATAATTCAATGGTGCTAGCATCATTTTTTTAAAAAAAGAGATTTCTAGCTGATTGACCCTAGTTCTTAATGTAAAGCAAAATGTGAGTCTTAAGTCCCTGAAGATGTCTGTGGATTGGGGAAAATGAAAGTACTAGATGCAACTGAGGTTGTCTTGACAAAAATCTAGCCCTGATTCTTTGGTGTTATCAGTCATGTTATAGGACACAGAATTTAAAAATTGCAAACCACCTGATATGAGAACAAATGGCATATTCAGGTTCTTAGGTTCAATGTGTCAAGCATCTAACCCACTCAGATGCCTTAAGAATTCATCTGTGTGCTGCTGTCTCAGGTAAAACATAGTATTTATTTTTTACAATGCATCAATGATTCCTATAGGCATTAGAATCATTTTTCCTTATATGTAATTATGTTCTAAAATCTGCATATTGACTAATGAGCGATATTAAAAATCAGCCCCTGGCATTTTTCCATTTTCTTGTTTGTGAGCCTCTTATTTCATTGTCAGTGTTCTGACTATAACGTGTTAGGTGAAGTCTTCTAAACTGTAGCTTCTATACAGCAGATCAGGCCAAACCATGACTGAATTACTATACAGTTTTGTGCTCTTTTTTTTTTTAGCTATGAGAAAGCTACTCAACACTTCTAAAGGATGAGTTCTTCCCTCTGACATTTTCTTCAAATTAAAAAAAGCTTTTTCTAAGCTTTATTGAAAAAAACCACCATTCCTAAAAATAGGTTCTGCACAGTAACATGAAAATGGTTGTGAGCTCTCACAGTGCTATTAAGCAGCTTTTTAAAATCAACTTGGCTTCCATATTCCATTTTCCAAAATGGGTTTTATTTCCACAGACTTTCTTTACATATTATAGGCAATGCAGGTGCAATAGTGATATGTAAGGAAAGGTTATATAGCCTATGATTAAAACTAGATTTTAATATCTTTTAGAAAAAAAAATATGGCTGTAGCTGAGTGTGATGGTGCATACCTGTAGTCTCTGAGGCGGGGGCAACATTTGAGTTGAGAAGTTCTGAGCAGTAGGGCTAAAGCCAATCAGGTACACTAAGTCTGGCACCATTAGGGTGAACTCCCAGAAGAAGGCCACCAGACTACCAAAGGAGAGACAAACCAGCTCAGGTTGGAAAAAACAGATTTTTTTGTATCCATAACCCCTCAGTACTGGAACTGAACCCATGAGTGGCTGCTGCCCTTCCAAGAAAGAAAGAAAGGGAGGGAGGGAAGAAGAAAGAAAAGCAACAAATTAGCAATAGAACAATAAATTTAGGGCTAGAGGAGATTTCAGAGAGCATTTAATTCAGTTCCCTAATTTTACAGATGAAACAAGTAGAATGACTTGCCCAATATCAGTCAGTAGGGGATGGAGCCAGGCCTCAAATGCAGGTCTTCTGATTCCAGCTACAGGGCTCTTTCCCCTTTGAAATAATGTCAAATCATATTAAAATCACAGATTAGGCAACTACAGGAAGAAACCATCTCCCAATAAAATCAAAGATTCATCTCCAAAATCTTATCAGCAGTAGGCCAAAATAAGCCCAGAAATTAATTTAAAACAAGCAATGCACTACCCAAGGAGTCCTTCCCAGCTGTAATGTTGCCAAATGTAAGGTGAGGTGGGCCCACCTCACAAGTACTGGTTTCAATGGCTTTATTTCTTTTGCACTAAGGAACCCAAGAGGCCCCACTCTAGTGCAAGGACTGCACGAGGGTCCAGTGGTTCTGCAGGCTTTTTGAAGTTGTTGTTTTCTGTATGTAGAACTTTCATGACCTCCACCGGATCCTTCTTCCCAGTGTATTTCTGGACAGATTCTTCTCTACAATTAAAAGGTAGCTTTAGTTCAGTAAGATGGAAAATAATCCAATCATGGTTCAGAAAGTGTTGAGATAGCAAACAAAATTGTGCATTCTGAAACACGACCTATATTGGTATTTTTGAAGAGAAATAGAGATGAAGTAAAACAGGATTACCCACAAAGATCAGGGTGAGTGGCAGTGTATAAAGAGGCAGCACTTAGCTATGAGGCTAGGAATAGCTCATAACTGTTATTGGAATCACAGATTACCCAACCACCAGTCAGCAGCCAGATCCAATGGAACACCCATTTGTCTATCCCAACCTCACAGATCTTATAGGATTTTTTTACCCTAATCTAAAACATATGACTATTTAAATTTCATCTTATCAAATTAAGCACAGTGTTCTAGTCTATGGGTCAGCAAACTACAGCCAATCACCAAATCTAGCCCTGAGCTAAGAATGGTTTAAAATTTTTAAAGATTGTAAAACTATTTACAGATGTAAAAACCATTCTTAGCTCTCTCATCCAAAAACAAGTGGTGGGCCACACAGAACGTATAGATTGCTGACCTCTGTTCTAGTTTATCAAATGTTTTTGAAGCCCAGTTCTGTCATCTAATCTGTCAACTATCCACCCCAACTTTGTATCTTCTGCAAAATTTAAGCAAACTGCCTATGCCATTATCTAAGTCAATGATAAAAATGTTAAACAGTACATGGCCAAAGAGAGACTGATCCCTGGAGCACTCCACTAGATACCTCCCTCTAAGTTGCTATTGGAAAATCAATAGCTGCTTTTTGGACCCAATCATTCAACTGGTTCTGAAATCACCTAAATGTACTCTTCCAACTGACATCCCTCTCTCTTATCCATGAGAATAGCATGTAATTTTATCAAATATCTTGCTGAAATTCAAGCAACTCTACTGGGGTAGATAAGGGTGTATGTAATGCCATTGCTTCCCCTCATCTACAAGTCTAATCATCTACAAGTCTAATCAAAGAAAATGGTGTTTGTGTGACATATTCTTGAAGTCATGCTGATTTATTATCACAGCTTTCTTTTTTAACTATTCACTCAATATCCCTTTTAAAAATATATTCTAGAATTTTGCCAGGAATTGAAGTCAAACTCTCTTGCCTAATTTGTAGACTCTATTTTCTTCCTTATTTCAAAATCCATCCTGTGGCACCTCTCCCATTCACTACAATAAATCTTAAAAGATCACAACAATTACATTCAAAAGTATTTTTACAGTATCCTGGTATTCATCTGGTCCTGGGGACCTGAACTCATCAAAAGCAGCTAGATGCTCTCTCTCTACTCCTTATCTTGAGTCTCAACTCCCTATGAGCCATTTTTGTTTTGTCCTTTCCAAGCCAAAGATATTCTTCTTGGGGAAAAAAATATTAGAAAATTAAAAGTAATGTAGCTCTATGTTGTCTCCCATCATCATAGCTATCATCATCCCATTCACCCTGGCAGCAGCAGTCTTACTCCTTTGATCTTCCTATATCTTCCAATATAGCTTTAAAAAAACTCACCCCATTTTGTTCTCATTAGCTTTCCTCACCAACCTCCACCCATTTTGAGCTTTAGCATTCCTAATAATATTCATCTTCTGTAGCTGTCTTAAACCCCTGTAGTTCATTGAGTTTCCTAGGTATCCACAGTGGTCTCTTTGGACAACTGCACCCTCTGTTCCTCAATAGAACTGCTTCCATTTCCATCTTTAGAATTTCATTCTGGAGTCATCCCTCTTAGTCTGACTTACCCTATAGAATTTTAGGGCACAAAATCCTACCTATCCTTCCTCTGAACCCTTTGAAAACTGAACTCCCAGACTCTAAGGTACACATCACACTCTGCCAAGCTTGCCCTCCTAAAATGAAGTGATCACTTCTCCACCTCCACCCAGTAAGTTTCTCATTATTTCTATTCAGTGACCAATTGTTCCTTGTAGGTAAGAATCAGGTCCAGAAAAGAAGTTTTTCTTGTTTCCTCCAACTTTTGAAGAATGGAATTATCATTAGGAAACATCAAGAAATTATTAGTTGCTCTCCTTTTGGTAGAGAACTCCAGCAGATATCCAGTTAACTGAAGTGCCCTATTACTTCTATGTCACGCCTGTGCCAAGCATATAATCTATTTCCTGAACTCCTCATCTATTTCTTCTTTCTGTACAAGTGGTCTACAGTACAATACCCCATGACAATATTGTTTATTTTTCTGTTGTTCTTCACCTAAATGTGCTCCTTACCAATTCTTCCCGATTCTGACGCCTGGATTTCCTCAGGTGAACATACACATCTTCTTTAGGTACTTCACTACTCTGTTCCTCCTTTTGACTATCCTATTTGTTTGCTTGTTTTTTGGTTTTTTTGGAGCGGGGAAGGCAGGGCAATTGGGGTTAAGTGACTTGCCCAAGGTCACATAGCTAGTAAGAGTTAAGTGTCTGATGCCAGATTTGAACTCTGATCCTCCTGACTCCAGGGCCAGTGCTCTATTCACTGTGCCACCTAGCCGCCCCTATCCTATTTCTTTTAGATAAGAAATAGCTTTCCAGAGCCATATTCTGATCAGCAGCCCTGTGGCCCACAGCCTCAACTGTATGACCTGGTGCCCCTTGGGTGGCTGGCGAGAGCAGCTGGCACGGGCCTTCATGGGCAGTGGGCCCCAGCTTCTGCACAGTGATGTGGTCTACACTGACCACTACCGGCTCCATACAGTGGTGAGGGGCACCGTGCACCTGGAGTTGGCCCTGATCCTGAGAAACTTTTCCCACTATAGGGTTGAGTGCTGAACATCTTGGCCAGCTCCCAGCCCCTTGCCCCTCCCATCCCCCAGTTCCCCATCCCCGGTTCTCTTTTCTGTCTGTCCCCAGGCTCCTCCCCTCAGCAATCCATCAACAAACTCTTACTGAGCTTTTATTATGTGCCAGGAACTACCCTAAGGAAGCCTTGGGGAGTACCAAGAAAAAGCCTTGCTCTCCAGGGGCATTCATGCCCATGGGGGTGAGGGATTCCATGGAAAGAAATATATGAATTGCTACATACAAGGAAAAAAAAAAAGAACATAGTGGGGTGGGATGATGCAAGCTCAATGTACCTTGGCACATTGGCCAACAGAACAAATGTGATCTTTAACTTCACTAAGAAAAACCTACTGTCCTGTTGTCTACCTGGTCATGCTCCCTAAGAACTACAACGTCCATTTTTTAACACTGTATCTAAAAAGAAACAAAGGAACTGGCTCCTGGAGTGGAAACAATGGGAACCTTGGAATCTTGGAATCTGGAATTTGTAATAATTAGTCATAACAAAAGCTAGCATTTATATAGCACCATATGGATTTACAAAGATCTTTGAAATAGTGTCTGATGTCATCCTCACAACAACTCTGCAAGGGAGGGGCTATTATCCCCATTTTATAGATGAGGAAACAGAGGCAGACAGAGGTGAAGGGACTTGCTCACAGCTAGTAAGAATGAGAGGCTGGATGTGAACTCAGGTTTCCTGACACCAGGTCCAGTGCTTTGTACGGTGCACTACCTAGCTGCCTGTGGAAAGTGGAACATTTAATATACACCTGAGATTTTGGGAGTGCAGATATCAAAGGGTTCAGGAAATGACAGGATGCCACAGACTAAAATGCTGCAAAGGAATGCAGTCCAGGAAGTCCTGGAAGCTCCTGAGAACGAAATTCTGCAGAAAAAAAGAAGCAGTTTCAGTGAGGAGGAAAAACGGTAGTTGTCTAAAAGGAGGGATGTGAATACACTGAGCACTCACCAACCAGCTTATAATAAAAAAAAACAAAAAACATCGAAACTCTGAAAGCAAGGTCAAACAATGGAAGATGGGTACAGAAGTGTGGCACAAACCTGTAAGAACAGCTTCAGGACTCTGAACATATGGAAGTTAAAGGAAGGTGTAGAATACAAAAGACAACAATAAAAGTGTTGGGGGGGAAAACCCTGGACTGGGAAAAGAGGAGGATCAAAGAAGGGATATTGCTAGGACCATTGCTACTTATGGCGGATTGGACAGTGGTAACTGATGACAGAGATATTCAACACTTTATTTTGTTCCTGTCCTGAATGAGTGAATGAGAATGATATCTTCTTCCAAGGAGAATAATCTCCAGGGTAGAGAGAACAAAATAAAAATGGCCAAGTAAGGTAACATTAACTGCCTTTTAACTGTCCTGATTGTTTTAAAAGGGAGGTGGCTGGGGAATTAGGTGTGCTAGCTATAAACTAGTGAGCTTTGACCTCTATTCCTGGCAAAATCCTAGAACTTATTAAACAATTAGTGAAAAGCTAGGAAAGGAAGCAGTACTCCCAAGAACTAGAAGAGCGCCCAAACAGGTCAGGCCACACTAACCAGATTCCTTTTTTGTGATAGGACTTCTAGATCAGGAGAGCAAGACATATATGTACTTTAGCTAGATTTAAGCAAAACGTTTGACAAAATGTTCTTTCTGTGCATGAGGAGGAATGTGGACTCAATAACTGAATGGAATCTGATAAGATGAGTCATAACAGCACCTGAATTTAAAACATAAACTTCACAAGTATGAGATGGGGGAAAGTTGGCTAGGAAACAGTCAGAAAAGAGATCTGGAGGTTTTGATAGCAGGCTTAATGTGATATAGCAACCAAGACCTGTGATTTCATTGGAATATGAGACTCTCAGTGGGAAAAGTTTCTCTATCAATGAAAATTGAAAAATGTTCTTCCACTCAATCTTAGAAAATTTTCCTGGGTAAGTGACTTGCCCAGGTCACAAACCAATGTGTGTCAGATGTGAGGCTCAAACTCCCATCTCAACTCCAAGGCTAGCCTTCTACTCCACAACATTACCTCTGAACAACCTTGGGCTCCATTAAAAGATACACAGTGCCAAGAAAAGGGAAGGAAACAGTCTTGCTATATCCCGCCCTCATTGAACCACATCTGGGGTATGGTATTCAGTTCTTGGCATTACATTTTAGGACGGTGATGAGCTGGAAAATGTCCAAAGGTGTGTAACCAGGATGGTGAAGGTTCTCAAGCTTGTACCATGAGGATTTATTGAAAAAACTAGAGGTGTTTACCCTGGGGAAGAGCTGGTGGAGGAAGAGAAAAAACAAGAAGTAACAAGGATATAGATCTCAGGTCAATTCAAGGAAGAACTTCCTAACGATTGTTCTCCAAAAATGAGACAGGTGGATGGGCATTACCATGAAGCATTGAGTTTTACCAGAGGCATTTAAGTAGAGACTGAATGACCACTTATGGATGCTGTAGATTGGATTTGTTCTTCAGGTCGGAAATCGACCTGGAAGACTCTAAAAGACCTTCCATCTATGATCTAGAGAGCAAGAAGGCCAAGAAGTGATAGAGAGTATAGGCTGTGTTGAGTTTTCACAGACCTAATAGTTTCCTCAAAACAAAGCCTCTCAGTTCCTTGTCCATTTTATAGTTCTATGACCATTATTTTCCAGGTTTACTGAACCTACTCATGATAAATTCACATACCCAGGCAAAAGCCCACACGTGATAAGAGCAGAGCATCAAGCAGCCCTTTATGCTTGGAAATTTGATGAGCCTGTCTCCAATACCAAGGACACTCCTCTTAGTGCAGCAAATGGTCCCAAAAAAGACATCACTAACTGGCCAAATTATTGCCAAGGTAGGACTTAAGCCCTAAGGAAAAAGAGAGCCCAGCTACTTGCCTCATGGCTCTCCTACCTAGAAGTTTTCTCATCCTTAGCATGTTGTCTGTTCCAGTGTGGATTTTCTCAGTCAACTATTGAGTTGACATTCCTGGGCCCACAACAACCATGATGAAAAACCCTGGGACAAAAATGCCATCAGTGTCCAATGGAAGCTGCACATTTCTCAAACTAAAGACAAGTGTTTTTCAAAACAGGATTTCAACTAAGAATACCTAGTGCTGGATTCATATGTCCCAAGAGTCTCTGGACACCTAAGAGATGGGTTGAAGGTAGAGCACCTCCCTACAGTCTGGAGGAAGGGAGGAAGAACAGAGGAAGAGGTCAGAGTTGAGGACAAGGGGGCATGTACACATGTGGAATATTTTCCATATTACAGAGCTGAAGCAAACCCAGCCAACAGGATGATACTTACACTACTCTCAGGAAGGGATTATAGTGAAACTCCTCTCCTAGGGTCGAAGGCACTGTGGGGATGTCGTCATCATCTCTGGCCTGGAACAATAACAGGTTCAGTGATGACTTTGTCCATATGTCATATCACATTTAAGTTGTTACCAAAAAAGCCAAAGCCAAGGCACAGAACTAGCTACTATAGGCACTTTGTAAAGAATGCTCAACTCATCCTTCTAATTTTCCAGCTTTCCTGCTATCAGCTACCCACCCATTTTGGAGAAAAGCTGGAAATCAAAGGGACCTAAGCCTAGCCTCCACTCCTTTCACAACACAATGGCCCCACGTCCAAGAGGAGAGACAAGTAGGAATTAATGGCCATATGCTACTACAGCCCTATTAGTGCCCGAAGGAGAGGACAATGAAAATGGCTAATGGGTCCAAGAAGGGTCTGGAAACCTCCCCCAAATCTAAGCAACATCAGATGAAGATTATGAAACATCATTATTGTAGCATAAGCCCAATGAAATATAACAGAAATGTACTATAGGCTAAGTATGGTACAAAGACTAGTATAGCTGTCTTCTAGGTGGCTGACCCAGCTCAACACACTAGTATTGGGGGACAAAGCAAAAAGAATTGGCAGGGAACAAGGGAAAAGAGAAGCAAAAGCCAGTAGGGTAAAAGAAGCTGAGATAAAGGAGCTGAGGGGGTCTGAAGGTCAAAAATTCTAATGCGAAAAGACAGAGGAATCATCAAAATATGGAAGGAATGAAAGAAGAGAGAAAGAACATAGGCCAGAGGTATCCTGGTAGTTATGAACAACTATCAGATATTAAGGTATACAGATAAGCTGACATACAGCCTGTTAGTAATTAGCAAGGCTTGAAAATTCTCCTTTGCCAAAGCTCTACTCTGAAACTTCATTATAGCATGAAGGTGACCATGAGTTCTCAAAGGAGAGATGGAGCTCAAGAACTGGCTGTAAGCAGGGCTTGCTAAGTAACTGTGTCTGCTATCTAAGAATCAACCCATCAAGCCAAATGCAAAGAGGTTCCCCCACCAAGTAATAAGTTTCTTCTACCATAACAACTCATTAAACTGCCTACTAAAATCCCTAATGGAACAAGTTATGATGAACAGGGATTATAAAAAGCTCTTGTTGGTGCTCACTCCCCTCTCCTCTGGGAGACAATAAGCAATTAGTGAAGAAAGCATTTTTGTGGGGGCACCAGGAAGGATTTTCTGCTTGGGAGATAAATTAGATTCTATTGATTACCACAAGGAGGAAAACTTCAGCCACCAAAGATATGACTGTGAAAGGGACTGATAATTGGTAGAGATACTGGAGAACATCTAATGTCTCAACTCATACAAAGGAAGGGACAGTCAGGACTATATGCCCTAGTCCACCTGTCTTTCAAACATCTAACATCCCTACTCTGTGCCAGCAGGGTCAGTGTACTAAGGACCAGAAAAGGAAAGTATCCTCCACAGAAACCCCAAAAGAGAGAAAACTGATTATAGGGAGTTGAGGAAACTCATTCTAACCTGGGTCATCATCTCTTGGCACTAAATGTCCATTAGAAATTGCACAGAGAAATCAAGAGTGCCAGCCAAGCCAAGAAGGATGAGCTTGACTGAAAGCAAGAGCCCAATTGAATGGACTGACCAGGTCCTGACAATTTCTTTGCAAGATCTCTCCCAGATTTACATATGTGTTCTTGATAGCCCAGACCCAATAAAACCCTTTCCTTTGAAGCATCGGGTTGCCAAGGGCCCTGTCCCTGAAATGGACCATTACTAGGGAGACAAGCATCCCATTCAACACAGGAAGACAGGAAGGAGCAATGATAAAACAATCTTTTATCCAGGTGTTCCTTGGATATCAGTTGTTTTGCTTTATTTCTACAAAGCAAAAATGAGAGAGCTGAAATATATTATTGTTTATTTCCCAGTGTTCCACGAAATAAAGACCTAAGGGATAATAAAGATAAAAATAAAGATAAAAAAATAAAATAAAGACCTACCATCTTTGGGAAGCAATTCTAAAGTGTTTTTGCAAATAGCTTTACATCTTTTACCTGAGGTTTCTAAAATCTTAACAAACTGACCAGCATGCCTCCTTCTTTAGGAATTTTGCTAAAGTTTGGATAATAAAATGAGGCTGCTAGTTCTGATTTGTAAACACCAAAGAGGTATATTATATAAAATAAATTTCTTTCCCTGTTGCATTTTCTAAGTCCTCAGTTTCAAAGCAGGCTTACTTAACACCTCCACTGACTTCTTCCCAACACTGCCTCGATGCCCTATTTGTCTTCCCAAATTCTTATAATACTTACTTTGGCCCAAGCCAACTTTGTTTTCACAGTTTCATTATCAGGCTCCACCTTCAAAGCAAACTTAAGATTCCTGACAGTATACTCATGCCCACAGAATACTTTCTGCAAAAGGAAAGGAAGAGATGCTTAGGGTTCCATAATGCCAGGATTTTGCCCTGGCACATCCAGCCAACAGAAGGATGTTCCAAACCACCCCAAGAATAAGCTCAGCTGGGGACAATGAGGTGGCACATCAGCCCAATGTCTATCATCCATGCAGACAGATTGGGATTTCCTAAACCTTTTGTTGACCAACAACTATGAGTCTCCGTCCTCCCTCTCTCTCTCTCTCTCTCTCTCTCTCTCTCTGTCTCTCTCTCTCTGTCTCTCTCTCTCTCCCCCCAACCCTCCCTCCCTCTCCAGTATTGCTGCCATCAAACTTGTCTGTTTCTCCCCCCTTTCTCATCCTAGACTGGCTCTCTAGAATGGATGCCACTTGTAGGACTATAGACAGAGGAAAAAGAAAGAAAAGCCATGGGCCTAGATTAATCACACATAGGATCAAAGACAGAGTATAGACTAAAACCTAAGACTAAAGTATTCCAATATTTAACCTTGTAGTTCTAGGTAACATTTCCAGTCTTGGAGACTTATAAGTAAAAACCCCATCTAGATCAATGAGTTTATTCCTGTCACATACACTGAGCCCCTAACCCCAATCACAAGATGACCTCCAATCTTGGTCCCAGACTGAACTCTAATCCTAGCCACAGACTGAATCCTGATTCTAATCCTCAGCTGACCCTTAATTAACTTTGCCAGTTACTCCCTCCACCAAGAAGAAAAATATGTTGTCTACAAGGGTAAACAGGTGAGAAAATATGGTTAGCTCAAGATAGCCTATCTCCACTGCTGAAGACATGCTTCAGAGAAAAAATCCTATTGAACAAATTAAAAGACTGGTCCATAATACTTATAACACAAGGCAAAAGTTATATGGCATATAGATGAATATAGCCAGCTATTTGGTCTCCAAAGAATGCTCCAACTTTGGGAAAATAAGCAGAAAGGATTAAGTATATCACTATTATTTGGCTATCCAAGAAAAAGCATTCCTAGATACAACAGATGGACAAATGGATAGCAATCATTCATTTCAATTATGGTGAACAAGTAGATTTTTATATAGGTCCAGCAAGGTTATAGGCCTGGACAGGAAGGTTCCATACTGAAGCTATTTCATTCTCTTCATTTTTCTCTATTTAACGCATCCCCTGACACCCACGGGCAAAGCCCCCAGGTTCCAACTGAAGGCAGGCATGGAGTTGACTAATCAAGGGACTACTGGACTAGATTCTAGGCTCTGTTCGCCAGCCATGCCTGACAAACCTAAGTCATCTGTCCCTTACAGACACAGACTAGATGAACTTTGTCACCCCACTGGATGAACTGACCCCTACAGATTTAGATTGTGGGCTCTCCTACTCCCTTACTTTCCCTGAGTCCCATACTACAGGGTCCTTTGGGACTTATCCCAGAGGCCTGGAAGTATCAGGCCCCAATCAGGTTGTCATTCAGTAGGGTCAAAGAAACCAAGGAGATAGACGTCAGATAGCTCATCCTCAGCTCTACCTAAAGCCTCCCAAGGGGTAAGATTCAGGCTCTGAAGGAAAAATGTGATAAGATGACAAGAGGAAAAGCTGAGGGGAGGAAAGCAGGCTAAGAGTGGGTGCTCACAGTTTCCTTGGGCAGAGTTCCCAGTGTTTCATTGAGGGTGTGGTACATTTGTTCTGCTGTCCCCTCTAGGAGTCGACCACAACCACCGATGAACAAGGCATCACCTGTTCAGGGAAGGAGGTTGGAAGTTCTTTCTAGTTGCCCAAGGGAAAGGACTATCAAAGAGAATGACACAATACAGAGAAAAGAGACACACAGACACATACAAGCCCAGATGGCAGGAGGTGGACAAAATTGTCATGCTACATCTGCTGGAATGGTCCCATCAGGACAAGACACCCACACACATTAGCATCAGCCAAGGGAGAATGCACAAGGAATGATGCCAACCACAATCCCAAAGGAAAACCAAAGTCCTCCCTCCCACTTCTGCTCACCCTGGCTCCTAAGCCTATGCAAAACAAAGCAGAGCCTCCAGGTACCTGAGAACACAGCTGGAGCATCTGGACAGTTGTCTTCCCACATGAAGTAACACATGTGGCCCAAGGTGTGGCCAGGTGTGAGCAAGCACCGAACACAGATGGCTCCAAACTGCAGAGGGAAGGGAAGGGCCAGGAAATTGCCTGGATCCTTACTAGTTTTCCCTCCCCTTACCCTGTCAGCCCTGCCCCAACCCCTGACCCAAAGTGTGCTCCCCAGTTGCCTGAGATAGTTTCTGTAACCCCTATCCCATACCCTTCTTCCAGGTATGGTATCTCTCTCACTTTCAGGGTAGGAGGCCAATGGGCAAGGGTCAAATTCCAACACAGACCCAGTGCAAGGGAGAGAGGAAGACACCCAAAAGGAAGGAAACAAGACTAAGACAAAAGTTTATGTCCCTGCATGCCTCACCTAGGATCAATGGCAGGTTTCTGAAGACAAACAGACTTGGTGGTATCATTCCCCCTAATTTCCAGAACTCATTCTACATAAAAGGATAAACCATGAAGCCTTTGGTCTTTGGCTGGTCTTAAAACACAGAGTGTCAGAGTAGAAAGGTACCTTAGAGATAATCTAGTCCAACTCCTTTGTTTCGATAAAGATAATGAGGCCTTCCTAGGTCAGATTGCTCAAGATCACAAGGTGGAAGCAGAACTGAAACCCAGTGCTATTCCCACTGGACCACACTGCTTCCAACTGAAATATTTATTTACAAGGCCAAAGAGAGCTAGCCTCATCCTTTAAAACCCCCTTCTATCCTGAGATCTGAGACCTTTAACAATGAGAGTTCACCAACTCATTGCAAGGCTCAGTGATGCCCCCTCCTGGACAAAGCTTATTTCAGCTACTTGGAAACTACCCAGCGTCTATCCCTGGACCTGAGCCAACAGTAGACTATCTCTTTTATTGCCACGTGGTTCTCCACAAAGGACTAATAGAAACACATAAGAACAGAGAATCCATGCAGTTTACCCAAGGTCACACAAGAAAATGTGAGCAGGACCACGGAGTTTTGGGCATCCATGACCTTGGGCAACTTGGTTATACTCTGATATGCATTGTTCCTTTCTGTTTTCTAAGCATAAATCCTATCTCCCTGAAGACTAAGCCTCATGTCTCACATTCAGTGTGGTGAAACTCAGAAATGGTCATGCTAAGGAGCTTAGCAGTGACTTGCTTGTTGTGTGCCTGATAATTCTTGGCCCCTGCTTCCAGTCCATCAGCCTCATTAACCCTGAAACTTCCCAGGGCTAAGCAATGGGGGGAAGGTAAGGTGGCACACTTGAGGCACAGGACATCTGAGAGGAAGAAAAGAACAGCTAAGGAAGGACAGAAGGGAACAGCTCACTCTACCCTGCCCCTTGGGCAGCCACAGTACCTTGAGCTCCTGGTTGTGAGTCAACTTGTGTGTCAAGGCACCAATACGCTCATCAGCACCATACACCCGAAGCCCTGGACACAGCTGCACCAGCTCCTCATTGCCTCTGGAATGATCCCTGCATAGACAGGAAGGTTTCAAGGACCCTCAATAAGCCACAACGCTCTGCATCCCATCTTCCCTTCCCCCAGCTCCAAAAATTAAAATAGGAGCCTGGATCCTAGAGTGCAGAACGAGAAGCAAAGGGTAGAAGTGACTTCCTATCATTAGAGTTATCCAACAGTAGAACGAACTGCCTCAGGAGAGTGGTTTCCCTATCACTGGAGATCTTTTAGAGATGCTAAATGACTACTTATCAGAAAATGAAAGAATTCTTTGTGCAGGTTCTACTAGAGAACCTCTAAGGGTTCCTTCCAACTACAGTTATCCCTTCCACATTAAGACTTTCCTCATCATTGTTTTGCTATATCACGGGTCAGTATAAGAAACTAAATGGGAATTTTGGGGAAGTTTTACAGAAACTACAGACAATACAGGAAGGCCAGCAAATACCACAGAAGAAGTTTAGAAACTCAGAAACACCTAAAAGACACGTATAGTATTGTGTCATATCAACATATTTTATCTTTTAATACATAATAATTAAGACTTCTTCTCTGGTACAAAGGGAGGGCCAAAACATTTTGTGCAGATTTTCCAGATCGCAGGAGTGCCACATCCCTAACCCCCATGATACAGAAGGGATAATGATATTATGAAAGAATGTGATTATGAGAGACAAGGAATTTCCCCTCCCTATTTTCTACCCTGTCTTGTTCTTTATGTCTGCTTCAGGGCCCCCGGAAAGAGGATTCCAACATGCTGTCACATCCACATAAAGGATCCCATCCCAAGTCTTGGGTTCACTCACCCTCCACAACCTGCCTGGTGGATTAGCTCCTCTATCTGCTACCAAGCAGGGAACCCAGTGGCTTTGACCTCAAGGCCTTTACCTTTCACCACTTTCTACAATGATCTCTGAACTCACAACTTAAGCCAGGAGGCCCACAGGCCTTCCTCTGAATCCTATGGATTCAGAGATATACCCCAACCTGTTCCAGAATCACTAACTCTTGATGCTGGTCCTAGCATCTACTTTCTTCTTTCTCATATATACCCATCAATATACACTCCATACCATAAGAATGGGTTTCTAAGTTTAGAGTGGGAAGAGAGTGTTTTGTATGATTTGGTTTATAACAGAGGAAAAGCAGAAAAGCTATAGTTGTCGAATTATATTGACATAGGAGTTCTTTGGTTCATAAAATTCTTTCTTCATAGAATTCCTGTGGATAGGTAGTACAAGTGCTATTAGCCCCATTTGACATATGGGGAAACTGAGATCAGAAAGGCAAAATTCCTTAGGATTCCATAGGCTTAGAGATGAAGGCCCCTTAGTGGTCATCTAGTCCAACTTCATCATTTTATAGATGAAGAAACAAAGCCTCAATGAAGTAACCTGACCAAGGATATCTAGTAAGTGGCAGAACTGGAGTCAAACCAAATCCTATCTTGAGTTCTTTTCACTCAACTGCCCTGGGCTATTGCCCTAGGCTATTGCTCTAGGTCACACAAATATGTTGGAAAGTTGTCTCAAATGGGATCTTTGATTATTTATCTATACATAGACATCTACCCCAACCCAAACTGTGAGACACCTTAGCTTTCTTCCTGTTTTAAAATTTTTTATTTCCATATTTCCTCCCTCCCACACTTCTTCCATACACTGAGAAGGCAAGCAATATGATAACTGTTATACCTTAGAAGTCATATCAAACATTTCTACATTAGTCATGTTGCAAAAAAAATTTTTTAATTAAAAGTATGCTTCAATCGGTACTCAGAAATCATAAGTTCTCTCTCTGGAAGCGGATAGAATTTTTCATCCTGGGTCCTTTGGAATTGTCTTGTATCATCATATTGATCAGAATAGCCAAGTCTTTCACATTTAAACAGTTACAATATTGCTGTTACTGGGTACAGTGTTCTCCTGGTTCTGCTCACTTCACTTTGCATCAGTTCACATAAATCTTCTTAGGTTTTTCCTTTCTTTCTTTTTTTCTTTTTTGGAGGGCAATTGGGGTTAAGTGACTTGCCCAAGGTCACAGGCTAGTTTTGTGTTAAGAGCCTGAGGCCACATTTGAACACAGGTCCTCCTGACTCCAGGGCTGGTGCTCTATTCACTGTGCCACGTAGCCATCCCCCAGGTTTTTCCAAATCCATACTGCTCATCATTTCTTGTAGCACAATAGTATTTCATCACAATCATGTACCACAACTTCCTCAGCCATTCCCCAACTGATGGGTATCTCCTCAATTTCCAGTTCTTTGCCATCATAAAAAGAGCTACTACAAATATTTTTACACATATAGGTTCTTTTTTCTTTATTTTCTTTGGGATACAGACCTAGTAATGGTATTGCTAAGGCAAAAGGTATGCAAGTTCTATAGCCCCATGGGTGTAGCTCCAAATTGTTCTCCAAAATGGTTAGACCAGTTCACAACTCCACCAATAGTGCATTAGTGTACCCGTTTTTCTACATCCCCTCCAAAATTGGTAATTTATGGGCAGTTAGGTGGCACAGTGAGTGAAATGAGTACCGGCCCTGGAGTCAGGAGGACCTGAGTTCAAATCCAGCCTCGGACACTTGACACACTTACTAGCTGCGTGACCTTAACCCCAACTGCCTTACCTTCCCTCCTCAAAAATTTGTTATTGGCAGCTAGGTGGCACAGTGAATAGAGAACCCGCCCTAGAGTCAGGAGGACCTGAGTTCAAATTCGGCCTCAGACACTTAACACAAAAAAAAAGCCTAGCCATGTGACCTTGGGCAAGTCATTTAACCCCAATTGCCTTGCCTTCCCCTCTTCCAAAAAAAAAAAAAGGGTTCCATTTATTCCTATGCTTTCTAGTGTTTTTTATAAGAATGGCTGTTAAATTCTGTCGAAAGCTTTTTCTGCATCTGTTCAGATAATCATATGATTTTTATTGTCTTTGTTACTGATCCAGTAAAACCTTAGCTTTCTAGCCAAATCCTTAAGTAAAGTCTTCAGACCCAGACTGGTACATCCTGATTCTCTCTAAGCTAGATATATCCTATACCAACACTGCTGACAGCCACATGCTTGCAGGTCCAGATGAGAATTTTATCCATTCTTCAAAAGATACTCAGACAGATGATAAGGGATTTGGCTACTTGGGAGTTCTTCTGCAGTTCTATAATCCCAGGATCATCCTCAGACAATCCAAAAGATCCCTCATTGCCATGACAGGCAGATCTGGCTGCTCCCCAAACACTTGGTTAACTAGAGTTCTCCTTCTCTGATCACCAATCAAGGAAAGAAAAGAAAACACCAGAAAAGTAGATAGGTGTTTCCCATAACCCCAAAATAAATCAAGCTGACACACAGGTTATAACTAAAGATGTCATGCTCTGGGACTCTAATTTCCTTGGATCTGTCCTCACCTTACTCAGAGAAGTGAGGGGCACCCACAGGGACCTTTGGTTTCTGGTTTCTGGTTTCTTCAAATGGCACTGAAGCATAAATGAGAGCTGGATTTTATCTTTTGGGCTTTAATATTGACTCAAGGTCAAGCTTTCCCAAAGGTGAAAGATTCAGAGGATCTCAAAGCATTCCTGACAGGTGATCCCTTGGTCTTACTTAAAAGACTCCTCCCAGTGAGGAGATTTTACTGTCTCTAAAGAAGATCTATTCCATTTTCTTTCTTATATTGAGTTAAAATGCACCTTCCCATAACATCCACTCATTGTTCCTAGTTCCATCCTCTGAAGTCACATAGAATAAATCTAATTCCTCTTCAAGATAGCCTTACTAAGCCGCTTTGGGTCCACTATTCCTTCTCCACAACATGAGGACCCCAGGTTTCTTGGTGTCACAGAGATTGTCTCTTTGTCAGGAATGTTATGGATGAGATTCCTGCTTAGACAGGGACCTCTATGAGGTCTCTTCCAGCTTTGCGGTTCTATGATCCTGTGACAGTTTAATAACTCTTTCCCTGAATGAGAATGAGAAAATATAAATAACAACAATAACGATCCTGGAAATTATCGAAGCTCAAAAGCCAACAGGTGAGACAATTACGAGGTCTGGGACAAGGGGGAGTGTTGGTTGGCGGGAGATGAGACAAAATACAGACAGGAAAAGCACGAGTACCAAACAGTGAGTGACGAAATGATCCTAAAGGAAGGGGGAGAAAATAACATCACAGAAATCACTGAGACTTGGTAATGAAAAAAGAGGGCAAAAGAAATTTATATGAAAAAGAAATATTTAGAAGAGAAAATCCAGTAATAAGAGGAAAGAATATGATGGACGTCATTCAGGTGAGATTAACTGGGGCAAAGTAGAAGCAACAGTATCAAAGGTGCATGTATACATACTACAGACTACTTAGACACAGGGAGGAAGAGCTTAACACATAAACTTCGGTGTCAGTAATAAGACAGTAATGGAGAACACTTCAATTATCTGGACATTTTCTGGTTCTCTCTCTCTTCCCCTCCTTTTTTCTCTTTCCTTCCATTTCTCTCTCTAACATCAAGTTTCTTGAAAAAGTAGTCTATACCTTATACTTGGAGTGCTTACCAACTGTGAGATTTTGTGATTTGGGTTCAACTCTGAATTACTGGTATATTTCCATTTTCCATTATCTAGGCCTTTTATATGCGGACAACAAGCCAAGTCAAAGTTCCAACCATTCAAACTCCTAAAATTAGGAACCTGCAATACCTAAAACCCGAGAAATATGACTTGTACAAATATACTCTGGACTTTGTATCTAGGACACAGTTATATAATAAGGTATGGGTCCACTGGAATCACCATTTTTTCAAGAACTTACTTCATCTCACTCCTGAGCCCACACTTTGATCTTTGATTATATTAGACGGAGAAGAGCAGTGTGGCCAACTGCAGCATTTCCCTCCAGACATGGTCATTTTGTAACCAATAATCATGCCAAATAACATTTATATAGCCCTTTAATATTCAAAGAACGCTATTCTTAGAACAATCCTGTGAGGTTGATCGTGTAAATATTATTGCCTCCATTTTACTGACAGGACAGCTAAGGCTCAGAGGGGAGAAATGACTTGCCCTATCCTAGTGTCACACTGCCTAGCACTTAGCATAGTGCCTGGCATGTCATAGGTGCTTAATAAATGTTTACTGACTGGTAGTAGTAAGTAACAGGGTTGAGACTTAACCTCAGGTCCTCCTTTGGACTCTCCAAGTCCAAAGCACTTTCAACTTAAACCCACAGCTTATTCTTCATCTCCCATAGCCCACCCCGCTTTTCTCCAACCAGTGAGGTTTGACTTCCAAATATAAAATCATTACAAGGTCCAGTAATGATGTCTATTGAAGTACTGAATTCCCCAAAAAAGGACTGAGGATAAGAAATTATAAGCAGCCAAAGAATCTGTACATCGCAACGACTCACATTTGCCCTTCATTGAAGAGAACAGTGTCAAATTTCTCTCCGAAAGGCACAGAAAGCAAGGAAAGGAGTATTTATTAAGAGCCTACTATGTGCCAGACACTGTGCTAAGCACTTTTACAAACATGATCTCATTTGATCCTCATAACAACAGGTAGGTACTATTATTCTTCCCATTGTACAGTTGAGGAAACTGAGGCAAATAAAGGTTAAGCAATTTGCCCAGATCACATAGCTAGCAAGTGTCCAAGGCCAGATTGGAACTCAGGTTTTCCTGACTCTGGGCCCAACATGCTCTTCTGGTTGCCTCTAATGGACCTACTCTTGTTGAACAGTCTAGGGCTAGAAGAGACAAGTGAAGAACAATCTTCAGACAAAGGGAAATTACTTACCAGTGATGATGAGTGGTCAGGACCGTTGTCAGCTTCACTTCCTCCTTCTTGACGATTTCCAGCAACTGAAAGAGAATTGGAGTGTCCCTGAGAAAGAATCAGCTTCTTCCTGAGCTCTGCTCAAAGACCAAATTAATCAGCAAGAGATGAGGGCACTGAGGTTAGAGTAAGGAAGTCAAGCCTTAAGACTATAGGACTGAGGAGGAAAGAATATAGAGATACATAATTAAATAGGCCTGCTCCAACCCATTTGCAGCAAAGGGCTGACTCTAAAGCAGGGCAGCCTATAGATTTTATCCTCAAATGATCATGGTTAGTGGACAATAGCTAGTGAGGTGATGCTAAGGAATTTCCCAGATCCCTTCTCCCACAGAGGAACCCTGATAAAGAATCTTTTGGCACCTGGAGGAAAGTAGAACTAGAACCAGCACTGATACATTCTTGTCAGAAGAACCTACTAGACATCAGCCCAAATCACCTTTGCCACCACGAAGCATAAACGCTCCCAAGAATCACAATCACAATCAGAGAATATCCAAACTGAAAGGAAGTTTGGGGATTAATTAATCCAAGATCCATATTTTATAGAGGTGGAAACTGAGGCCCAAAAAGGCTAAATGACCTCTGGAATGTCAAGTAAGGGGCAGAGCTGTGACTCAAAGATAGATCTCATGTTCTTTCCACTACCCAGTGACTTGTCGAGCTCACTAATTCCACCCCCTGTGCCTCTGAGCATGATGTCAGTTTAGGTTCAGGCAGAATAAAACAAGGTCTCAGGCTTCTTAGTGAAGCAGCAAAGACCAATTAGGCCTAAAACTAGCTGGAGAATTATAGCAGGCACTGTCCCAAGTGAGTCTAGTCAGAAGAGGAGGAGGGTTGCTAGGCAGATGACAAGCACTCCATGGAGAAAGCACAGCCCATCCCCCAGACAACCTTGAGACTTCTGTTTCATTTAAGGAAAGTGGCTGAAGGAAAGATACTGCCTTTGAACATTTGTCAGGGCTTTATTCCCTACAATCAAAAATAGTTTATCCCAGAAGTTATCTAAACCTATCTAGCCCTTGCACAACTATTAATGAGCCAATATGTCTCTTCTCCTCTACCCTTGGCATCACACACACACACACACTCCTCTCCACTCGGCACAAGCATGGCTGGAGCTAGACTTTGGAAGGATCAAAAGGCAAGATATCAAAGTGTAGAATAATGAATCTCTCCCTGAGGCAAGCTTGGGACAGAGGTATATAAGATTATGAACCTGAGAGGGAAGGAGAGAAGGGGCTGGAATAATAGAAGGCTTTGAGAGAAGGCTTAGGCAATGTTAGGCAGGACTGCCCATAAGTGGGCTGCCTGCCAACCAAAGCCTCTAGGCCTGCACCAGGATTGCTCTAATTATATTTGAAAATGGTCTGAGGCAGTGTCCATGGGTAGCAGGTACAGGGCTCTCAGCTTCTTTCCAAGGTCCAGACTCAGGTCCAGAATCACCTAAGTTCTAGCTGGGGCATATTTCCAAGTGTTCACCTCCTGATTCTGCTCCTGCAGTCAAATGACATGTTTCTGCACTTATTTCTCTTTTAAATTGTTTTGTACTGACATGTCTTCTTGAATCTCTGCCTTTTGTCATTGTTTCTCAACTGCCCTCTCCTTGACTCATAAATATCAGGTCAGTTGCATTCAGGAACTACAGGATACAGCATAAAAAAGAAGAAGAGCAATTTGCAAGCACTATCCCAAGTAAGTACAGCGAGAAGAGAAAGTTACCAAGCAGACTGACAATAACGAATGCCTCCTTGGAGAAAGCATAGCCCATCCTTAGACAATCTCAAATCTCCAAAAAAACACATCAAGAAATTTCGCTCCACCAAGGACAGTTGGGTGACCTGGTAACTGATCTAACCACCATCTTGCTGGAGAGAAATATGGGTGAGATTTGGGAACATCTCCAATATAGCCACAGTGGTGTGAGGATCTCTGAGTTCTCTTTTAGGTGCGTGAGGGATTCTATAACCTCAGTCTCAGACTTAAGGGTGTATGTATCTCATGTTCATGATCCCTAAAAGGCATGGCTGAAGGGCCACTAGTTGTGTCTCTCCAGAGTTTTGACAGTGATCAACATGGAGGACTAGGGAAGTGTAATTATCAGGAGAAGGGTCGGAGACACAACAAATTGTCCCCAATCTCAGGTTTGTAACTTCTCTTTTCTCCATTACCACAGACACCTTGGCTATACAGAACATCAGCAATAATTCTAAAGGTCATCTAGTGAACCCCTTCACTTTAAAAATGAGGAAACTGGGGCAGCTAGGTGGTGCAATGAATATGGCATTGGCCCTGGAGTCAGGAAGACCTGAGTTCAAAAATGGCCTCAGACACTTAACACTTACTAGTCATGTGACCTTGGGCACATCACTTAACCCCAATTGCCCTGCCTTCCCCCCCTCTAAAAAGCAAAAAAAAAAAAAAATGGGGAAATTATCTTAGAAAAAAGACATAAAAAGAAATGACTTTCCAATGGTCACACAGAACATTAGTGACAGAGCCAGGAACCCAAGAAATCTATTCCTTTCCTTCATATGCCATTTTTCCATTATTACTATGACCAAACCTACCATAGCAGCAGGCCTTACAGGGCTTGGGACCTAGAAAGAGTAATCCTGCCTACTCAGTCATCCCAGTCACCTCAAAAATTTTTGCTTTTCAATTTAACTGTTGTTCAACTTCATTCATTTTAATTCTTTGATAATTTAAAAGTTATTATAAACTGAAAAACATTGATGAGATTCTTGATAACTCACTAGCCAAAGCCCAAAGATTCAAAACTGGGAATTCTTTAGTTCCTACAGAATTCCAGCCTCTTGAGAATAGTTGGCCCTGGCCTGGCACCGGTGCCACCTTAAGAGGTGAGTAAGGCCCACAAAGGGAAGACTCCCAAACCCCTACTTACCCTTTTGGGAACTGTTGCATCTATTGCAATGGCTTCTCTGGTATTCTCTTCAATGACCAAATACATGTAGTTGTCTTCTAAGACTGAAATAACCTTGACCTTCATGGTCCGTTCAGTTTCAGGTCCTATATAAAAGTCAGGAAAAATAAAATTTTCAATATGTCAATTAATAATCATTTCCTGAGTATCTACGAGGAAGGAAGAAAAAGAAAGACGAGAGCCCTCCCTGCCGTTGGGGAGCTTGCATTTGTGTAAAGGGGATAAAATATCCACAGGTAAGTACAGTACAAGGCAGGACGTGCTAAGAGCTAGATCAGCACTACTAACTAAACCCTAGAGGAATGCAGAGGGAAAAGAATCACCCACTCTGAGCCTCAATTCCTTCATCTGTAAAATGGGGAGGGAAGTATATGGAGTATAATTTCTAAATTTCCTCTCAATTCTAATCTGCTAACATTGTAACTCCACAATACCTACCAAATCTATATGTTCCCTCTCTTAATTTCTCTCCTGAATTCCAGGTGTGGATTACCAACTACCTCCTCAAAATATATACTTGAATATCTTGTTAGCATCTCAAATTCAATACATACAAAATTAGACTCCTTTGACCAGGTGGAATAGTGAATCCCAGGCCCGGAGTCAGGGGGACCTGAGTTCCAATCCAGTCTCAGATATTTACTAGCTGTATGACCCTGGTCAAGTCACTTAACTCCTGTTTACCTCAGTTTCTTCAACTGTAAATTGGGGGTAATAATGGCACCTACCTCACAGAGTTGTTGTGAGAATCAAATGAGGTAATATTTGTAAAAATGCTTAATACACAGTGCCTGACACATAGTAGGCACTTCATAAAGGCTTACTACCTTCCCTTCCCCCAAAATCCATCATACTTCCTCCAAACATCCTTGTTTCTGTGTAGGGCCCCACCATCCCTCCAGTAACCCAGGTTCTCAATCTTGGAATCACCCTTGACTCTTCCCTCTCCCTAACCCCACCATACCCAGGTGTTGCCAATTCTACCTCCCCCTCCTCTCTTGCATTGATCTCTTCCTCTCTCCATTCACATTAGTTTAGGCCCTCTTTCCTGGACTACTGCAATAGCCTCTTAATTGATCTCCCTGCTTTCATTTTCTCCAACTGGTCCTTCACATAGCAGGCAAAATTATCTTCTTAAAACACTGACTATGTCGCTTCCCCTATTCAGTGATCTTCAATGGCTTCCCATGGTTTAATAACAATTTCTTGGCTTGGTATTTAAAGCCCTTCAGAGTCTGACTTCAAACCTCCCTTTGCAGAATTATTTCATATAACCCCTCTTTCAGGCTCAACCATTCCATCCAGCCAAATAGACCTACCTACTGTTCTTTCAAGTCTGCATCTCCACCTTCCTCACCTCTTTTTCCTTCAAGGATCAACCCAAGCAACACACCTTACCAGAAAGCTTTCCTGATCCCCCTAGCTTTTAGTGTTCCCTCTCTTCTCAAATTATCTTGTACCAAACTTCCCTGTATACATGTTGTATCAACCTAAAACGCAAGCTCCTCGAGGGCAGGGGATTTTTCATTTTATCTTTGTATCCCCAGAGAAGAGCACAGTGCTTGTCATTTGCTAAAAGTTCCCTCTAATGCTCTCATCTCACATCACTCAGATGTCTTCTGCTATTGTCTCCTCCTTCACTCCAGTCTCACTTGAAAGGTCCTCTCTTTTCCCTTCCAAGACAAACCGCTCCCCCCAAATGCACAAGTGATGCCATTACAGCCTGTCTTCTCCAGAAGATTGCCCCTTCCATCATCCCTTCCCTCTGACTAATCTTCAATCGATCCTTACCAGTTGTTTCCTTATTGCTTATCATTTAGAAACATGCCTATGTCTCTCCAATCTCACTTGGTCTCTCCATCCCTGCTAGCTGTCATCCCATATCTCTCTCCCCTTGTATGGCTAAACTCCCCAAGAAAGCTGTCTACAAGCAGTGACTCTACTTCCTTTACTCTTAACTCTTTGCCAGACTAGCTTCAAATGTCATCATTCAAATTAAACTACTTTCTCCAAAGTTACCAATGATCTCTTAATTACCAGATATTTGGAACTTTTTTTTTTGGAGGCAATTGGGGTTAAGTGACTTGCCCAAGGTCACACAGCTAGTAAATGTGTCAAGTCTCTGAGGCTGGATTTGACCTCAGGTCCTCCTAACTCCAGGGCCAGTACTCTATGCACTGCTCCATCTAGCTGTCTCAGGCTTTTCTTAACACTCATCTTTCTTGACCTTTCTACAGCCTTTGACATTGTTGATCCCCTCTTTTAAGTTCTTGTGACTACACTCTCCTGTTTCTCCTCTTACCTCTTAGATTTCTCCTTAGTTTCCTTTGATGGATCTTCAGTCAAATCACTAACCACAGATGTCCCCCAAGGCTCTCTCCTGGACCCTCTTCTCTTCTCTCTCTATACTGCTTCACTTGGTGTTCTCATCAGTTCCATTAATTCAACCCTCATCTCTATACTGATGATTCCCAGATCTATTTATCCACCCCTAACTTCCAGTACTGCATTTCTAAATGTCTTTTAGACATCTTAAACTACATGTCTCATAGACATCTTAAATTCAATTATGTTCAGAACTGAACTCATTATCTTTTTTCTCAAATCCTTTCCTCTTCCTAACTTTCCTCTTACTGTCAAGGGTATTCCTCTAGTCACCCAGGCTCTCAACCTAGGTGTTATCCCAAACTCCTCATTCTCTCTCACCCTCTATAATCAATCTTTTGCCAAGGTGTATCAACTTTACCTTCATAACATCTCTTATATATACATTCTTCTCTCCTGTGATTCAGCCACCACTCAGGTTCAGGCCCCTCGTTACTCTACAACTGAACACTGCAATAACCTACTCTCTTAACCCCCTTGCAACAAGTCTCTTCCACTCTAGTCCTCCCTCTGCTCAACTATCAAATTGATCTTCTTTAAACAAGAGGTCTGACCACGTCATCCCAAACTTTCCTTGTTGAACAAACTCCAAAGGCTCCCTCTAGGATCAAACATAAAATCTGTTTGGAAATCAAAGTCCAGGGTCCCTCCTACCTTTAGAATCTTTTTATGCTTTATTCCTCTCTACATATTCTGTGATCCAGCAATACTCACTACTTGCTGGTCCCACACAAGACACTCCATCTCCTGACTACATGCATTTTCACAGGCTGTCCTTCAGGCCTAGAATTCTCTCCTTTCGCACATCCACCGCCTAGCTTCTCTGGCTTCCTTCAAGTCCCAGCTAAAATCTCACTTTCTACATGAAGCGTTTCTTGATCTCCTTTAATAAAGCCTTCCTTTGTTGACTATCTCCAATTTATCCTGAATATATCCTGTTCGTACATAATTATTTGCATATTGTCTCTCCCATTAAACTGTGAGCTCTGAGGGCAAGCTGTTTTTTGCCCTCCTTTGTATCCCCAGTGGTTAGCACTGTGCCTAGCACAGAGTAGGTGCTTAATCAATGTTTATTCACGGAGGCATAGCAAGTAATTAAAAATGCTTCCTGAATTGAATGAATTGACTTCTAAAGGGACCAAGGAAAGAAATGACACCTAGGCTAGGTCTTGAAGAATAGTTATTTGCAAGTAGAGATAGGAGGGCATTCTGGGCATAAGGGATGTTATGAACAAAGACATTAAGGGATGATGAGAGCTTCCTTCAAAGCTCAGCTCAAGAACCACTTACTGGATAAGGCTTTCCCAATAACAACCCCAGCTACTAGTGCCTCCCCCATGGAACTGCCTTATACTTACTTTATATATATTTATTTATATATATATATGCATATATATTTACATATATTTATATTTTATATTTAAATAATATATACAGACATTATTATTTTAATTGATTATTAATTTAATTATATTTAATTTAATTATTAATATTTTATATATAAAACATAATTATGAGTACATGTTTTCCCCAAGCAGTGCCACAGTAGGAGCTTAATAAAAGCTATTGGCTGATTGATAAGAGGAAGTACTAAAGATATTCTGGAGGAAAAACAAGTAATCTAGTTTAGCTGAAACATAACAACAATTTACATTTCTAAGACTTTTGAAATAAGTCATCTCAGTTGTTCCTCACAATAACCCTGTGAGTTGGATAGTTCAGGTATTATCCCCAGTTTATAGATGAAGAAACTAGGCTTCCAAGGGATTAAGTAATTTGCCTAAGGTCACACAGGTCAGAAGTAACAAACATTGATCCTTTGATTCTAAATCCATTGCCCTTTCCACTACACCACAAAAAAAAAAAAGAAGAAGAAGAACATTCAGGGGAACATTGTAACCGGAAAGATAGATTCTAGCCTGTGGAGAACACGAAATTGCAAGCTAAAGAGTATGTAGGCCCTGGGGAGCCACTGAAGTTTTTACTAGGAAAGTGATGGTATTGCGCCTCTGCTTTACAAAGATGACTCTAGAGCAGAAATGATTAACCTGGGCTCCACAGACCCCTTAGAACAGTGGTTCTCAACCTTCCTAATGCTGCGACCCTTTAATACAGTTGTGGTGACCCCCAACCATAAAGTTATTTTCGTTGCTACTTCATAACTGTAATTTTGCTACTGTTATGAATCATAATGTAAATATCTGATATGCAGGATGTATTTTCATTGTTACAAACTGAACATAATCCACAGATTGAGAACCACTGCCTTAGAAGTTGACGGATAGATTTCAAGGGGTTTGTGGACTTGGATGGGGGAAAAAATACATTTTTATTTTCACTAGCTTCTAATTGTAATTTAGGCTTTCCATTATGAATTTTTAAAAACTAAACATTATTCTGAAAAGGGGTGCATAAGCTTTACCAAGATGACAGAGAGGTACATGACACAAAAAAGGTTAAAAAAAAACACACACAAAAAAACCCTGATATAGGGTAAGCATATGCAGAATGACTCACAGGTAGAGAGACTGGAAGCTATGCAATAATCCAGCAGAGAAAACAGTCCCTACCTCCTCCATCATGTTTGTCATCACGATTCAAGAACAACAAAACGTGTTTATTATGCATTGTGCTAAGTCAGATCCTTGCCCTTTGAGCAGCTCACCAATTAAGACACACATGGAAGCAAACCATCAAGAACTGAATGCTCAGCCTACTTGACTACATAACAAAGTGTTATGTAGTCCATGGGGGCATTGAGTTGATGCAGTTGAAAGAGCACCTGACTTGGAATCAAGAGGACCAGAATTCAAATCAGCCTCAGTCACTTGACATTTACTAGTTGTGTGACCCTGGGCAAGTCACTTAACCCAGATTGCGTCTCAAAAAAAAAATTATGTATCAGAAGTGGGTACATTTTATGTAGTCGTGAGGTAGTGAGTACAAGTCAATGGACTGGCTACAGAACTTCAAGTTCCATCAGGTCGAGATGGCCCGGAGTCAACATCACTGACTTTCAGATGTGTCTAAGGGGGCTTCTTGTGGAATATCAAGAACTATCTCAGTGACAGAATAGGTTTGGGACTAGGTTCGGCACTATCTGTCAGATGACTGGGTGGCAGTAAAGGTCAGATAAGATAGCGAGGAAGATGAGCCACCTTTTTGTTTTTTGAGTTCACAGACAGGTTCCTTTCTCCCCAGGATGCCTAAGCAAGGCACCTATGGGCCGTGCCCAGGCTTAAAGCAGCAGGTGAAAGAGCAATTTTCAGTCATTTTAGGAATTTGTGCCCAAGTCAAATGCAGCTCCCACACGTCAGTCTAGGCAAAGGTGTACCCATCTGCAGTCCCTTCTCTTTGGGCCTCAATTTCTGCAACAGTAAAACGAATGGATTGTACTAGAAAATCTCTGAGGTCATTTCCAGTTGTGTCGTCCTATGTTCTAAAATTGTGGGGGGATGTGGGTATAGTGGCATTTGCCGGATCGAGGAGCCAGGGACCAAGATGACAAAAATGAAATGTCTTCAAACTTGCAAATATACAACCAGACGCTGATCACACACACACACGGTTATGCCCTCCGTCCAACTTCATTCCTCTCCTGACACTACCCTTCACCCACCTCCTTACACCCCCAGACTTCTGCCCATCCGCCTCAGGTCTTCTTACAAATGCTCCCAGAGGGCCTACCCACCCCCACTCCTCCCAGCCTCAACCTATTTCAATTTCTCCAACCCTTCCCGACTTCCGCCCACCGCCCCGCCCAACACTCCAGCTTCCGCCCTCGTCCATTTCCTCCTCCACTTCCGCCCACGTTGGCCCCTCCCCTCCGGCCGCTATCCCTTTCCCTTCAGGGGAGAAGGTCGCCACCCAGGATCCGGGCTCCTCACCAGTGGTTGAGCCTACCATAACATGTCCTGACAGCAGGAACGGCGCGGGGTGGAGGGCGCGCGCTCGAGCCGCGGAGCTGGGGGGCGGAGCCCGAAGGCTGCAGCAGGGGCTCGGCCGGGGCCGGTTTTTGGCTGTCACTGGCCCCGGGAGCAACCCCGCCCACCAAGAGCGCACGCCGCCAACGGCTGTAGAGCGAGCGCCCCTCCCACTATGCTCCGCCCCCACCTCCCCCTCCCTCGCCGCTTCTTCCTCCCTTTTACCCTCCCTTTTCCTCTCCCTCTCCCCCCAACTCCAGCTCTGCCTCCTGCCCCCCCTCGATGCTCCCAGATACCCCCCCCGTTTCCAAGAGCTTCAGAGAAAAGCGATTTCCATAAGCTCTCTCCTGCGCTCCTCCACCCTAGCCAGACTACTGCCTTCCTGAGGAAGCAGCTCCCTTCCACTCCAAAGCTAGTCCCCCAGGCCGCAGCTATCAGCCTCGGCCTCCGAGGTGGCCCTGCCCCAGTTTCCATGGCCGCAGGGATACCGCCCTCCCCCCACCAAACCCCATCCACAAACACGCTCCTTCTGACTCTGGCTCTCCTTCCGAGCTGGGTTCCTTTCCAGTTCCTCTTTTCCATTTTTTCCTGCCTTCGGTCGCTAAAATCCTCCTCGTTCCTCCTTCCCCTGAGTCTTCCTCGGCTACTTCTCTCATTCCCATCCTTCCCATTCCTTTAATTCACTCCTTGGGCAAACACTGGTCAAACACCTACAGTCAACAGTGCCCTGCGTTACAGCCCCCCCAGCCTTCTAGAAAGGGAGCCTGTCCCTGGCATCCACCCTGCCAGGCCCTAGGCCCCTCAGCTTTCACAGAGCCACACTGCACCTCTGCCGCCAGCTTCCTCACACGGAGGTGCTTTGGCCTCAGTTCACAAACAGTAAAGAATGGTGTATTAGCATTAGAGTCAAGAGACCTGAGTTCTACTCCCTGCTCTGCCAGGACACTTTCTGAGTGGGCAGTATATAGAATAACTTCTTTCATTGTAGGATCAGATAACCATCCCTAAGTCCAGGACAATAGTGGCATCCTATGGAACTTTGTCTATCAGGGTCTATAAGGATGCAGACCTAGTTTCTCAAAGCCCATGTCAGACAGGGACTTTATTGAAGACTTTCAGGGATAAACTCACTTTGAACACCAGTTTTCTGAATTGGCCTCAATAAAAGCCTATTCTTAGGGCATTTTATAGATAGGTGTTAAGTGACAAAGGATAACAGAACCTGGTCACATTAGCTAGACATAGAAGTGAGTTTCTTGAAGAGGAGGATTGTGTTGTGCTTTGTACACTATAGGTACTTAATGTTTATCCAATTAGATAGAATGTTATAGCTGCCCTGGTAGAAAGGGTTTCAGCCTGGGTTTCAGGACACCTAAGTTCCAATCTTAGGTTCTCTAGTTCCATAAAAGCCTCCATATTGACAAGGAGGTGACACTTGGATTCTCTAAAACTATGCAAGGACAGAGCATAGATAGGTTCTGCCATGATAGAAAAACTTTTAAGTATGGAGCTAGGACTGGACTATATCTGCTTTCTAAGGACCAGTTAAACAAAGGAAAGCAGTCAGTTGACCACTTGGTGATGAATTCTTCTGGACCTGGCAACAGATGAAACAAAAATATAAAATGGTCCTTAGTCCTACATGACCAGCTTAGCCCTTTTGCAGTGATAGTGGCAGAGAGAGAGAAAAGGGAGAAGAGGGTGCTAAGTTAAATCACACTGTTTTTAGACTGTGAACATCAAATGTGAGATAACTAAATCAGAAGACAAAAGGAAGCTGTCACTAAAGAGAAAGGTGGCTTACAGTTTTTTCTCTGGGACAAAAATAAAGAAATTGGCAGAGTTTGTGGGGTTTATTTTTTTTAATAGTTTGTCTAGAGACAAGAAGAAAGATCATTTCATGGGATGTTTGCTTATCTTATATAGCAGTGTTCAAGCTAAACATTTGAAATAAGACAGCCATGAAGATAATGCAACTTAGATACCAACATCTGTTTGGGGGATGAAGAGATGGAGAAATTCTACAAAACACTTGTTAAAATCAGGACGCTCCAAATTAAATCAATATATATTTTAATAGTAACTTCAACATAAAGGTCAGCATAGGGAAGGATGGCAAAAAATTGTAAAGCATGGTATAAGAATAAGAAATGAGAAGCACATAAGACTTATAGACTATATGGAAATGTCATGTCCATAGATAATAAGTATATCATCTTCGAAAAGAGATGTGGGAGGCACTGAGCCTTGCAAGTATCACAAAAAAAATAAAAAGAAATTAATCATATTTTAACAGACAAGAAATAACTGGGTACCGATGTGGGAGTCAAATTAGCTGTCAGGGTACAGTTACCAAATTATTAAAGCAAAGATCAAAATTAGAATAAAGAACAAAAATGAACACGTGATTGAGACTACCTCAATCTGACCTATTTAAAGAAGTTGTTGATGAAAAAAAAGAAAATGATAAAAAAAAAAACAATTACAAAGACCATTACAATTTCTTAAGAAAATTTAACCAGTGTGGCTTAATTGCCACAAGGAGGAGCTCGAAAGAACCTAGAAACTGCCTCAGCCAGCAAATACTGCATCTCCTTGCCAAGTGATATGGCTCCCAAGACAACACTAGTTTAGAATATAAACATTTATAAAATCCTATAGAGGAAGATGGTGGCAAATTGCAAAGGTACATAAAACAGTTAGTAGCTATGAAGGGAAACAAATGTTTACAGGGACTTAAATAAGTCACATCATCCTGAAAGCATTTAAGTATGAAATTAGAAAGAAAAACAACATGAAAAATAGAAAGAGTGACTCAAGATTACTAAAACAGTGACAATGCTTTCCTCCTGTCTTCTCCATCAGATTCCTTCCACTATCATTTTCCCCCTCACTCTCTAATCTTTAATCTCTCCCCATAGCTACTATTTCCTTCCCTACCTACAAACCCACTCAAGTCTCCCCATCCTTTAAAAAAAATCTTCACTAGGTCCAACTATTTCTGCTAGCTAGTTTTAGATAGAGAGATAGACAGAAATTCAACTGAACCCTTTTCAGGATTAATATATAATCTGTCAAAACTAATGGCATTTTCTCAATTCTCATCCTTCTTGATCTCTCTATAGCATCTGATATTTGTCAACACCCTCTTCTCTGACAGTTTCCAGGACACTGCTCTCTTGGTTTTCTTACTACGTGTCTAACTGCTCCTTTTCAGTCTACTTCAGTGGTTCATCATATCACACTCTCTAAATGTTGGTATCGCCCAAGGCTCTGTCCTGAGTCCTTTTCTCTTTTCTCTCTATACTATTCACTTGGTGATTTCATTAGCTCCTATGAGCAAATGATAATCTCTATGAAGATGATACCCACATCTATTTTTCCAGTCCTAGTCTCTAACCTGAACTCCTGTCTTGCATCACTACCTGCCTTTTGAACTAGATGTCCCATAGGAATCTCGAACTCAACATGTACAAAACAGAATTCATTATCTTTCCTCAAAAACTCTCCCAAAGCTTACCTATTTCTGTCAAGGGCACTACCTATCCTTACAGAATCCCAGATTTACAATCATGTCATCCTTGATTCCTCAGGCTCACCTCACATATTCAATCAGTACCCAAATCTTGTCATATCTATCTCTATAACGTCTCTAAATATGTTCCCTTCTCTCTACTCACACTGCTACCACCTTAATTCAGACATTCATCACCTTTGCCTTCTATTGTAATTGCCTCCTAATTGGTCTCCCTGTCTCTGGTCGTGCCCCCACTCCAAACTATACCACCACCAAGGGGATTTTCCTAAAGCACATGTCTGACCACGTCACAACCTCTACTTCTCTCCCCAGTGAACTCCAATTAACCTCTACTCTTCCAAATAACTCCTTATTACTTCTAGAATTAAATATTAAACTACTTCTTACATTTAAAACTCTTCACAACTTTGCTCCAGTATACCATCCAGCCTTATTATACATTACTGCCCTCCATACCCTCTTGTGATCCACCCAGACTGGCCTTGTTACTCAAACAAAACCCTTCACGTTCTTTCTTTTTATCGCTAACCTTTTACACTGGCTGTTGCACAAGCCTGGAATGCTATCTTTCCTCACCTCTGTCTTCCTTGGGTTTCTAGTTACTTCAAAGACTCTAGTTACTTCAAACTCTACCTTCTGCATAAGACCTTTCCTGGTTCCCTTAGCTGCTAGTCCCTTCCCCTGTTTTGCATACACCTGTCTATGTACTTGTTCTCTCTCCAGATAAAATAAAAGCTCCTTGAGGGCAGGAACAATCTGTATCCTCTGTGCTAAGCACAATGCCTGACTTGTAGTAAATGCTTGTTAACTGAATGACAGTGAAACCTCACATTTGGATCATAATATCACATTCCCATATATGAGAGATAGCATTGTGTAGCAGAAAGAGAAGTCTCAGAACCCAACTTTGACATTTACTATGTGACCTTGGGCAAGTCACTTAACTTCTTGGAGCCTCAGTTCCCTAATCTGCAAAATGGGAATAATAACATCTGTAGTACTTACTTCAGAGGGTTATCAAAAGAGTCAAACAAGAGTTTTTAAATGTTTTGCAAACCTTAAAGTGCTATATATAGTATCCCAAAAGTCCTAGTGCAAAAGTCTTTATGCTTTAATAGCTTAAAACTGCGCTAAGACTTTTGGAACACCCTGTATTAATGTCATTATTATATGCTATAAGAAAAAAGTGAAAAAGCACACAAAAGAAAATAAAAAGGGAAGAGTCCCTAGGCAAGACCAGATACAGTAGAAATAAGACGTCTACTGGTAACAACATAGTTTTCAAAGGCATTAAGGAATCAATTCTCAACATACCTAAAAAGACTATCAAACATTTCAAAAAACACAGGCTTCGATTTTTTTTAAAGCAAGTGGGGAAAACATAAACTACTGACCCATATGCCTACTTTCCCATCTCCATAAAACTTTTTAAGAATGACCGACAAATATTATCAAGGGCATCATGGAGGCATTTTTAAAAAGTCAAGTTTTCACAAAAGATTTTCTCCAGCAGACCACACTTTTGCAGTCACAACTGACTTGAAACATGTAAGAATACAAGATCCCACAGTGTGATTCCTTGCTGACTATAAAGAGGTATTTGTTTCACCTCAAAGTCTCTCTTCTGACAAGTTGTATCCCATGCATACATTCAAAATCCTACAAGATTCCTTCCTTGAAAATGTCTTGGCAGAGATTACTTTGTTTGATGAGTTTCTTTATCCATATCAAGTAAAGCCCAAAACAAGGAGATACATGTTTGTCAAAGCTACTTCCCATCCTCATGGAGGCTGTCCAGTGCCGAGTCTAAATGAAAGGATTCCTTATAAAAGGCGAGAAAAAATAAATATTTTTTTAAAAATAAATAAAAGGTGAGGGCCTCCAGGTACCCAGGTTTGCTGATAACTGATTGCACCAAGCCCTGGAATATTCCAGATCTATAATCACACAAAATAATTTAACATAACTAGTCACACAGGAAGAACCAAAAAGATAAAAAATGTCTGTTATCTACCAATCAGACTGGTAAATGTTGGAGGAGCTGTGAAAAGACAAGGGCACTTGACGCATTTTTGGCGGAGCTACAAATTAGCCTAAACGTTCCGAAAAACAGTTTGGAAATATATGAGAAAAGTCGCCAAACTATTCATGCCCTTTGACCCAGCAATACCATTGCAATGAAAATATCCCAAGAAGGTCAAGGACAGAAAGACAAGGATCCCCAAACAGGGAACAAGTACAGAAATACTTGTAACAACACTTTCTTATGGCAGCCAGAAACTAGAAGCAAAGCGGATACCTGTTCTAGCATGGTTGAATGAACTGTCATGCGGATGACATGGGCGGGATATTGTTATAAGAAACCACAAAATGAAAAATTCAGGGAAACTTAGAAAGCCTTACGCATATAAACTGAGGCTTAGGACAGCAAACAGAACCAGGTGAACAATTTGCACGATACTGTCAAGAAAAGTAACATTGAAAGACATCAGAACTCTGATAAATATAGTGACCAACCACAATTGTAAAGGACTAACAGTGCAATAAGCCTTCTCCCCCTGCTGGAAAGATAGCAGACTCAAGGTGTGGAAAGTGGTATATCTTGTCAGACATGGCCAATGTGTTGGCATATTTTGTTACAATTAAAGACCATATCATTGGGAGGAGTGGGGTGGATGGAGAGTCATTGGCAAGTAACTGCGTTATAAAAAGAAAAAAGAGCATCAATAAAACATCTAAGTGCCTATTGTCCTATGAAGTTGCATAAAGTTAGTCCAGAAATACATTCATCTTGGAAAGGCATAAACTGATAAGCAATAAACTGAGCTAAGAATCAAACAGGAAGAGAAGAATGGGCTGGATTACCTTTGAGAAACTGTTCAGTGCTTTTAACACTTTAGCCAAAAACAAAAACAAAACAGAAACCAAGAGAAACATTTAAAAATGAAACACTAACAGATGTATTTATTGTCCTCTCTGAAACCAAGGCCCATCAATATTTTTCCAATAATGCTGTATGATTGTCATGGAATTCCACAGTCTCCAAAGAATTAAATATGAGGGTTACCCAAAGGGCAATACAGAAACGTGTGGTGGGCATGAGTGGGCTGCAACATATGACCAAGGAAGGATGATAAGGAAGAGAATAAAGGATGTCATCAGAGACTTCTATGCCCAGAAAGGGGAGTGAGCAAGTCATGTGACAGGAGCAAAGGATAAGGCATGGAACAGCCTACATACATGGTCCAAACTGTCCGGAGGTCTGGAGGAAGGCCCTCAGCATGTTGAGTGAAACCCCTATGGAGGATTTATAGTTAACAAACATGTATTCTGTGCCAGGTATTGTGCTAAATTCTGGAGATACAAAGAAAAGAAAAAAAAATAGTCCCTGCCCTCAAGGAGCTCACAGTCTTCATGAGGAAGTCAACATTCAAACAACTACGAACAAAGAAGATAAATTGGAGATAATACACAGAGGAAAGGTACTAGCATTACTGATTGGGAAAGACTTCTTGGAGAAGGTAGGATTTTAGCTGGGTCTTGAACCAAGTCCAAGGAAAGGCATAGATAATAGGTTGCACTATGAACCACTGCTTTGATGAACTCATGAATCTATGGAATGATCAAATTAGCCATCTTTAGTGCCCACAATAGTGTCTTGCATTTTGTAGGCACTTAATAACTATTTATGATATAGAACAGAATATCTATATGAGAAAGAATTTTATTATTATACAATGGAAAGAGGCTTGGAGCCCCTAGTTTCCAAGTCCCCACTAACCTACTGTGTGACCTTAAGCAAATCACTTTTTCTCTGAGCCTTAATTTCCCTGTCTATCCAAATGGGAGATTTGGATGGGCTATTGATGTTCTATGGTTCACTCTTCCCTCTTCCTTTTTATAGAAGAGGAACCTGAGGCTAAGAGGCACTGTGACTTGTCCACACGTATGTATGTGCATAGATTGTGTATAAGATATACTGACACAGTCCTCCTTTAGGCATCTTCTAGCATGTTGGTCACATGACACCCATGGGGACTTTCATCAGGTGACAAAGATACCAGCAACAGTTCCCCCTAGCAACTGGCAGGTGTTGGTAGTAATCCTAGGGGTGACTAAGTGGGGGAGGTGCCTTCCCTTCTGTATATTTCTTCTGTTCCTCTACACTAAGCTCTACTCATCTAGAGTTGTCCATATTTCATACCACAGAGGACGGAAAGGACAAGAACTATCCATTGGGCACAGCCACCACAGCACAACAACCAGCAGGCAAGCAAGGAGTCCCTGACCACCCCTGGGGGTGGGAGCCCATCACCCAGACCCACCACCCTCCCCTTCCTTCCAAGCCTTCTGTCCCACACTCACCCTGAAAGGTGAGGAGGGACAGGAGGGTTTCTGTTCCAATTCACAGATGTTGGGAAGTATGAGGTAATGGAGTGTTAGACTTGTAACCACAAGCCCTGGGTTCCAATCCCTGTTATTGTGTGACTGCTGGAGTCACAGCCTCTTGGGGGTTTAGTTTCCAGATCTACAAAATGAGGGAAGAATGTGTGGATTCTAGTTCTAATACTTTGTGATTCTGAATCAAGAGCATAGAAAGGGTCACAGTTGCAAAGTAGAAATGTGTGTCCATCATCAATCATCTGACTAAGAATGAGAGGCATAAAGTCATCAGAGCTGAGATTGTATAAATAGACTCAGAGAATATGGGGAAGAGGCTTGGGGAAAATCTCTGATTTTCCAGGCTGGGTATGGTCCATTCCTTCAGGCCCTTTGTTCCACAGAATCCCTGCCCTGTAGCCCCTCTAGGGGGCGGTTTGAGGAAGCCTGGAGAGAAAGAGGTGCCTATTCAGCTCCTGTATGACCAGCTCTAAGGAAAGGTTGAGGAGAAAATGTTGTTACAGCTAAAATAAAGTTTGGGGATGATCCATGTTTTTCGGTTCGCCAGACCTTTCTCCTAATCTATAATGGTGGGCTGGAGGATGTTCATTGGCATTTACTGAGTTCCAGCATCTAAGGTCCTTAGGATGAAAGGAATTGAAAGAAGATGAGGGTGGGGATTCTAGAGAAAGGAATGAAAGAATCCAGAGAACCGATAGGTCAGTAGAAATGATACAAATTAATAATGCCCTATTCTTTAGTCTCTAGAATTGTAGGACATCCATCAGAGGTCAGCTTTGGGAGGTCCCTTAGAAACTATCTTGTTCAACCTCATTTTTCAAAGAAGAAAATAGGTCTAGCGAAGGGAAGGGACTTGCCCAGGGTCCCACAGTTAGTGGTACAGCTGGGACTAACTATAGTACCTAATTCCTAGGGCAGGGCTTTATCCTCTCTAAGACCTAATCAAAGTGATGTCCAGCACATATGGTAAGAGGAGACCCCCTAACCCATACATAAGGATCTCTGTGGGCCACATATTGACAGTTTTACAATGTAATATTAATATTATCTGTTTTCTTGTGTTATTGTTTATTTTGTTAAATATCTCCCAATTGCATTTTAATCTACTTTTGTATCAGACACCTCTGTTATGATTGAAGAAGTAGACTACTGACAGTCTCCTCTGTCTGGTCGGTCAGAAGGTGGTAGAGAAGGTGGTAGGTGAAGGGAAGGAAGAGAGAGACTATCTAAGGTTAATGCAATTGCCCCTTCTCCCTGCTGGCCTAGGTCCAGCTGCTGCAACGGAGCCATCAGCTGCCAGGAAGGGTAGGAGAGTTCCATGAGACTATAATACAGATGACCAGCGCCAAGACTAACCTATCCACCCAGCTGGTGCTGAGTGAGGCACAGAAGCTACAGGTGATCCTTGCAGGGGTCAAGGAGGGCATAACACAAGAGTACTAAGGGAAGCAAGATAGCAATGCAAGCTCGTCTTCCATTGCAAGACCCCAACAGGAAAAAGTTCAGGCCCCTTGGTTGGCCATTCAAGGCCCCCTTTAGCTTGCCTTAACCCTCCCTCCACCCTCACACACACCTTTTGCTATAGCCTGTCTCCTAAATGTCCTTGAACACACATATCTCTCACAGTCTTTGCTCCCATCATTTCCTTTAACTGAAATGCCTGTCCTCTTCTCTACTCAGCCCTGACCCTCATTCGTTCAAGTCCTGAGTATCCTATAAGTTCAGAGTGATCTTATCTTCCTCTAAATTCCTAATTCATTTGTTGTACATAACCCTCATTTGGCATTTTCCATATGTTCACAACATATATGTTCATGTGTGAGTTTTGTCTCCTCCTTCAAGCTGTGAGCTCCCCAAAGACGGGGCCTAGGTCCCAGAATATGAGTTCTGTTCCTTGTTTGTCCCTGTAACAGTATGTCCACAGGACTGGGTGCACAGGAGTCAGTGGGCTCCCCATTTCCCACAAAGTATAGAAAGTCACAGAAATAATCTCTCCCCAAGAAGCTTATGACTTGAGTAGTCTTATGATCCACCTTCTTCACTTACCCCCCCCTCCATCCCACCAGATTCATAAGGAACTCATCGACCTCCACATTGAAACCAATCGCTTGAGGGAGCAATACGAGACCGACAGCTTTGAGCTGAAGTGTGAGGTGACTTGTGTGTATCTGTATCTTGTGATACCCTCTTGCCCATCCTTCTCTAGGACTAGAAACAAGGATTTGACACAGAGTTCTCAGTAGGTAAAATGGCAAACAGGGGAAAGTCCAATTCTCACTATCCTAATCTTTATCCCCACCGAGATACCCCTTTGCAGTTATGTTGTCTCCATTTTACAGATGAGAAAATGAATGCTACTTTGCCTAACATGCCCAAGATTCCATAGAGTAAGAAGTAAGACCCAGTCCTCATAACTCCCTGCCTAGAGCTTCTTCCATGGAACTGCCACCAGTCCCAGAACCTACCAGTCATCCTTCTGGGTGACCTTGGGACCTTGGATGGGGAGAAGGATAGGATGGGGTTGCAAATGAAGACAGGGGAAGAATAGGGCCATTGCTGCCCTTTCACAGTGACCCTGCTCCTCCACAGATTCTAACACTGGAGAGTAGAGTCCTAGAGCTGGAACTGACTGGGGAGAAGGCTGGTCATGAACGGGTAGGGCTGGCAGAGCAGCTAAAGCTACTGGAAGGCAAGTGTCAGGAGCTATCAGATGCTTACATCAGCCTTGAGAACAACTACCAGACCCTGGCCAAGCAACATGAACCTGAGGTGAGGGTTCAAGAAGTCATATGGGAATCCTGGGCTTCCTCCTTGGGTTTCCAGCCAGCCCTTAGAGGCCTAAGTCATTTTGAGTCTGCCCCATGAATTCAGCCTCCTCTGAGCAATCCTGACCTGTCCCCAAAGAGCCAGAGTAGGCTATCTAGCAAAGAGGCTTAGGTAATAACTGTTTCTTCCTTGTCTCTGCTCCTAGGATATGACCCACTTGACAGGTTCCCTTCCAGGAATAAGCTCCCTTAGCCCTGAGGAATTCATCCCAGGCACACTGCTATTAGCTTCTCCACCCTCCTCTGTTCCACATCTGGGTCACATCTAGAATAATAATAATGAGTAATGACAATAACTAGTCTTTTTATCTCACTTTAAGGCTTACGAAGTGTTTCATACATGTTATCTCATTAGCTCTTCCCAACTCTGTGAAGTAGGTGCCATTATTATCTCCATTTTACAGATTAGAAAACTGATGGTTGAGAGTGTTTAAATGATATGTCAAAAATTAATCATGTCTGAGCCAGGTTTCTAACTCAGATCTTCCTGACTCTAAGAACAATACTCTTATGTGCTCTGCCACCTAATTGCCTGGGTACTCTGAGATGAGAGGAAGAAATCTAGAGACCTGAGTTCTAGTCCTTACTCTACTACTTAATTTCTATGTGACCTTGAACAGATCACGCATGTCCCATCTCTGAGTCTCATTCTGCAAACTGAGAAGATGGACTAAACTTTAAGGATCCTTCTCTCAGCTTTAACACTGTAATCTGAGCGTCCCTGATCACAAAGTCACAAAGAGTCTCATTTCAAATATGTAAAATACTCACGTGATTGGGATAGTGAAAAGGGAGAGAAATGTAACTTAATTTACTATTTTTTTTAACACAATATCCTTCCCACCTCCATGTCCTTTTCCAAAAAGTTACAATCAAGTTGACCTGGGCCTTTGGGAGAATACCTTCTGCATTCATCATACTGGCAAAGATGGTATTCTTTTTGGGTACCTCAAAACCCCTGTAGGTCAAAGGACTCATCCTACTCCAGCAGGTAGAAGCTGAGACCCAAAGAATAAACACCCATCCTTGGCCCCAAGACAAGGCAGGGAAGAATGCTGTCCTGAGTCCTGAGCACAACGTGGAAGGCCAAGAGCTGGGGCAGAACACAGGACTTTCTTTCCCTTGATGCCCTGCAGGTGCCCCGGAGGGAGGAGCAAAGCCTAGAGCTGTTTACCACATCTATGAAAAAACACTCTTTCCCAGTCCAGCCAAAACCATCATCTTCTTCCCAACCTTCGGAGCTTGGAGCAGCTGCTAAGATAGCTGCCAAACCAGAGAGAATCAGATTGTTGGTACAAGGGTTCACTCATCAGAAACTCAAGGTGGGTTATGCCAAGAAGTCCCTCAGTCAGCACCACTGAATGAGTTTCCACTGAAGATAGATCCCTAAACCAGGCATGCTAGGAACTGAGGGGGGAAAAAACCTAATAATAGTAGCTAGAATTTGCATAGTGCTTTAAGGTTTGCAGAGTGCTTTATTTGCAAAATGCTTTACATGTGCTCTCAGTTGATCCTCACAACAACCCTGTGAGAATATGGATTATTATCCCCATTTTACAGATGAGAAAACTGAGGCTCAAAGAAGTTATATGATTTGTCCAGTGTGACACAGCTAGCAAATTTCTTAAAGTAGACTTTGAACTCAAGTCTTCCAGCACTCTATTCATGGCACCACCTACCATCACTCAAGTAGCTATTTGATTGGGGAGTTGCAGGGAGAGGAAAATTTAAACATAACTGGGCAAAAGTTTCCTGAAAGAGCATATACTATAAGGAAGTGGGCTAGAATTTAATCTGGGACAACTTCCTGAAGGAGGAGGATTCTGAATGGGTGTTTGGGAGAACAGGGACACAGACTAATAGTTAAGCTCATAGAAATAGCTGTGCCACCAGAGCTAGGCATCTTTCATTTGCCTTTCCCACTATCCTCAGACAGAAGACATCATCACCTCTGAACAAGAGCAGAAGAAAATGGAGAAGGTGGTAAGTGTACCAGGCCCAAGTTCCCCTTCATTTCCCTTGGGGGAAGACAAGGGGTCAAATTTCAAGTGTATAAAATATTCACAAGATTGGAACAGTAAGAAAAAATAGAAATGTAACTTAACTCACTAATTTTTTTTAACACAAAATCCTTCCCACCTCCATGTCCTTTCCCAAAAAGTTACAATCAAGTTGGTCCGGCCTTGGGGAGAATACTTTCTGCATTCATCATACTAGCAAATATGGTATCCCTATTCCCAGTGAAGTCAAGGAGATGATCAAGAATATTTTAATGAGGGGCAGCCAGGCAGCACAGTGAATAGTGCACTGGCCCTGGAGTCAGGAGGATCTGAGTTCAAATCTGGCCTTACACTTACTTAGCTGTGTGACCTTGGGCAAGTCACTTAACCCCAATTGCCTTTCCTTCCTCCCTCCATTAAAAAAATGTTTTAATGAGTTCCAAACACTCTATATCTGGGGAGCAAAGGAGTGTTCAGTAGACCAAATGGGTATACATGCACCTTTCTCCAGGAGCATATCCCAGAAGAGAGGTGAGTTTGGGAAAGCATTACCTAATACTTAGGTGAATCCCTGAGTCTCTAGCAGCATTATGCTTCCAAATACTGTTCTCAGAATGGCCCGGTAGTCTCTGGAAAATGGCCCAGGGCTCTGAAAATTAGACTAGAAGAACATAGGTCTGGGTGTGTGACCTACAATATGCCAAGTAAGGCCTAGTTATAAGATGCCCACTTTTAATATGCAACCTGAGGCTGATTTATATGACAGCTTCTAACAAGTCCATTTATGCCAACTTCAAATATGTCCTCATGTACAAATGAATATATAACTAGAAGCAAAGCGGTAGCCAATGACTGGGAACAAGAATTGTCTCACTACAGTCTTTGCCACCTGTAGCTCTCTTCCTGGGGACGGCCACAGATGCTGGCCAGCCAAGAGCACATTAGGGAAGAGGTGGAAAAGATGAAGCTACTGCAGAAGACCCATCAGGAGAAGCTGGAGGAGAGAGTGTAAGTGGTCAGACCAGCGTGGAGGGAGGGAGCAGCCTCTGGGTTTCAGTATGAAAGAGATTATTTTGAAAGGAAATAAAAAATTATTCTACTTTATTAACCTGCAGAGCAGTATACTTTTTATAGAACTTAGAATCACAGCACATAGATTGTTAGAACTGGAAAAAACCTTAGAACATTCAATATCCAAACTAGAAAAGGGACCTTAGAATGAGACCCAGAGGGAAAATAATTCATATAAAATTACACATTGAGTTAGTCCTAGAACTGGGGCTAGAACCCACGTTTTCTTATTCTCATTACAGACTCTTTCCATACCATACCTTTTGTTACATCCATACATTCCCCCACAAGAGACTGTAGAGGTTCAAAATATCAACAAGCTATAGAAGGACAGGGTGGAAGATAGATCCCTACCATATACCCATGATACCAGAATCACTCCCATCTTAGAAGTGTGCTGCCATTGACTCCTTGGCAGCCTAATGCCTTCCCCCAGGGCCAAGGCAAATGTCCAAGGAAAGGTCCAGCTGCTAAGGTCTACCTCCCTCATCAGCCCAAGCACCAGAGGGTCAGAGTAAGAAAGAGATCCTTCAGGCTCTTCCTCCTTTCTCAGAAGAAAAAGCAAGAGAAGGAAAGCATGAGCTGGGCCACTCAGCCATCTAACCAACCATCATTTTACCTTCTCTCCACCTCATCCCTGACTGCTGAGGCCTGGCCATTGGCAGGGACAAAGGAGAAAGGACAGACATCCTGGGGCATACCTAAGCATAGAAAGGTTCCATGTTTAGGCACCAGAGAAATGAACAGAGCTTTTCCCAAATTGTCTCTCAGTTCTTCACACACACACACACACTCTCTCTCTCTCTCTCTCTCTCTCTCTCTCTCTCTCTCTCTCTCTCTCAGACTCTGGGTTGGAAGGACTTTAGAGATGATTATGTCTGGTCCCGTTGACTGTGTTTGTCAGAGCTGAAGCACATGGGAGTCACTAATCCTGCCATGAGCCATGTTTGCCTACCTTATATCTTCAGGGAAGTGCTGGGAAGAGAACTCCAGGATGCCAAACAGGAGATCCGTGGCACACAGCACAAGATGGATGAACAAGCTATGGTGAGCCAGTAATTACTTTTTTCCTGGTGACCCTTCACAGGATGGATCAGAGAGCATTTAGAGTTGAAAGAAGCTGTAGTGATTTTTAAAATCTAATCCCATCATTTTACAAATGAGGAACCTGTGGCCCAGGGAGGGGAATGGGTTTCTCCATGGTCACACAATAGTAGAACCATAATTCAAACCCAGATCTTGTGACTCCAATTTCTATACACAATGACTAGGCAATAAGAAGCTGGAGTTTATCACTGAGACTGGCTGCTACATGGGGACCTGGGCAGGTGACTGTGGCTTTAAGTGTCAAACTCATAACTATGCTGGTCATTAATCCCAGACATTTCTCCAGATTCTGAAAACTAGTGTCTTAAATATATATATTTTTAAATATGCGAACTAGTTTGAGCTATGGCTCAGAAAGCCATGTAGATAAGGGGTTGGGAAGGAGGACCTTGGCAAGTACCATGTTAACCTCAAGCCCCTGCCTCCTAACATGTCCTTCTCTACTTCCTCCAGGCACTGTCTGCTTCCCAGAAGCAGCTTCAAGAAGTGGAGAAGGAGAATTCCAGACTGCAGCAACAGCTGAAGATGATGAATGAAGAGTATCGAACCAGGCTTCTGCACTATGTGAAGAAGATGGCTGTAAGAACATAAGACAATGAGATGGGCAAGAGACTATAGATGGGGTCTGGGGGGAGTGGACAAGGCCATTTTTTTCATGAGGATTGGATAGGGAAGGGTTAAGGGAGATCAGCCCATGTCAGGGCTTATCTGAGTCAATTATGGTCCAGACTGACCCAGGCTATAAGAATCCTGATGAGTAGATACTGTATTATCCAGTACGAAGTAGAGACAATTCTTGCAATCAAGGAAGAGTTGGGGTGGTTTGAGGCTGGGTTTGAGAGAATTTCGAGTAGTGTTCATGGTAGGTCCAAGTGGATTGACAGTGGGTTCCAAGAGTATTACAGGTGAGTTCTGATTATGTCCTCAAGATGATTTTTCTTGGTAAGAATTGGTCTTAGAAGAACCCTCCGTAAGGCAGTCTCACAAGCCCCTAGAAGAAGTCTTGTTCTACCAGTGGCCCAGTTCAGCAACATTCCCCACTTTCTCTCGGGCTTCCATGGCTTGTCCAACTAGTCACACTTTCCATTTTTCTGGGGACCATGGACAGTCTTACATGGACAACACTACCCAGGGCCACCAAGGGCCTCCACAGACAGATGCTGCAGAGCCAGGAGCAATGAAGAAACTCTTGGATGGAATGCTAAATGACATTCAGGCCTCAAACCGAAGCCGAGAACAACAACTGGCCAAGGTTGCCCGGAACTACAAGAAGAGGATGGAGAGCCTGATGAAGAGTCATGAGAGCCTGCTCAATGCCTACAGGTTTGGTCTTCCAACACTTCCCCCTAAATGGGCCCAGAGCGCCACCAGGCCAACCCTGTCCCAGCTTTCTGGCCCTAATGCCATTTCTATGGGGCAAAGAGTACAAGGTCAAAAGTTCCCATTGTTTTTTTCCTCTCAAGAAAGGAAAATCTTGGCATGTCCATTTTAGTCCCTTTGTTGGGGTAAGGAATGAGGGGTGGGGAGCTCCTTGCAAACACAGCCCTCTTCAGGAGGAAATTGTGGAGAGCTCACTGGGACAAGCTGGATGTGGGTAACTACCACATGCAACCAGGGCTACATCTGAATCTTTCTGGGGTTCTGTGGGCAACAATCAAAGCAGTGGGTGACAGGGTGAGCCTGGCTTAGGGTCCTGAGAGAGCAGATTAAGGCCTGGGGTGGTCCCAACATGGAACCTGGTCCTTTGGAAGCCCACTTCACCATCAACGAGGTTCATCTTCAGTCCAACCTAACCCAAGAGCTCAATAAGCTTCGTGAAGACAAGGCTCAATTGGAGACTCAAATTCAGGAACTTCAGGCCCAGGTAAAGCTCTAAACCACTTTGATCTCAACTGAATCCACATGACACCTCAAAAAGGCTGAAGAGTTTATTTACCCACAGTTAGACAACAAGGCATCAAATAGAAACCAATGTTCCTGGGTGTTCCATATAATTTTATTCAGCCAATTCAGAAAAATCATAGAATATCAGAACTGAAACAAAGGATAGAAGTTACTAAAAGAAAGATTTTTACTTCATAAGAGGAAAAGTTGGCCAGTAGAAGTATCCAGACAAAGAATGGACTCCTGAGATATTGTGTTTCCCATTATCATTCAAGTAGAAGTTAGATAATAACCATTTGTTTGGAAATATTCTAGGAGAAATTCCTGCTCAAGGTATGGGTGAGACTAGATGAACCATAAGATTCCTTACAACCATGATGTCCTATGATACATGGAACACAACAAGAGCCTGGAAAATTCAAATAGCTCATTTTAGCCTATAGTTTCATCCTCTTTATACCCAATACAGAAGCAAAATGGAAAGTTTTTCCTTCTCCTTGCCCTTATCCCCCAAGGAAAGGGCTCATGTTCATAGATTATAGGTTTATAGTTGGAAGGGACCTTAGGGGCTATCTAGTCCAACCCTTTCATTTTACATATAATGAAATTGAGTCCCAGAAAGCACCATACCCAAGGTCACAAAGGTAATAACAAGAGGCAGAGCCAGGAATTGAACCTAGACACCAAATTCAGAGCTCATTCCATTGTGCTGAATTAATTAAAAGGTAGCCAGATATCTTTGGGAGATGTTTCTAGTTTTCTGAGGCTGTCACCAAGGATTATCCAACAAAATGCCAGTGTCAAAGATTTCATACAGGATTGACTGGATCAATGACCTGAGTCAGAGTGGCACTGAAAGAATAGAGACTGAAAGAAAAAAGGTATTAGAATTGTTTGTGACTTTTTTGTTTCCCACAGAATGGATCCAACAAAGCCTCTGATTTGGGAGCATCTTTGCCTAGGTGAGTGTCCCTGATATGTGATCAGACATGCTCCACAGCCCAAAACGGGAGCTGTGGTAGAGATGAGTAGGAGTGACGACTATGCCCTTATTTGGGGCTAACAACCCAAGAGTTAGATGCTGATCTTGAAGAGGGAAAAGGAGGCAATAAGAAGGGAATAGGACAAATAGAGGAACAGGGCAAGAGATGTATGGGATGGACCACCCCTCCCCTGGCCTCATTCTTCATAAACTTCACCTCCTCTCCTTTTCTAAGTGTACCCAGCTTAGAGGACCCCAGGCAGACCCAGAAAGCACTAGGCTCAGTCAGGCAAGCTGGGTTTGAATCATGGGCGAGCTATAGTATTACTATTTGATGCCTAATGGGTCATGACAATTTTTTGAACTTGAAATTCCTCATCTATCAAATGGAAATAGTATTTGTCCTGCCCCTGCTCATTTAGTGGCCCAAATGAGCTATTAGATGTGTAATCACTTATTCACTCATTCAACAACTATATATTGAACACTTTCTGTGTGTAGTCCTGTCCTTGATGCTATGTGGATGGGAAGCAACTAATCATACACCAGTAGGTTAGGGTGGGCATGTTCCTGCCTGAAGTCAAAGGCAGGGGTTTTCTCAAGTGAGCCCAGCTCCCTGCAGGCATTCCACTGACCACCAGAGAGCATCTGTGCAGTAGCAACAAAGCCTTGGAGGCCCAGAAAACAGACTTCTAAAGGAAGGACCTTCAGATGTAATCTTATCTGATTGTTCTTGCAGCATGGATCTCTTTTCTACAATATCCCTGACAAGCGGTCATTTAGCTTCCAGCTTAAATATCTTCAGTGACTATGAATTCATTACCTTTCAGTGAAATCCATTCCTTTGTGGGATAGCTGAAATTTCTAGGAAATTCTTCCTAACAGTATGATTAAGCTAAAATCTGCCTCCCTCTGTTTCCTGTAACAAATGTTGCATTTGATGTGATATTTCTATAACTACAGAATTACACTGTATTTCACATAGCACTTGTAGGTTGACAAAGCACTTTCTCCACACCAATCCTAAGAGGGCAAAGCAAGTCGTCTTCATCTTGCAGATGAGGAAGTAGGGCTAAGAGACTCACCATGGCCATATCGCTAGTCAAGTGTTGGAGGCAAGATTCAAATCCAGTTCTCTTGACTCCAACTCCTGCGTTCTTCCCATTCCTTTGTCAAATATGGCATTCAAGACCACACTATTCCAGATAGGGTCTGAACAAGGTAGAAGATACAGTACTATCACCTATGATATTCGGGAACCTTTGGCTACAATCTATAATAACATCCTGTGTTCTATGTAGTTTTATAGCAATGCCTTGACCATTCTTTTCATCTGAGTCATTCTAATCACCTGACACGTAGCTCCAGAAGGAGACTTACGATTCTCATAGCTGATTGTCTTGATAGTACACAAAGCGCTTCACATTTTCTCATATGATCTTCACAATAACCCTATGAGTTAGGTTATGTATTATAATTTCCATTTTACAGCTAAGGAACCTGTGTTAAAGCTTTGGAGCCTATAAGTGGCAGAGTTGAGACTTTGCACAGCACCATGAGGAAGGTGGTCAGATCAAGTGAGGCCCAAGGGTGCCAAGTTCATGCTCCACCACAGCAAAGTTCTATTATATAACCTTCCAAAGTAGGAGGCATTGAGTAGGGGATAGGGCCAGCTGAAGCCAGAGAATAATCTTCAAATGTGTGGAGAGTCCCATTGCCTGCCTTATGAGATCACAGACTTACTTGAATTACTACATCTTCCACATATGCTCTTTTTTTCTCTCCTAGGGATGAAGTAATCTGGGCCAAAATCCAGAAGCAGCTTCAAGAGTTCACAGAAAACACTCAGGTAGTAGATGTTTCAGAGGGAAGACTCTAGGGCTGATCCAATTATTTCCTCAGCCTGACAATCTTCCAATCCTCCTCTACTCACCATCCACCATCTAAGAGACAGCCCAAGGGTGAAGTAATTAGTTCAGATCAAAGCTGCTTCTTCCCCTTGAGAAAGGGCAGAAAAGCTAGGGTTCCCATCTTAGATCTTTGGGCACAAGACTCACCACAGCCTAGGATGCCATCCTCTCTCTGGGAGATATGCTAGGGTTATACCTGACCTCCAATATAGATGATGGATATGACCTGGAAATAGTTCTCTGTTGTCCCAAGATCAACACTTATTTTTCTAGTCCTGTTCTGACTATAGCTAAATGAGGAACTTTCATAGACTCTTACCATGAGGCCATCTAGCTTTCTCCCTGCTTAAAACAGGAATCCCCTCTCCTAATAAGCAACCACATTGCCTCTGCTTGAGCACCTCCAATGAAGAGGAGCCCATAAGGTGCAGTCCATTTCTGAGCAGCTTTTTTTAAAATCAAAGTTCTTTCTTATATTGAGCCAAAATCTGTCTCCAACTACCCTCTATTGATTCTAGCTCTACCCAATAAGGCTAAACAGAACAAGTCAAGCCCTCTTCCCCCTGAGGGCCCTTCAGATATGTGAAGACGCTGATTATATTTGGGATTTGGGAGACCCATGCCCAATCATCTCAAATTTAATTCTAAGTGATTTATCATTCACTACCCTGTTAAGGTCATTTGCTAAGAAAGGGATGAGCTAAGTTTGATTGGGCAGAGGAAGGGGGAAAAAATGTGGCCCTCTGCCCAGCCAACTATGAGGAGCCATTATTTTGGGGAGACCAGTACTTGAATTAACAAAGTACCAGTCGGAAGGTGACAGTGCCCTTCCCTGCTAAATAAGATCCTAGCAATAGCATTGTTGCTATTGTTTAGTCACTCAGTCATGTCTAACTCATGATCCCATGGACCCTACTGTCCATGGAGATTTTCTTGGCAAGGAGTGGTTTGCCATTTCCTTTCCCAGTGGATTAAGGCAAAGAGAGGTTAAATGACTTGCTCAGGGTTCACGCAGCTAGTGTCTGAGGACAGATTTTATTTCAGGTCTTCCTGACTCCAGGCCCAGGGCTCTATCCACTGGGCAACCCAGCTACCCACCAATGGCATTAGCTATTAGCAATAGTCACATTTGTGAAAGGACCACTGATAAGCTGGAGTATTACAACAGCATAAACAGGAGTAGGGGGAGTGTCAAAACCCACCCAATAAGCCTATATTATCTAATATGTGCCAACCCCAAAGAGTTCTTTCTCTCAAGGTGTTTGAAGCTAATATCTTGCAGGGAGGGAAGGGAAGAAGAAGGGGAAGATGGGGGGTAGGGCAAGAGAAGGAAAAGACGTGTACCTTATATCACAAAGGAGAGGTCTGGACTATGCTTTGAGGAATCATGACCGTAGAGAGATCGTTTTGATTAGTCAGATTGTTTACAAACCATGGAGATGGGAGAGGGCAGGGCAAGAATAGGGAATAGAAGGTAGTTTAATTTGGCAGGAATAGAGGGGACATGAAAGGGAGTTAATATGAGATAAAGCTAGAAAGATAAACTGGAGCCAGTTTATAAAAGATTTTAAATATGAAGACTAGAAGCAGCAGATTAGAATAGAGGAGTGGGTGCTCAGCTTGAAGCCAGGAAGCCCTGTAGTGTGAGTCCTGGCTTAGACATTAGTTGTGTCTCTGCAAAGACACTTAACCTCTCCCTACCTCAGTTTCCTCATCTGTAAAATGGGGATAACAGCACCTACCTCACAAAGGTGTTGCATCAAATCAGGCAATATGTGCAAAGTGACCTACAATCTTAACTTTATTTTACAATCATAACACACAAAGATCAGCTGAAGTTATTGTAAACAATTAGCCTGGAAATGAGAAAAAAGCAGGGGACATTACCACTGGCTTTTAATATCTGAAACACTAAGGTGCAAAAGGCATTAGGCTTGTTTTCCTTGATTCCACAGGGAAGAACCAGAGTAGTTGGTGAATGTAAGAAACAGGACTTAACAATTAGAACTATTAAAATATGGAATGGGCTACCTCTTCAAGTAGTGAGTTCCCTAGCACAAGAAGTCAAACCTAAGTTGAATGGTCAATTGTCAGGCATGTTGTTGAGGGACATCTTGCTTTAGACAGAATTTGCACTAGAGGACCTTTGAGATCCTTTCCATTGTTGAGATTCAGTGAGTCTGTTCCCTCTCCTTGTTACAGAACGAGCTAGAGAAGGAGAAGAGCCATTTGTGGAGCCGGGCCTTGGTGGCAGAAGAACAACTCTCCCAACTGCAAGAGTATGTGGACAAACATCTAGGCAGGTGAGCCAAGGTGGAGCTGCCCGAGCGGAGCCCAGCACTATGGCTGTAAGGCAGGGCTACTCTTCCCACCTGAGCCCTTAAAGACCCTCAGACCATCACCTCACCTCCCAAAAGCCACCTTCATCATCCCACTTGATAAGGCACAAGAATGTAGCTGTTACTCTGCAACCTTTATCTCAAGTTGTTCATTGCACTCAACAGCCCTTCTGTCCCTGCCTCTTCCACATAAGAAGTAATAACCTTTCTTTCAAAAATACCTGGAAACCAGTAGTTTAGTGCTAGTCCCATCAAAACCAGGACCCAGACCTCCTGGGGATTATGTGTTCTCTCTCCCCATTACCCTTCCCTGCCTCTCTTGGCAGAAACAAGTAGAAAAGAGTATCCTGGTGGACAGATGTATTGAAATCCAAAGTCCCCTAAGAACTAGGATGATGCCATTTGGGATAGATGCTAATCCCAGCACCAACATAAAGAATATGTGAATGGTCAGATCTGGCAACATTCAGAGCAGGGGGTTACTGGGAGAGAGACCTGACCTAGGGCAAAACTGTCTTCCCTGAACTCTCTTTACAGGTACAAGCAGGAGATCTTGAGGCTGAGGAAGCTTCTGGGGAATGAGTCCTCATAGGCAGCTGAAAGCCAGTTTCCTTAAATCCTCAGAGCCAAAGCATCACCAACCATTAGCTGCACCTACTCCCAAGAACCAGCTGGAGGAACTGGCCCTAAAAGCCTATGGGCAGGGACCTCCACATGGATTTCTGGAGCATTAGGGATGGGAGTGAACTCTAAATCTGCAGATGGGAGGCATCCCAATTTTCTCAGAATTTTGTGCCTACCATTACTGTTAATGCATTATGCCTTCCTACAGTGGTCCTAGACCTTGCACTAGGCCATCACTGTCACAGTAGGAGCAACCTGGAACAAGACTCTAAACTTTGGGGCCTTGTATCCCAGAATGATTTTTGAGTTCTCTGTACCCTGAAGCCCACTCACAACGACTGGGCTCCCTAATTTGCTGTCTTTGAGGGGAAAAGACATTAGAGCAGTGGTTCTCAACCTTCCTAATGCCGTGACCCTTTAATACAGTTCCTCCATGTTGTGGTGACCCCCAACCACAAAATTATTTTTGTTGCTACTCCATAACTGTAATTTTGCTACTGTTATGAATCATAATGTAAATATCTGATATGTAGGATGTATTTTCATTGTTACAAATTGAACATAACCCACAGGTTGAGAACCGCTGCATTAGAGGAAATAAAACAATCTGGGGTTTAGAAAAAACTATGGAGGGGAAAAAATAGTAAAGTAGTTGTTGGGAGGGGATACTAAGTTTCAGCAGTAGTCAAGAGAGCATCGAAATGTTAAAAAACAACTTTTATTGTGTTCAAATGTGAACCACAGGAAACAAGTTTCAGTTCTTGACCTTTTGTTGCCAGTGAAAATCTTCACAAGTGGTCCTGAATTTCCCTCAGCTGCCGACTCCTAATAATCAACTGCATCTCAAGTACAGCTCTAGCTTGGAGCACATCCTGGTTCTCTATATGGTTAAGGGAGGTGAAATCCTTGGTTCTAACAAGGGCTGCTAAGGTGCCCTTCCATATAACGCAGAGAGCCCCTCTCATGAAGGGAACTGTACCTCCCCAAAACCTAGACAGGTGTTCCCTGTAGGAAGGTAGTTCCCCTCATCTCCATGTTTTGCCGGATGAGTTCAATATCATAAGCCCAAACCTTGTCCAGGCCCTCACCAACTGTGGCTACTGGCTCCCAGTTGGGAAGAGGGAATCGACCAGATACCACTCGGGCCTTGTTGGGCAATTCCGCTAGTAATTTGGTTTCCAGGAGAGGGAGCTGTGGAAAAAGGCCAAGTCAGGAGAGAAGTAACCTGTAAAAGGCAAGGGGGTAGGGGAGGGGACTCAGTAACAAGGATAAAGGATTGGTTTAAAGCACAGGGTCACAGGAGCTAGGAAAAAGCTGATCTGGCCCCAGAAGGTTGAAGTTCAAAGCCAGTAACTTTGTGGTTGGTCTTCCACCCCTAGGGTCAAAATAGGTCTTCCCAAAGATCTTTAAATCTGGTTGCTATGCTTTCCTCCAAAGTGTTCCCATTCCATCTCACAGACACTGAAATGTCTTTGGGGTTCCTAGCAACATCCAATGCCAGTCCATTTGGGAACAGCCTGCTGATTTTTCACGGGGACTGCTAGAGAAACAAGCAGACGTTGGCTGTGAAGCCAAACAGATGGGGCACTGGCCCACAATGCAACAATTACCTCAGTTTGAATCATTCCCTAGCCCTGGGAATATTTTAGTTCAACAAATCCCATGGCCCTAGAGTCTCTAGAAGTTCTCAGACATACCACACTGGGAGCCAGGAACACTGTGACGTTTTTGCAGTCAGCCAGGTTCACCTGCAGAAGAGATATATGGCTGTTTAGGAGAGACAAGGACAAAACGACAGCCACAAGCGACTCAGAGACTGCTTTGCAGATGTCTTCTACTTTTATAATACCTAGAAAAGGGAACCTTTGTGCACTACCTGAGGACCCTAGAAACCTGTAAACATGTGTCTATTTCATATTCCCAGCAATTAAAATGGCTCCTCAACTTCAGGGGAACCAGGAGATAGCAGGCCATTGGCCTAAGGCATCTTCTCTAGCTTTTCTTTCTCTGCTGATGGCCTCCAATTCCAATGCTGAAGTTATGCTAAACCAATGACTGTTTCTAGCCTTTGAAAACATCTATCTGGTTCAGCTGTCCCTAAAGCCTAAGGAAGTATCTTATTAGCAAGTGATGATATATCTTAAGTCATCCAAACTAGACTGTGTTTAAGTAATTCAAAGAGGCCAGAGGTCCAGAACCCCTAGACCACAGAATCACTTAGGGAATGGGGAAGTAGCTCATTTCCAAGTGGCTTGGAAATCCATGTTATTACTCAAACACAGATCTGCCTAAGGGTGCTAGATAAAATAAGATCATGGAAAGAGAATTAAAGAGGTTAAGTCCCAGCTTGCCACTACTTCACTGTGATCTTAAGGAAGTTATCTTCCTTCTCTGGGTTTTAGTCTCCTCCTCGGAAAAATGGGTGGGTGGGGATGGTGCTGGAGTATATGGTCTCTTTTATAAGATCCTTTTCAGGTCTGAAAGTTTTTAACTCTTTAAGATGTGTGGGAAGATGAGAAAGATGAAATAGTCACCTCCTACCACTAGATTCGCTAAGTCCCTGGCCCTGCTCTAGCTTTGAGTATGCTGGCTTCCTGGGCCAATCAGTACTTATGTGTCCTGTTGACCCATTACTCACCCCCAACTAACTAGAATCCTCAACTACAGAGAGAGAAGGAAGAGTATTAGAGCTTCAATTACCTTCCAGAGATTCTCCTTCTGGTAGGAAACCTTTTGAATACAACCAGCCTGCCATGCATGGAACCGGGAAAGCCAAAGAAGCCAGGGGTTCAGTTCATAACCCACAACAGGAAAGAATCCTTGTCTGTATGCTGCCAAAACCTGTAGTACCAAACAATGAGCACTCCCTACCATATCCCTCAAGGATCAGGGAAGGTGTCGGCTGGAGACAAGGCAAAACTAGGTGTCATGAACTTGAGCAAAGATAGGAATAGGGAAAAAAGCAGCATAGAGTGAATGGTATCCAGAAGAGCCTCTCACCTGATGCAGGGGACTGGGGCCTACAAGATGGAACATGGGAAAAGAAATCAGATTCTTTAACATGTTACTCAAGGCCTCCACATTCTAGCTCATTATTCTCTGAGCTTGTACTACTTCAGTGCCTTTGCTGATAACCTTCCCTTTGCCTGGAATGTTCTTCTCCCTGACCTCAGCCCACTGAAATTCTACCTACCCCTCAAGATCCAGTTCTAATGCCATCTCCTCCATGAACCTGTCCCTCTCTCACCAACTGGAAATGATCACTCTCCACAAATCTCTCATTACATTTTGTTTGTACTTTTCTTATGCATTCATCATACTATTTGTAATAGTTAACCTATGTGTATGTTTTATCCTACCCCAAAAAATTTCTCCTGAAAATACTAGACTGGATTCTTTTTGACAGTAATGACAACTGTTCATCTCCCCCCAGTGCTGGACTCTGCTGGTAACAGATGGTTAATAAATGTTTGCAGAATATGCTTAAATGAACAGGGAGTAGAATAGTCTGAAAGGAACTCTATGCCCCAACCAGAAAGAACAGAGAAAAGGAGTAGAAAGAGGAATTTTTTTTTTCCTTCTTACAATCCTGCCATCACCAGAACCCAAGTCCACCATCTTGCCAGAGCGGCCTCGAAGAAGACTCAGAACGTTCTCTACTTGCTGCCTACTTGCTGGGACATAAGGTACCTGGAAAAAAAAAAAACAGAAAGAGCACAAATTTGTAAGCTGCTCTTCCATTACCATCTTACCCTTCTCCCCACCAAGGCCAACTTACCTGAAGCTTCAGGGGCACTTTTCGGAAACCAGGCATAAGGAACCCTGCCCAGAAGGTATAGGCAAATAAGCCAGTGCCAGCTGCCACTTGTAAGATACCCAGTCCTCCAAGGTGGCGCCCCTGTAGTTCTGCCATGGCCTCTCCAGGATCATCTTGGTCCATTTCTAAAAGGGGAGTAATATGTAAACTAGCTTCTGATCCCCAACTTTCTGCCCCTATTCTCTACTGATGCCTGGTTATTTCTCTTCCTCCCTACCCTACCCCACCCTGAATCCCTCACTTCCTATTCGAGGAGAGGCCTTACCAGATAAGGCAAGGACAGTTAAGCCCTTGGCATAAAAAAAGCTTAATAGTCACACTGATAATGAATCACCCCTTTCTACAAACTAGCATATAAAAGGAAAAAAAGTGTGATTCAGAACCACTGAGTTAGCCCACAGAATACATTGTGTCACCAACTCCAGTGTATTGGGTCAATCTGACAAGGAACAACCCACTTTGGAAGCCACTGGAGCTCAAAAGTGAGGGTATTAGCACATGTTAGGAGTAAAGGGGACAATGGTTCTTAAACTTTAAAGTAAGTACTGGAGCTACACTGATTTTTTGCACAACAGAAAACCCACTAAAATACAAAAAAAATCCTCATTACCTGGTAAAAATCATAACAGCTTATTATTGCTATTAAAATAATTGACTTTATTGTGAAATCTGAGGAGTTAAGTATAAAAACCAAATCTGCTCACTCCCAGCTCCTCAATGCCCCTATAAATCATCTAAAAGGTGTGAGCCCTCTACTCCACAACATCACAACAGGAGACAAAGTAATGCAATGTGGATGTGCCTTACTTTTAAGATTTTTACAAAATTATACAAAATCAGAGATGGAATGGGCTTCCCCTTAAGAGATCCTAATGCAAACCTGTTTTGCAGCAGTGACTAAAAACCCAGAAAAGGGAAGAAATTTGCTCAAGTTCCCATGAGTCAGTAGAAGAACCAGGTTTGCAAACCTGGGCTCCTTCCATGATGATGAAAACTAAAATGAAATTCTATGATGCCAACCCTATTTTAAATATCCTATTTGGATTTGCTATTTAAAGGAACACAGTGATGTATCCTTTTATAATCACCCCTTTCCCTCAACCTTGTTTGTCCTTTATGCATGCAATTTTTAACACTTGCCTAAAGTAAGATTCAGAATCTAAGAGTTGGGTTAGACTATCTAGTTCAAAACACACTTTAATAAGAATCCCTTCTATAGCATACCAGACAAGTAAAGAAACATTTTAAGTCATTCAAAGGAGACTCTCTTTAACCAAATCATGGTCATCCAGCCTTTCTTTGATGACCTGTAGGGACAGAACCCACTACTTTGCAAGGCAGCCTATCTCCACTTTCCTTAGATAATTGTTTGTAGTTTTTCCTTCCCAGAGATCCTAAATCAGGCTCTCTGACACTTTCACTTATTGCTTCTAGTTCTGTCCTCTGGGGTGAAGCAGAACAAGTATGTGCCCTCTTCCATTTGATAACTCCTCGAATAGTTGAGGTCAGCTATCATGACTGGATGTTTTTTCCAAATGATTCCCAATTCCTTTTACTGATCCCTATAAGGCATGAATCATTGAAAGCTCTCCTTTGGATGCTATAAATGCTCTTCTTTAAATGTGGCATCCAGAACTAAAATATTCCAAATGTGATCTGGGCAAGGTAGATAGAATACATCGGGCCTAATTATCACATTCCCCCCCTCCCCACTCCGAAAACTGTGCCACTATTAATGGAGCCTAAGACATTATTAATGGTGTGACTTTTCTGCAGCTCCACTCAGCCCTTCTATTTTGGCCAGAACGATCGACCTGTGGGGTGCCTCCCACCCCATCCCTTCAAACCAGCCTAAGCAGACAGGCCTCTCAATGAGGAAATGCGCTTGGTAGCAAGGGGTGAGAGGAGGGGAGAGATAGGGTAAGAAGTGTCAGCAGAAAGTAGTAAAGTGTGCCTAATAATCCTCCCCCCTCCAGTGGATGCTGGAGACCTGGGCGCCATGGGCCTCCTCATGGCACTTCCCTGCCTGGACTTCAGTTTCCCCATCTGCAAACTGGGGCTATAGTACTGACGCCTCCTCCAGTTCTCTATGGCCTGTGTGACCTTCCTCTCCTCAGGCCCCTGCATCACGAGATTACGGCGACAAAATGCCACCGAAATGGGCATAGGAGAGTCTCTTTACAGGAGCAAGGCCGAGGCCGGGTCACAAGCAGGCCCTCGGACGCTGGGCTCAGGTCTCCCTCTCCACCCCCCCTCCTCCCCGGCACCAGCTCCTCCAGGTCCTTTTCTTCACTTCAGGAACCTGGGGGGGGAGGGAGGCCTGAGGTGGAGTCTCGCTGGCTGGGGCAGCGCCATCCACCCTCCCTTCCAGGTTCCCACCTCACTGGGGGGGCGAGGGCCGGAATCTGACCCCGCACCCCTTCACCACCGCTCCTGCCGGGGAGGACTCCGCCACGACACCCCCTGGCAGCAGCAGGCAGAGTCTGGGCGGAGAGCGACCCTGATCCTCTGTACACTTTGTCCTGCCTGGATCCCAGGTCCCCACTCTCGAGTTCGAGGCTTATGCCCTCAGCGGAGCCACTGCCGTTGGGGCGAAGGGGGCGGGGGTAAGCGGAAGGTCAGGCAGGCCGCCAACTGTCACCCGGAAGAGAGTGCGCAGTCCGGTGGGGGCCGGACCGGCGCGTGACCTCCTTAGGAAGTGAAGCGCGTGCGCGAGAGTCGAATGGGCAGGTCGGGAGAGCTGACTGGTCGCGTCGTTCACCGTCACCTAGGAGACGACAAGGGGCGGGGCGAGCCGGGGCGGGGGCGGGAGGAGGAGAGGAGGGACGAGAAAATGGAGCGAGTGCGCTCCCTCGGTGAATTTACTCCTCTTTCCTCGCGCACCTAACGGTCACCCAGCTCTCAGCCCACACGGGGGAGGAGCACGTGGTCAGCCTGCGTTTATTCACTCGGCTGACCAGGGGAGGTTGGGGGTAGGGAAAACCTGGGGAGTTTTATCTTCTCTTTAGCCCCAGACGTGCCCCGCCGGTTTGGCACATCCTCCTCAAGAGCAGCAAGTGACTTTCCAGCTCATTTCATTTGATCAGTCTAAGACAAGCGTTTATTAAACACCTCATAGGTTCCAGGCGCTGTCCTACGTATTTGGAGCACAAAGGCGGGAAGTGAGACAGCGTGTCCTCAAGGAGCTTACTTTCCGGGGTGCTTGTGGCACACAAACACAAATAACTACAGAAAACAGGCAAGAAATGAACGTTGCGGGGCAGTACTAGGAGCTGGGGAAATCAGGAAAAGCTTCATGTGAGGTTTTAACTAAACTTTGGACTGACACTCAAAAACATTTCTGAAGTCCTTGCTAGGTACTATATGCTGGGTGCTGGGGGTACAAATGCAAAAAAGGAGACTATCCCAACCCCTTTTATGAGTGAAAAAACCGAATAGGAGAATATTCGTTAGAAAGCCCAGGTTCCCTGCTCTGGACTTTACACAGCTCTAACCCTCTCACAGAGACAGAGAAGAGGGATACCCAAAACTTAGCCCCAGGTTTATCTGGAAGGCCCCCAGATTTAGAACTTTAAAAATAAATCTTTGATTCAGTAAAAAAAAAAAAATTAATGTTGAGGTTCAGCAATCCCATGCTGAAGCATGCTCATGCCAGTTTTAGGTTCGCAGTCCTGATTCAAGTGCTTGATTCCTGTACACACAAAGAGGGCTATTGTTGCTTGTGACCTAGCAGTTCTCCAGAAGAGTCCTCACACACACACACACAGACACAAACACACACTCTCTCTCTCTCCCCGCCCCCTTGGTGCCTAATCTCAAAGGAGAAAACAAAGCTCATTATATATTAACATTCCACACCTCCACTAGTTCCAAGACCAGGGCTCCAAAGACAATACTCCAGAAAGTTGCATGATTTTCCCCTAAAGTGGCCACTCTGTACTCCCTTTTACTGATGCAACTCACAAACCTAGTAGGTGGTCTTCTGGAGTTGTTGTAGCCAAAAATGCTCATCATCCCAAATAGTGGTCCACTTTTGGAGCTGGGCTTCTCTATGATTAACTAAGCTGGTTCTTTTACTAGGCCAGTACTGGTTTAGCAGCACCTGCTGGACTTTGCATCCTGATGACATAGCCTTATGGAGCCCAGGGTTATTTCTGCACTATTATATATCAGATTGACTTTAGTGGATACTTACATATGGTAAGAATTGAGATGGACCTGTGATTTTACTGCTATAGGGGAACTTCCAGAGACGTCACTCCTTCCACTTATGTATGTCATCAACCTTCTCTGCAACTTACATCCTTAAAGAGTGACCTAGAGCACTTAGAGATCAGATGACCTGCCCAGGGTCACAAAGCCATCATGTCAAAAGCAGGACTTGTTTTGAACTCCCGTCTTCCTGGATCTCAATTCATTTCACCATATTGCTTCATATACAGTAGTAGTGTTTTTGATGAAGGCCAAAAATAAAGGCACAGCAATACTCTCTGCCTTGGCACACTATTAATGATAATCATAATCTCTTATATTCATATGGGCCTTTAAAATTTACAAAGTCATTTCACATATATCAATTTATTTGAACCTCAGATCTCTACAAAGAAACTGAGGCCAAAAAAGATGAAGGAATGAATGGGAAAAAACACCACAAAAAATCACATTTATTAAGAGCCAAGCACTATACTAATTTCTGGGGATACAAATGGAAAACTGAGACACTCCCTGCCCTCAAGGAGCTCACATTCTACCTGAAGAAGACAACACATGAAGGAAGGTACAGCTTCAGAGCAGATGACCAGGTCCGGGATCCTTGGGTTCTATAGGCAGGTCAAATTGCAATGCCCAAGGGATAGCGTGGCAGATGGAAAGGCCCAATGGGCCACAGGGAGCTGGAAGGGCCCATCCCACAAACACTAGGAAACAGACAGTAGGTCTAACGGTCATGGAGCATCAGAGGCTTTGGCTTCTTTCCTGAAAAAGTGGGAATGGGAGTGGGGGGAGAGGTGAGGAAGGGGAAAGGGATTAATGTATAGATCCATAGGGCAGGAAAGTCAAGTGGTACCAGGGCACCAGCTCCTGGTGGGCCCTCCAGTTTTCACATTTTCTGACACTTAATTGCTACACTGATGTCATTAGCCCTGGGCCCCAATGCCTGTTCTATGCCACCTCATGATGATCTAAAGGACAGGGGACAAGAGTCAGGGGGAAGTGGGAAGAGACTGTGATAGTCAGAGGAGGTTGCTTCCCAATAGCAGGTGATATAAAGGTCTTTTCTTCTAATTCTATCCCCCTCAAGCCTTATCCCCTTTCCTATGCTACTTTCCCCATCTCTTCCATCTCCTCCCATCAGAATTCAGCTGGAAATTTCTCCTTCGAGGTGTCCCTACCCATTCTATTCTTTTCTGTCCCTCAAAGCACTTATAAAGCAGTGCTAAATTAAAACAAAGCTCTCTCTCCTTTGGGGTCCCATCTTGAAAGATTGACATTTACATACATTATCATATTTGATTATCACAACAGCCTTGTAAGGTAGGTTCAGCAACTATCTTCATCCCCATTTTGTAGATGAGAAAACTTGAGGCTCAGAGGTGATATAATTTGTAAACAGTAACATGGCAGTTTAGTATTATCAGAGAAGGCAATGGAACTCTGGTTCTATTGACTTTCAATTCCAGCCAAAATGCCATGGTAAATCTTAAAATTCTCTAAATCTAGCCACATGAGCTCATAAAAGGAGGCAACCACCCTCACCCTCACTGTTCAGTTCACTCCCAGAAAGTCTGGGAAACAGAGAATGAATGGTGCACATTTTTATCTTGAAAGGAACCCAACTCAGTGTTTGACCTTTTGGTGGTGGATAGAAAGGTAACTGCATTAGGATTCCTAGCTTCTTTCAAACCGCAGCTCAAATATTGCCTCCTCCATGAAGCATTTCCTAATTCCCCCCACCTGCTAATTTTTTCCTCCTCAAAAATAAAATTACCTTGTATTTACTTTTTTATGTACTTCCCTTAATAAGCTTTGTCTTTGTCTTAGTAATCCCATTACCTATCCTACCACAGAATAGCCTTATAACTAGGTGCTTAAAAATATTTGATTGAAACCTGGGTTTGACTCCTAGGTCTACCACATGTGACCCTTGTGACCTTGTGCTTCTCTGGACTTCAAGTTGCTCATTTGAAAGATGAGGCTTTTGGGTTAGGGTATCTCTAAAGTTCCTTGCCGCTGTCAAATCTTATAATCTTTCTGTTTTGCAAGAAGATTCTCTGAAATGAAAGTGATTGATACTTGAGTTTTCCACTAGCTTTAAGATGCTGCTTTTCAGAGCTGGTGACTAAATTCCTGAATAATCAGACTTGCTTATCTTTTATGTGCCCAGGGAATTTTATTTATTTTTTAGAGGCAAACATTTATAGAATACTCATTCATAAAGGATATTTTATTCATCAAACAAGCTAAAATTTAACTAAGCTCAATTTTTAAAAAATTAACAATTAAACTTTAGAAGTACAAACTTTGCAAAGTGCTCCTTTTAATCAAACCCTTTCCCTTACCCCAAATATAGAATAATCTTTTTAGCCTTGTCTAAAAAAAAAAAAAAGCACCACCTGGACCCTGTTCCCCTGTTTCCACATTTTGCCTAAGGATGAGGGTACATACTTTTAAAGCTTAAAATTTTTCATATTTTGTCTTATTTGCTGAACCAACCAGAGCCCCAGACACCCACACTAAAACAAATTGGCCAGGCAAAGTCAAAGGGCTACGTGACATTTTAGGGGTGGGAAGGGGGGCAGACCAACCACTTAATCCTGATAGGAACCAGGTTCCAACACATAAGCATCACCGCTAGAACAATCCTAGGCAACACCTTAGAGAAATTTGGGAGGAAGGTGGCAAAGGGGCACCAAACTTCCAGGTGACCAAGTTACTAGAAGTGCATATTCCTCCTGCACTAGAGAAAAGGGGGAAGGAAACAGGAGAAGCAGTAACAGCTGCTACAACCAAGCATTCCCAGAAGACAGGGAAAGATACCCCTGTTGCTACAGGCTTCAGATCCCAGACAGCCCTATCACACAGCAAGAGGCCCGGGCATACCCCTGCACAGCTCATACTCATGCCTATGACTCACCAACTGCTTTTTGGACATCTCAAACTGGACATGCCATAGGCCCCTCTCAAATTCAACACAACCAAGGCGTAACTCAGTTTCTTTCTTCCCAAACATCACCATCCTCTCAGTTACCCAGGCTCATAACCTCACTACAAACTTTGCAATCATCCCCTTCATCACCCTTCACCCTTCTCTCCACATCCAATCTGTAGCCAAGTCTTGTCATACCTACCTTCATAATATCTCTCTATTCATACAGCCACCACTCTGGTGCAGGGACTCTTCATCACCTCAAGCATGGACTATGCTTTCTGGTCTTCCTGCCTCAAGTCTCTTCCCCCTCCAGCTGCTCATCTTCCATTCAACTAGCAAAGTGATTTTCTTTAAGTACAGGACTGACCATGACACCTCTCTACTCAAACTCCAGTGACTCCCTATTACCTCAAGAATCAAATGCAAAAGCCTATTTGTCTTTTAAAGTCCTCCACACCTGGTCCCTTCCCGTCCATCTAATCTTTTTATACTTTCTTCCCCTCAACTATTCCTTATGTGACACTCTCTCCCATATCTAGAATGCTTTCCCTCTTTCCTTTGGCCTCCTGGGTTCTCTTCCTTCAAGACAGCTCCAATCTCCCCTTCTGTAAGAGGTTATTTCCTGGTCCCTGCCTTCTAAGATGACCATCCATCCACTCTATGCATGTGGCATTACATAGTTGTTTGTATGTTGTCTCCCCTACTAGAATGGAAATTCCATGAGGGCAAAGACCATGTTTTTGCCTTTCTCTGCAGCCCTAGCTCTTAACACAGTGCCTAGTACACAGTAAACGCAGAGTAGAAATGCTTGTTGAATGACAGATGGTAGGTGGTAGAGCTGGGACTGGAGCCCAGGTCTTTCTACCATATTATATTGGCCAAACTCTTTTCTCTGGTGGTCCAGGTGGGGAACTTACAGGAAGTTAGAAATCTTTTCCCAAAGGGCCTGCAGACAGGCGCTCTGGCCCAATTTCAAGTGGGAGAAGGAGCCTAACATGGGACTGGGAATCAAATTCCTAAATTCCATCTTTAGCTTCAGGCCCTAGGCTTTTATACCCCTCTGGTCTGTTCTATCACCATCAAAGCTCATAAGCACGGGAAGGGCTATGGAAATTTCTGCTGAGAAAGCATTTTGCTTATGTCCAACATGCTGTAGAAAGGCATAATCACTGTGCTTAGGCGATTTGAATTAGGTCCAGAGAGGAAGGACAAAAGCATTGGGAGCTGGAGGGGTTGTTGATCATAGTGGGCCAGGAGAAGGGCAAAAAGGGTGATAAACTTTATACTCAGGACTCTTTCCACCAGTCACCCCTAATTAGGGATGGGGCCTTGGCCCCTCCTAGCTCCTGTTCTGGGAGAACCAAATAGGGCTTCGATAAATGAAACCATCTTGAGTTCTAACCCCAGCCAAATGAACCGCCACGGAGACTTCTCTGATTTTCCGGTTCTCTCCTGCAGCTGGAGGCAATTAGCTTGAAATCTGATGGAAAATCAGGCAAAGAAAAAGGGGGGTGGGTGTAGTATATAGAGAGCAGGAAAACAGGGAAGTATTGAGGCAAAGGGAGTGTGGAGACCGAGTGAGCCCTTGGGGAGCAGAGAGAAGCCAACAAAAATAAAGGCCAAAGGACTTAGCAAGGGGGCTGAGGTTAGGAAAGATGATGTGTAAGTAAGTGAAACTGAAAATGATGTGAGGGGAGAAAATGAGGCGCCTGAGTCCAGTTGGGAGGACAGGAAATGTGAGAGAAGGGGAGGTGGAGGGAGTAGGAGAGGGGGGATTGGCAGAGGGAGGCCATTCCCTGGGTTTGGGTTGGATCCTTATGACTCTTCACTTCTGAATTTTCCAGTTGTCCAGTGAAAGAGACTAGAGATTTCTCACCATAGGCAACATGTAAAAAGGGATTTAGGAATGCCAAAGAAATGACCTTTCCCAGCCTGATGGTGGGAAGAGGGGCCACAATTTGGATTCCAAAAGATTTAAACCGGGGCAGGTGAGGACTGAGTAGAGATGCTTTATGCTCCTGGTAGGAAACTTCTCAGAGTCAAAGACCTTTAATCTTTTATGCTCCTAGACCTTTTTTTCTCCTCCATGCTGTAAAGTAGCCATGAATGTCAGGAATTTGTCACTATGTGCTGGGAATAGCTCCCTCCCCAGCTGCCTGCAATCTCAGCTGCAGCCCTGAGAGCCAACAGCTAAAGGGAGAAAAAGCAGCTTAGATGGGAGGAGGCTATTTCCCAAGCCCACCTGAGTACTCCAGATCTTGAGACCATTCCCAGGCACTGGACATAGCCTCAGGGAGAGGACCAAGTCCCCTAGGCCTCAGGGCAGAGAGCCATCTCATTTAGCTTCCCAAGCACACACAGCCTACCTCCCCCACCTCTACCCCCCACTTGCAAATGGGGCCCTGGCTGAGGCTGCCACTTAGATTTCTGCAACTACGCACTCCCAGATGATGGGAAAGCCCTGGACCTTGGGAACAGCTCCAGAAAAGAGAAGTGACCTGGCAATGTTCTAAGTAATGGAGAGAGAGCAGGCCCAGAGACCTCAGCCCAAACCCACTAACAATAGCCCTTCCCCTTTGGAGACTGCTATTCATTACTGGCCCTGCCACCCTGGGGTGACAAGAGGCTGCCCCTTCTAAACCTTAGAAGGATTAGTCTGCTGCGGATCAATAGCAGAATGAGTCCCAGGAAGCCACATGTGGAATTTGTACTTAATTCTCTACACTCTCGTCCAAGAACCAATTACACAGAAAAGCTCCCAGGCATGCAGACCACTTTCTCACACACCCACAGCCTCACCCGAGATGTGTCCCAGACATTCTTGTAGAACCTTACTCCATACCCTTGTCAACGTGCACCCACCCCCACAACATACACTGGGGTGCACATGCATGTGGGATCACATTTGCCACCAGAGGCACAGGAAGGCACTCACACCCACATGTTCTTTCACACACATCTTCTTCCATGAAGTCTCAATATTTCTACCACTGCAGTTAATAGAACCAGCAGTGAAAACCCTGGACAGAAAGCAAAACCAGAGCATCTCTTTTCAACCCTTCCTTGTGGGCAAAGGACCTACTGCTTTGATTAAAAAAATATCCGTGGTCCTTCTAGTCATCCCCTGGTGAAGATGAGTGGGTAGGCTCTTCTAGCCCAGTGTAGCCCACCACCTCACCTACCCCATTTTTCTTTCTTTGGAAAAAAAAAAGGTGTAATCTCTTCACTCCCAATCATTTCCAGGGTCAGAACTCCCAAGCAAGGGCAGGTCCAGATATGTGGATGGACACTACAAGTGATGTGAATAATAAAAGCTGGCATTCCTCTAGCACCTTAAGGCTTGCAAAGCATTTTACAAATGTCATTTTTCTCATTTGGTCCACAGAAAAACCCTGAGGTAGGTGCTATTATCTCCATTTTTCAGATAAGGTAAAGACTGAGCTAGGTTAAGTGATTCCCCCACCCCTACCCCCACCCAGGGTTATATAGCCTGAGGCAGGATTCAAACTCAGGTTTTCCAGACTCCCACAAGGCAAGTTGCCACCCTAAGGCTTGGGTAGAAGGTGGAGCAGTGAGATCAGAGTTTGCAACAGAGATAATTTAGAGCTGGAAGAAACCTTATAAATGAACTAGTTTAAGCCCCTGATTTTACAAATTAGGAATCAACTGGGAGTTGAAGTGACTTGCCCAAAGTAGCCCAGCTCATGTCACAGATAGATGAGAACACAGTACGCTAGGCTTTTTAACTCCAGCCTCAAACTTCCAGCACTAAGTCGTGTTCAGCCCCAGCCAGGGAACCCCCTAGTCCTCACTTAAATTATGAAGTCTTTCCCCAATACTTGTTGACTGCTATCTCTTGAAAAGACTAAGTAAGGGCCACTGGTTACCAGAAAACAAATGGTTTCAGACACTGGGATGCAACTCCATAGGCCAAGTTGGGTGAGAGTCTGGTCCTGAATCCTGGCCTCTCTGGAACCAGTGACTTTTAGGAAGATACTCTTTTTCCCTGGCCTGAAGGCTCTAAGACAGGCTTCATTCAGGCTGCCACTGCTTTAGAACACAGCTGCCTGTTCCATCCCGGCTGCTCTGCATCCTAGCCCTGAGGGACCACCTCAGACAGTCTCTGGACCCTAATGTCTGGAAACAGCAGGAGCACTGCTACAGGCAATTCCCTGGTCAGGGAACTCCTTTCACCACCATGTTTCAGAGGTGAAACTTGAACCCAGGTCATGCTCTATGTGAGGCCTAGTTTCCCCCCTCTACGTCATATTGCTTCTCTAGCAATAGTGATGGGGTGGGAAGCCCTGGGCATAACCTCCTTTCTCTCTTGTCGTCCCTGTCCCCTCTCTCCCCCCAACAGCTTCCCATGAACTCATCTTGGTTTTTTTCAGCTCCCTCCCACCCCCACATATTTGTCCATAATTCCCTGTCCTGGTACCAACTCTCTCTCCACCAAGAGTACCTCAGGGCCTCAGAAGGGGGTGAGGGAAACCTTGATATGATATATGATCCTGGCATTTTCTCCAAAATAACTCCAGCTGCTGTTTTGGTTGGTTTTTTTTTTTTTCCAAGAGGCACTCTCCTCACTCAGGCTCTTGAGAAGCCATGGTGGAGGGGGGGGGCTGTTTCTCCCCCTGTCATAGGGGACTGGGAGGAAGTCAGCTATGCCACCAGAGGGACTCTGGGGTCATCCTTCTTCCTGGCTTTGGCTTCATAGTTTGGGGCGGGGGGAGAGAAGAGACAGGGGAAGCAGCCACAGTCCTCTGGCTCTTTCAGGCTTTGTGCCGCCTCTTCTTTGTAACCCACCAATTCACCAATTCAGTCCTTTATCTGCCTGAAAGAGCAAGGAGGAAGGAATGGGGGAGGGAGAGAAAGGGCGACAATGGGGGGAAGTGGCGGGAAACATCTCCTTAGAGACCCCATTGTGTGGCTCCCCCTCCGGGGCTGGCTGGGGGTGGGGGGGAGAGGGGGAAAGGAGAGCCCTGAGCCCTTAGCCCAGCTGGGTGAAACAGCTCCCCATCCCCTGCAAGGAAATTCAGCAACAAGTGGCACATTCTTCCCTGGAATGCGCTGGATTGCAGAAAGTAGGGCGAGAGCCCTTGCCTCAAAGGCCAAGCTTGGGCCAACGATGGGGTTCCCTTTTGCTCCCTCTCCCTCCCCTCCTCAATCCACAAGACATCCTGACACTGTCCTCCAAATTTAGAATGCTCCTCTTTCCCTACCCAGGCCTTATTCTCCTACTCACACTTGCAAACCGGCTCTCTCCTCTCTAGCAAGTATCAAGACAGAATGCCCAAGGTACTGAGAATTCATCTCACGTCCACCACCTCTGCCCAGCACATCACAGACATCCTCTCATTCATCCCCAGGAAGGTGGGCCAGAGCCAAAGATGACTATCCCCATTTCACAGACAGGGTGACTAGGGCACTAAAAGGGAAAATGGCTTTTTACCAGTCATTCAAAGTCAAAGCTGAGACAAAAATTCAACACACTCCAGGAGTTCTGAATTTCAGACCAGTACACCATTCACAAGATGCTCTAAATCTCAAAAAAATGGGCTTTTGGATCCAGCTCTTTCTAGGGAACATTCACTCCTTCCTTCTAATCTTCCCTCTTTCTCTTGTGCTTGAGGCTCTCTCCAGGCATTCTTACTCACTCTGGATTAACCCAACCACCTAGAACTCTGAAAACTCGAGTTTGTCTACTTGGTCTGTCTCTCTGAGATGTGTGTGTGTGTGGGGGGGGGGGGAGAGAGAGAGAAAGAGAAAGAGAGAGAGAGAGACAAAGAGAGAGACAGAGAGACAGAGACAGAGAGAGAGCATCTTCTCCTTATCCCCTCGGTTGCCTTCCTGGATGGCGGCCAGTGTGAGCTCAGCCTCCAGGAATCTCTCCATCCTTCCAGCTTCAGTTCTCAGAGATGGAGAAGAGTGGCTGGGGGAAGATGTTCCTCCTGTGTATGTCAGGAAGTGGGAGTTTTTAACCCATTTATCAGCTCCTATCGTGGGCGGCTATAAAATTCAGGAGTTGAGAGAACTGAGGCAACTTCAGTGTAAGATAAAGAAGGAAAGAGTGAGTGAGAGTGTGTGTGTGTGTGTGTCTGAGAATTTGCAAGGAGCATGTGGGTGGGTGTGAGAACCTGTGTTTGAGAGAGTGCATGTGTCCTGGGATGGCCAGTATTATATATGTACTGTTGTACACCTAAAATACAGGGCTAAAGCCTAATAAAAACAACATGTACAAGGCTGTGAGTGAAGGCCACAATGGGCTTGGAAAGCAGGGGGAGATGAGGTGTGTGGAAAAGGACACATAACAATAAATAAGGAACCAAGGGAAAGGGGATCTGACTCTCTTCAAGTCATTTCACACCCTAACCTACCCCACCCCCAACCTTCCTTTCATTGAATTCAGTTTCTTTCCCCAAAGTGGTTTGCCTAATAAGCCCCAGCAAATAGGCTGGAGAACCCAGACAGAGAAGAGGCCTTTGGAAGAGGAGGAAAATAGCCAGGATGCTGGTGTCTGGCCTTCCCCTGCCCCTCCCAAGTGCTTACCAGCCAAGCCCCCACCCTCCAATGAAAGCAGGAAGAAACCACTAAGCCAGGCACACTTGGCAGAGTTTAGTTGCCCCAAAATAGCACTGTCAGCATATACATTTGGTATCAGGATAACTGTAGTGCACCCAAGGCCTCTTCTCCACCTTTCTGCCTCCCATCCCTGCCCTTCCTAACCCAATCCATTAAGTCATTTATTTCCAAGGTGAGATGCCCACCAAGCTGGGGTAGCCCGGGCTCTAGCAGCAGTGTCTACCTGGAAAGGGGAAGTTAGGGTGATGGGCCAGCTCAGCTTTCCCCTCCAAGACCTCTCTGATCTGCAAGATCTACAGGACAGATGGTGCCTACCCACTGGGGTAGTCCCCTTGGTGGTGGTAGTGGTAGTGGTGAGGGAGATCTACACAAGGGATTATCCCTTATCTCTCTCAAGGAAAAGACTTATTTTTCCTATCCAAGGCTAACCCCACCCCCCAAATTAATCGCCCAGAATGTGCCCACTTGACATCTTCCAAGTTTGGCATTATTCACTCTGCACTTGAAACACCAGGATGCATTGGAATGTGCAGGTTGTTAGACCTTGCTGAATCCTAAAACAAAAGCTAGGATCAAAGCAATTCCTTTTTCTTACAGCACCTCTGGACAGATGGCTCAAGGTAGCAACAGTCTTGGGTACTGATTAGCTTCTTAGCAATGAGTGATCAGAGGATAAGTGGGGTCTTTTTTTGCCATTTCCCCAACCTCAGAGAGCCTTAATCCAGGGCCATCTCACAAGGGTTATGGTGAGCAGCCTGAGCTGCCTCATACATGCGTCGGAAATCCTGGTATCGGGGAGCACAGCCCAGCCAGGCCTCCCCAAAGTGGCTCCAACCAGTGAAGAGGAAGATGCCAGGCCCAGGCCTGACACCACAGCGCAAAGGGGTGCGGATGGTACCAGACATTTGACTGGAAGACTCTGCTGGCTGGAATAACGGGAACTTCTGACGATGGATGCGAGGAGTGCTGACGCTGATCACTGACTCCTGAAGCTCCTGGTCATGAGTAACTCCACAGATCGTCCCTTGAACCACTGCCAGAGGAGAGGGAAAAAATATTTGCTGTCTCCAGGCAATGCTATACAGCTTTAGATGGGACAAAGACCTCTATGTGCTCAGAGGGAAAGGGCTGAGAGAGGCAGAGGGCTAGTGGACAAGAAAAGGGTTGTGGGCTGTGCAGGTGAAAAGAATAGGGGAAGAGGGAGCATAAGGAGAGAGAGCAGGATAGACTGCATGGAGAAGCCATGACTGAGTCAAGAGCTGGGGGATAGAGGATCCCTCTTTCAACTTGCAGCTTTCTTAAAAGTTGGTGTCTTCAAATCCCTTCACAAACCTGTCCCAGACACTTGAGATAACTCCTCTCCAGCACTATGGCAGTCCATTGCTTTCTCAGTTCAGCAGGAGAATCCAACGTTCCCAATTGAATAGGATACTAAAGTGAGGCTGGGAAATCATGGGCTTGTCACTCAACACATCAAGGATCCTAAGGGATGCTTGATACAGATAAATCTGTAGTAATATCCCCTGAGGAACCTCTGGACTCCAGTCAGAAAAGTTGATAATCGACCCCCTGGCCTCAGACAGCAGTCCAATTTGAACTGTACTCACTTCCCCGCAGCAATGGACCCTTACACTCCATGCCCATCAGGAGACCAACTTGAGCGATCCTTCTCCCCACCAGACTTTGCTAGCCTGGCCTTAGGGTTAGAGGTAGAGCCGCACAGCTAGCTAGCTAAGATACCAGCCTTTTGCTAAGTTAGAAGGATGAACAATACCAAAAGGCATATGCTGGAGGAGTTTGAGTTCATCATCCAGCATGTCAACTGAAGCTGCTGCTGTTCCTTCCCCCACCCCTGAGTGCCCCCAAACTCCCCGTAGATCATCTAACCTCTGACCTTAGTGCTTTCTCTCCTCAGCCAGCTCTGCTGAAGAGTCTCTGGACTTCTGTCAGAGGAACTAATAAACTCTCTGGCTTGTCATGGCAACTGGGCCCACTCTCCTGGGCAACCTGCAAACCCTGATTAGGCCATACCCTCCCCCCATCTCCCATCCCAACTAAGAACCCCTGGCAGTCACCCTTCTTATGCTGTCCCCCTAGTCCTCTTCCCATGATCCCCTAAACACAGTATGACATAAAGCCAGAGCTCAGATGTGCTGCTCATCACTGTTCTATCTCTGGGAGCCCCTAGGAAGGTTGAGCACCCTTCTTGTTCTGTTGATGGGTAAACTAAAAGAATAAAGCTCAGCTGATGTCTACTCCACATTCTTCCCTTCCCCCTCCCCTAAACCAGAACAGTGGACCCTAAGTCCTTCCCCTATCCCCAGGCTCCCCAAGTCTGTAACAGCACCAAGCTCATCGCCCACTCTCCCTCCTCTGTCACCTCACAGGCATAGATCAAAGGTTGGACCTGTTTCTAGCAGCAGGGACTATACTTACTGAGGGTTCCAGACAAATAGCTTCTTTCCCTCCCAGGAAACCTAAGACAAAGGGGCAGCAGAAAGAGGGCAAACACCAGCAGGATGGGGACAGTGGCCAAGGGAGATGCCAGGAGAATCCAATCAAAGCCCAGAATAATCCTGGGAAGGGGGGAGGAGGAGCTGGGAGAAGATGGGGCTGGGACTGGCAAGACACTGACCAAACCGAGCTCAGTCTGAAGGGCCAAGAAAGCTACTTACCAAAATCGCTGGTGCACACAGCCATGAGAACCTCAGCATCACTGCATGGGCGACAGGTCCCTGGGGCACAGACAGAAGCATGAGCTGCACAGGCTGGGGGGGCTCCCTACCCCTTCCCCATCTCCCCCAACGAGCCCTCCCCTCTAGAGAGCAAGAAGGGCCATTCGTGGAGGCTGCTCTGTCCGTAGCATAGGGTTGGGGGCTGAAGTCATTTTTGGCCCCAACAGAGAATCTTCCAGCTCCACTGGAATTCTCTGGATAATTCCCATCTGTATGGTGCTTTAGCATACACAATTTATTATTCCTGCTTTACAGACAAGGAATATGGGGGGGGGTCATCATACCATTAGCTAAGTGGTAGAGACCAGATTCGAATCCAGATCTTCTGACTTAGTCCAGTCACTGCTTCTTCTACTCTGTCCCAGTTGCCGCTCAAGCCATGCATGCATGTGTAAACCCCCAGATGCTCCTCTGAATTCAATGAATGGAGCCCCAAAACACACACACACACATGCACACATGCATACATGTACAGGCATAAGTATACATCATGTGACTCATACTTCTACCTCACGCGGCAGAATCAACTACTTCTACATTACTCACAAGAATATACGGTTTTAGGTTTCCCTTCTCCTCAATCTTTAGCCTAGGACTCCTGGCTTCTGGTCCCTAACTGTTATGATTCTATCTTTCATGCTCAAAAGGAAGCCATAAGATTCTCAATCCCTTTGTTTGACCTAAATCCTAAACAGAATAGATACAGGCCCACAAAGTGCCCTGAGATCCTTCATTTTAGAAAATTGTGGCAATTTGGAAGAGCCAGGGCCCTTGGGATAAGACCAGAGGCCTCTGGGGAGAAGAGAACGGGATCCTTTCCCTTCTATCCCCATTCCCCTAAACCTCCCATCCCTTCAACAGATGGGTGGGGCTAATCCCATCATATCCAGCAATGGGGCTCTGGAAGGATGGGAATGAGCTGCCTTGCCCAGTGGGGGAGATGGCGGGGGAGTGCCCATGTCACCATGGAGACCAGGCAGCCAGGCCACAGATAGTACACTGGACTTTTGTTGGCAGCATGCAGGGGTTGGCGGAGGGATGAGAGGAGGGAGGTCATGGGCCCCCAGCCCCTGTAGGGAGCACACTCTAACCCTGGTTCTCTTCTTCCCCTCCCCCCTTCAGGCAAAGGGGAGAAAGGGACTCAAATTACTCTTCCTCCCCCAATGGGAGGCCTTGGGTCAAGGCAGGGCTTCCCACATGCTCCCCAAGGCCCAATCACTGAATCCTAAGGCTGAGAGGAAGTTTGAGAGGTCATCCAGCCTAAGAGCTGGACTGTATTCCAAACAGCTCAGGGAGGTCATTGCCTACACTTCCCTCAAACAAATCCAGAGTAGATGCCATGGCCTCCCTTGATAACCCTTGCAGTGTCTAACCTAAATCCCTTCTGCTACAGTTCAAATCTGTTTCTTTTGCCCCGGCTCCCAGAACATTCAGAAGAAAGCAGTAGCTGCTCACTACTATTCTTACACTATAACTCTCCATATACTCAATAGCTACCAAGTACTCCCACCCCACAAAACCTCTTCCCCAGGCCCAGCAACCCCAGCTACTCCAGGTCATCATGGCAACTGTTTCTCTTCTAGTCTTCCTCCCATTTCTCTTGGTCTTATTCCAGCCAAAGGTCTTGTCTGATGCTTGAGTTACACTGAGTATCAAAGACAGGTCACCCATTCTCAGGTAGAAGACTTGAGGGACAAGGAATTCATGTGGAGTGAAGGGAAAAGAAACATAGCTCTTCACTCAGGATAAAGCCAGGAGCCCAGCCTGATCTCCTCAATCTTTAGTCAAATGATCTCAAAGTACTATTATTTTCCATTTAAGAGTTAAAGGAAACTGAGGCCCTAGGAGGGTAAATATCTACTGGCTAGCGGATACCCAGCAAGTCAGCTCTAATAGAGGCTGGCAAGAAAACCCAGAAATTCTAGCTCCCCGACTCAAAAACACCTTGCTTTAAGAGTACAGGTTTCAGTTCTAATTTCAAAGGACCATGGTAAGATAGAGGAGAGCCATGGAATAGGTATGTAAATAGTGCCAGCAGAAAGGTACCCAATCCCTAGGAGGCCAGAGCGGCCTTGATCTTCCTCACCTTCCATGCTAAGGTTGTGGGTGAACAGGGGAAGGTGCAGATGCCAGTCCCCTCGAAGTTCATAGCGGAAGGCTGCTACCCGGCGACTGATGTCCCGATGTGGGGTAGACTGAACAAACAGTGCCACCCTCTCCTGTGGCTGCCAGCTGACACACCGGCCCCTGGGCGGCCCCTGGGCCTCAGCCAACAGCAACTCCAGGAGTCCATCTCTCTCCACGTAGACTTGGGCCCCCCGGAAGGGGCCAGAGGACTTAATGCAGGCTGTGATATGCCTGGGACTCTGACCAGCTCCAGCACTGCCTGGGGGCAGCCTGGGGGAGAGGGTAAGGCGAAGGGCACCTGCTGGGTACAGCCACTCCAGGGAGCCCTCGGCACAATGCAGGGATAGCTGCTCCACGCTGTTCGTCTCCTGGGACAAGCCACTGCCAAGAACACCCCCCCCCAACAGGGTCAGTATAACACCCACAAAGCAATACCAGCACCCACAGCACTTCCCATCTAACTTTCTGTAAAGTATTATCACATCTCTCATCTCACATAAGTCTTGCAATTGCCCACTGAAGCAGGAAGGGCAGGAGTTAATATCTCTATGTTATAAATGTAGAAACTGAGGTTCTGAGAGGTTAACCCTTGAGCCTGACCCAGAGCCCAGGCCTCCTGACTCCCAGCCCCAGTCCCTGCCACACATCACAAATACGACATGGAAAGGGATCTTGTATTTAACACAATTTTATCTGAAAAATATTTGGGGAGAGGAGAGGGTTATGGACCATAAAAGTTCAAAATGAGTTGTTGTGATTTGGCAGCCAAAATACTGAATGTGGTTTTAGGCAGGATTGAGAGAGCTTTGGCATCAGGGACCAGGGAGAGGAAAGCACAACTGTACTCTGCCCCAGTTAGACCACTATGAAGCACAATGTTCAGTTCTGGACACCACTTTTTAGAAAAACATGAAGCTGGAGTTTGTCCAGAGGCAGATTAACTACAATGAGGCCTTGAGATCAGGCCACATGAGCATCAGTTGAAGGAATCAGGGATGTTTAATTTGAAGAAGAGAAGACTTAGGGGGAAAATGACAGCTCTTCAAGTAAGCACAGGCTGTCCAGAGGAGTTAAGACAGTGTTTGACCTTCAAAAGGTAGAATTAGGAGCAATGGGAAGATGCAAAGAAGCTTGGGGTAAGGAACAACTTCCTAGCAATTAAAATTATCCAAAGTAGGTAGGTCAGCCATGGGAGGTAATGGGTTCCCCTGCAATGGAAGTCTTAAAAAGCAAATGCCAGATGACATTTCTCAGGGATGCTAATGGACCCTTTTTGGGAACAATGTTTTTAAATGCATAAACATATTCAGGATTACAAAGCAAAGCAATTGTATTGAAATACATTTACCAAAATATTAAAAAAAAAAAAAGCTAACGGACCCCAGGAGGTTCAAGAACCTTTAGTGTAGAGATTTGTTATTTTAGGTAATGGATTGGTCTAGTTGGCCTCTAGATTCCCCAACAGCTGAAATGTTGTGATGCTATGTGAAACTTGCTCCCATCCACGTAGTAGGGGGGAAGGGTATAGGATTTGGTGAAAATCCTGACCATAGCACAGCAAGCCACAGGAATCTTAACTATCAGAAAAAACCGCTAGCTCTCCCCTGGCCTCTCCCTAAAGCTTTCTCAGACCAGTGCCAGGTCATGTGGCAGTGACCTCACAAGTCTTTACTACTTTCTCCTCTACCCTCAAAATCATTGGATTTCCTATTTAAAGGAACCTCACTCAGAGACTACCTAGCCCAATCTGTATCTGAACAAGAATCCCCATACTTAATGTCATTGTTAGGATAAGCGTAGGTTGCCTTGCAAGTCATCGGGCAAATACAATCATAGATTCACAGGATCATGAAACATTAGAATTGCAAGAAACCTTACAGATGGGGAAACCAAGGCTCTGAGGCTAAACTTCCTGATTTTAAGGATGAGGGAAATGAGGTTCAAAGGAGGGAAAAATAATAGTTAACAATAATGGCCAGCGTTTATACAGCACATTAAGATCTGTAAAGGGTTTTAAAATATTATCTCATTTAATTCTCACAACAAGCCTGGGAGACGGGTACTGTTTGTAACCCCATTTTACAGATGAGGAAACCGAAGCAGACATGGGTTTTGTAAATGGCCACTCAGGTCTCCTGGCCTCCAGGCTCAGCCCTCCATCCCCACATCAAGTTAATGGTAGAGAACCAGGGAGGTCGATCTAAAATCAGCTGACTCAGGTCCATTGCTCTTCTTCCTGGACCATATCTTACAGTCACAGATTCTGAGAGCTGGGATGGATCTGAGGCCATCCAGTGCAATTCCCACCTAGAAAGTACTATCTTCTATCCAATCCAAAAGCCCTGACCTGTAGTTGTCCCCCACGGGAATATAGTCCCTCCCTCCCAAAGCCTCCCATTCCACTTCTGGACAGCTCTGTTAGGAAGTGTTTCCTTCTTTAGGGCTGAAAGGGGCATAATCCAACTTCCTAAAACCAGGGAAAGGTTAGCCTGGTCCTTAACCTGACCCTTCCAGGGCTTGCACTCCAAGCTAGCACCAGTTGCTATAGACATTGATATACTGGGTGATGCAGACAGATGTACAAGGTGACTGGAAAGCTCAGTGAATGTATATTGGGGTGAGGGAAGGGAATAAGGAGAGGCTGGCAGGCAAGGCAGGAAGCTAGATGTAGGGCAGACAGAGCAGGCGGAACCTTTAAGCCAATGGAAGGTTTGTCTTATGGGGGACAGAGAACAGCTGTTTTCCCAGGGAACGGTTTAAGTAACAGCAGGAGGGATATTGGTAAGATTACATGAAGAAATGTAAAGACAGAGAAAGAGTGGTACCTGATCCCAAGGCCAACTTTTGTCTCCTTTTGAGGAAGACTCAATGGGGGGGAAATGGGCTTGAGGCAGGAGGATGGACTACATGACCTTTGGATGTCTCTTCTACCCTAGGATTCTCTTAGTGCAGAGACTACACCGAGGCCCCTTGGCCTGCCCTTGTCTCTCCAGTTACTCAGTCTCAGAGCTGATTCAGGCCCCACAAGTTGTTTGATCAGCGATTTGTGGATCCTGAAATGTTAATCCTTCCAGGGGCCCTGCAGACAGCATCCCAGCCCAAGATCCTCAAACATCTGCATCTCACTGGACAGAGGGAGGGGGGAAAAAGTAGGTGGGGATCTTGATTAGTTTGCAATCTAGGCCCAGGACAGAAACTATGTTGTATATCTTTCCATTCTGGCTACAATGACTCCTTGGCCATAAGAGGAAGCAGGGAAGCTTGAGTGGTCACTTATCCTATCTCCTATTCCCTACCCCCAGTTTCCCAAATTTGAAACCAAGGAGCTGAGCTCAAAAGTAGTCTAAAGTCACATTCCTTTGAGTTGGAAACTGAAGCCCAACAAAGATGGAAATTGACTTGTCCAAGATCGCTTGGACCAGGATGAATTAGGGGCAGGATTCCAGGTTTCCTGACTGCCCAAGAATGCATCAGTTTGCAAAGGATTCCAGTTTTATTTTCTCCCATCCCCCAATTCTGGGATCAAACCGGTATTCTGGAGTTATCTGGCACTGAGTGGGGAGGGAGTAGTATGCCCAGCCATTGGCCAAGAAGAGGCCTTCTTACTTCCCCGTTTTGAGTCCCTTTACCTCATCCCCCCCACACACTCACTGGCGACAGTAATCGTCAATATCCCATGTTATGTCAAGAAAGAGAAGCAAACCCATTCACTAGTGGCAGCTCTTCCGACCGGGCAGGTTCTTCTCCCGCCCCTCCCCCCCCCAAGTTCAACATATTTTTCCAACGCTTCTCCCTAGAAATACTTTCATCTCTGAGACTTAATCATACAGGAAAAGCTAATTCCCTCCTCACCAACACTAATTCTGAAAGAAATGAGGACAGTCAACCATAGCTCCAAACAGGATGGCAGCTTCACAAAGAGGGTTCTGTCTTCTCCATCTCTAGGTTCTCTTATCCCTTCCTAGAGGGTGATGCCCTGACTAAGTTTTTCCTCTGCTCAGACATTTAAACCCATTTCAAACCCCATCACAACTCCTAAATCCTCTGCCTCAGTCCCAAGTTCCTAGGGAAAGGAGGACAGTATGAGTTAGCTCCTGAGAATCAGAGGAGGAAAAGACTCTTGGGGGGGAGCAAGTGCAGGGGAGCGTTAAGTTCTTCGGAATGCCAGGAGAAGGAGGACAGGTTCCCCCACTGAGAGAAGAATGTGTGTATATGTATGCAGTGGAGAGATGAAACAGAGGGGGGGCCCACCTCAGAGGACCCGCCAAAAAATCCTAGGAGAACAAAACCAAGCTGACTTTGTGACTTCTCCCTCCTCCCGCCTGCCTGCCAGCCCCGCCCTCTCCTTGGAGATACCTCGGGATCAATCCACGAAAACCACTACTCCCCACCACCCTATTCCCCATTGCCACTGGCTCCAGGTACCAGGAGTAGGATCCAAAAAGAGATTCCTCCCTCCCCGAGCTAGGGGAGACATCCTGAAGGTGGGAAAGCGCTTCCCTTTCCCCGTGTCGGGAGAAGGGGGGCGTCCCCCTCTCCTTCCCTTCCACCCTATCTTTAGAAAAATCCATCTTACTGTACATTCCTTTCCTCTCCTATAGCTCAAGGAAAAGGAGCAAAAATTAGTAAAGATTCTAACGCTTGCTATAAAGAAGAGGAGATGAAGAAGGGACGGTGATAGACTTGAGAGGCAAGAAGAAGAGGATGGGGGAGGGGGATCCCGAGTTGGGGAAGGGATGAAGGCAGGAGGTCGGGCGTGATAGGGGTGGGGGCGTCCATACCTCCCTCTCCAGCTGCACTGATCCTCCGAGTAGCTGGCCAGGGCCGCGGAGGCCAGGAGGCCGCAGCCCAGTAGCCAGAGCAGTGGTGGAAGCGGCATGGCCAGGCGGCTAGAGCCGAGCCCTGGGGCCCCGGGGCGCTCAGGAGCCGCAGCCCCGCCGCAGCAGCAGCAACAGCTGGAGCCGCATCCCCAGACCCGCGCACCCGGCAAGCCTCAGCCTGCGCTAACCGCAGCCCCCATCTCCTCCCGCAGAGGCGCTTCAGAGCCGAGGGGAAGCTAGAGGCGCGGCGGCGCTACCCCCCAGCCCCATAACCCCAAGCCTCGCTGACCGTCGCGCCGCCGGCCACTTTCAACCTGGGCCGGGAGATGCCAGCGGCTAGGGGAGGGATGGGCAGGGAGGCGGGGACCGACAGAACTCTCCAATCGCGACCCAGTCCTGAAACTTTCCTCCAATCAGGCTGTGGAGGAGCGGGGAGGTGGAGGAGTCTGAAGTGGGAGCGTTCCTGCCCCCCACTCCCCGCCCCCGCCGGGGCCGGTCAGATCCGAGCCGAGCAGAGGAGAGCTGAACAGAGAACAATATCGGGCTATCGGGAGGGCGAGAAGAGAGAAACATGCGGCTCTGGGGCCTCCGGCCCGGCCCAGGAGTGGGGGCCCGAGGCAAGGCAGCACAGACTTCGGCCACTACGGCCAGTCTTCGATGGCCCATCACCTTCCCCCCCCATGTCCCGCTTCGCTCCCAGTGCTGTGTGGAGCTTTTCCCTGACCTAGAAATAAGCTCCATAAATAATTGAACTAAACTATTCATAATTATCATTAGCGAAAGTCATCTCATTAAGCAGCCCATTGCTCTGCCCACCACCATCACCCCGCCCCCACCTCTAGTCTCTGCTCTTTCTCCCCTCTCACTATCACCGCTCTCAACCCTCCACTTCCTTCACACCCTATGCTCTGAGAAAGGGGAAGCCATTCAGTCCTAACATCTTACTATACTAGAATTTACGGGCGTCTGTTATCCGTCCCCATTCCCATCTCTCGGAAGAGCGTGGAAGGGGGGGAGGGGGTTTCGACCGAAAGGAACCCTGCCCATCGGGAATGCTAGTGTAAGGGACCACCTGGTCTAGGTGTGTAGAAGAGCCAAACTAGGAACAGCTGGGAGGGTGGTGCCCCCCAGGGGGCAATGGAAGACTGGACACACCTTCTAAGTCCTCCCCCCACACACCTGTCCTTCTGTTCCAGATCGTGGGAATCTGCTTCTTTCCTAGAATCTGCTTGAACTCCCTTGCCCTGAGGAGAAATTACAACCACCTTTGCCTCGATGTCTTGCTCAAGACGCCCACTGCTAGAGGAATCAGAAGTAAAGGGGCAGATAAAGTGATAGGACTGAAATAGTCACTTAGCACAGGGGTTAGCTAGGTTCATCATGGAATTGACCAACAGAGAAGTAATATGGAATTCTCACTTCTGCTGCAGGTGTGAAGGACTTGATTGAAATGAGGAACTGAGCTGAGCAAATCTTGAGCAAACCATTCTGGTGCTGGGCCACATCCCACCCCTACCAACTTAATAATTTGCCCCACACACTGGAAGTGCTCTAAGTTTGGGGCTGACTCGATCAAATAAAGCACTAGGTGGGGGCTTTAGCCGTTAGAGGGGGCTTAAAACAGTACTGTTTAGCTTGGTTTGGGCTCTTAATAAGTGCCATCTTTCTCCCTATATGTATCTGCCTATGTATTGGTCTATTTATTTACTGGAGTAAGACAAGGGGAACTGTTTCTTGGTCTTATCTGACCAAATAGATTTTGTTCTGAGTGACCAACTGATAACTCAGTTGAGCAGTTGACAACCTAAGGTGGAAAAACCACCAGATAGAAAATCCTGGACCTTTAGCTTACTCCAGATCTCAAAGTCCAAATCCAACAATCCTACTCTTACTCCATCTTTGACACACAGACATTCTAGTTCCAAATAGTCCTGATGTTTCAGCCAATGGATATCTACTTCCAATTAATCTTTATTCAGTTGGATTGGCAGAAGTTTGGAATGGTGGATGCTATGATTCTGTGGTCACTTCTTCCCCTTTACTGCCTCAGTTTCCCCTTCTGAGAGCAAGCATCAGAAACCCTACTCTGTCAGAGGCACTGTGGCCAGAGAAGAAATGTACAAACTTTGAGGTCTTGTAAGGAAAAGAACTTGTGTCATGAAAAGATGACTTGAGAAATAATTTACATGAAGACCATGGTAAATGTAAAGGATATCAACACTGAAACTTCAGAATGCTGATCAGGGCAAGAAAAAACAACCTACAACTTCAGAGGATTGATCAGAAAGCTGTAAATTATAGGTGCAACATAAGGTATAAATTTTCAGACAGGCAAATGTGTTTTGCTTTTATTTCAAATGAAGGTTCTTTGTAGTAGTGGGGGCCATGGAGTCATTGGAAAGTAACAATGAAGAACATTAATAAAACGTTAAAAAAAAAAAAAGAATGGGCCATAGAGGTGAGACCAGAGAGGGAAAACTCCTTACCTGTGGGTTATTCTCCCTAACTCGCTCTCCCAGCTAAGTCTCCCTCTTTTCCAGGAGAAAACTGGAGGACTGGGAGATGTAGAGAGGGAGGCATTTGAAGGGCTAGTCAGGGAGATCCTAAATCCAAAGGCCTTGTCATCCTGTGAGGAGTACTACCGGGAAAGCAGGGAGAGAGGGTCATAAAGCTAGCTCCCTGCACCCCTGAAGCTGCCTAGAGGAAGTAGGGCCCTCCTAACCTCCCTATTTCTGCAGAAGTTCCCACCATCCTGCTAGTCACTCAACCTAGAGTCATTCTTTATTCTCCCTTCTCTCTCCTCCCCCATAGGCAATCAATCACCAGATTCCATCTCTCAGTCTGCCTCCATACCATTCTGTTGTACACACTTGCCCTCTCCACTCACAACTTTCCCCCTAGCTCAGGTCATCTTTACATCTCTCTGGGACTATTGCAACAACCTCCTTCAGTATTTGATAAGTCAGTCAGTCAACAGGTATTAAAATGCCTGCTATGTACCAGACCAGGAGGGGTAGGGAACCTGCAGCCTCAAGGCCACAGGTAGCCCTCTAGGTCCTCAAGTGCTGCCCTTTGACTGAATCCAAACTTCACAGAACAAATCTCCTTAATAAAATGATTTGTTCTGTGAAGTTTGAATTCAGTTAAAAGGTTGAACTCAAGGACCTAGAAGGCCACATGTGGCCTCAAAGCCACAGGTTCCCCACCCCTGTACCAGACACTGTGCTGAGTGCTGGGGATACAAAGAAAGGCAAAATACAGTCTGTAATGCCAAGCAAAGGCAACTTCCAAGGTTCGGATTACCTGCATAGCAAACTCCATTTATTCACAGAACAGAGAAAATCAAAATACAGGGTAACTCATTCATTTAACAAGTAAGTTCTCAATTCAATTGCAAAGTACCAAGGTCCAAGTATCCCACCCCTGGCCAATACATTAGTCAAAGTAGCCCGCTCCTGGGCAGTACATTCATTTAGTCTCTTCTCAAATGGGGATTAGTTTCCAATCATAAACAAAGTACATTCATTTGGTCAATCACAGAGCACAAAAAAGTCAAAGGTTTCCCACCCCTGGATCACCACTGACTTACTATCCATCCATTAACTCCAAGCACTTTCTCAAAAGGGGCAGGAGAGCACCAAAGGCCATCTATCCTTAAGCTACAACAAGGGTAAGATATCATCCCAGCATTGAGAACCCAAGGAAAGGCCCTTCCTTCATCTTGACTCAAGGCAAGTACTCAGCAATCCCTATTCCTGGGGAGACAAAGCTCAACAAAGCCAGAATATCCATTGCCAGGATCCTCATCAAGTCACTCTCCGCCTGCAGAACAGTCCCAGGACCCCTGAAAATATCAGCAAGGCCCTCTTCCAGGATTTCTGTAAACATAGAACAAGAAAATCCTCCTTCAGGGCTTCTGAACCAACAGCAAGGTTGCAGGACCTCTACAACAGCAGCACTGTCCTTCCCTAGCAGGTGAATCTGGCAAAACAACATCAAAACAGATAGACAAAATACCGGCATCACAGCCATGCCTCCTCAGTTCTTGGCAGCTCCAGGTGACAGTTCCCAAAAGTCCTTCTGGCCTCCTCTGCTTGGGCCTCTACATAAAGCCTCTGACAGAATAGGGTTTCTGATGCTTGCTCTCAGAAGGGGAAACTGAGGCAGTAAAGGGGGAAGAAGTAACCACAGAATCATAGCATCCACCATTCCATTCCAAACTTCTGCTGATCCAACTGAATAAAGATTAATTGGAAGTAGTTATCCAAATCTCTAAATCTAAATCTTCTCTCTAAATTCCATTACCTTACACAGTCCCTGTTCTCAAGGAGCCTAGAGTCTAATAGAAGAGACAATGTGTATAATGTCTAGGTACACATAGAAGACATATATAGAGTG
>CM053583.1:314265707-314282433 GCA_028627135.1 Pseudochirops cupreus | reverse complement strand
CCAATGCAATTCAACTAAATAAGCAGTTACTAAGTGCCTACTGTATGCCAGGCACTGTACTAGATTTTGGAATAGAAAAACAAAAATGAAAACAGCTCCTGCCCTCAAGAAGCTTATCTTCTACTGGGTGGGGGAGGGGAGGTAATTTGTAGAAAAATAATGTGTGTATATATCTTTATATATGACATATGTATGTATATACATATTTAAGAGCATATTGTGACTTCATTGGTATAGAGAACTCCCAATGAAGAAATTCTTCCAGTGATCTACAGTTTATAGTCCTTAGAGAGCTGATTTGGTCATTAAAAGGTTAAGTGGAAGTACCCAAGGTCCCAGGGCCAGGAGAGTCAGAGGTAGGATTTTAGTTCTACTATGACTTCAAGACCAGATTGCTATTCACTGCACCACATTGCCTTTATACAAGATAGATCTGAGCTTAAACCAGTTCAAATAAGGTATCTCTCATATTTATCTTCTTACCTGTTGTTATAGGCCTATGTTTCCTGTTCTATCAACTTGATGAAGTCCATAATACATATGCAGGGCACTATAGAATAGAATTATGGTATGTTTCAATTTTACAGGATTCCAAATGTTTTTGTGGTTAAAGCAAAAAACAAGAACAAAACCCATACTGATATTCCTAAAATAGACTTGACCATGGCACTCTTCTACTCTGAAACCATCAATGGCTCCCAACATCACCCAAGGATAAAGTACAAAATCTTTAATCTGGCATTTAAAGGGAAACGGGAAAGCATTTATTATGCACCAGGCCCTTTTACAAATATTATTTCATTTGATCCTCACAACAACCTGTGAGGCAAGTGATATTATTATCCCCATCTTACTATTGAGGAAATTGAGGCTGGGAATAGTAAGTGACTTGCCCAAGGTCACACAGCCCATAAGCTTCCAAGGCTGGCCTTGAACTTAAGTTGACTCCAGGTTCAATGCTCCATCCACTGTGCTACCTGGCTTAAAACCCTCTATAATATGACTCCCATTTAGTTTATTTCATATCATTTCTCATCATATACTCCCTTTCTTCCAGTAGAACCTGGTCTGTTAGCTCTCCCATGTCTTTGTACATGTAGCCCCTGATTTCTGAAATGCAATGCACCCTCACCTCTACCTCATATGATCTTGTTTCCTTCTAAGCACAGCTCATCTGTCCTAGCCTAAAGACCTTTCCTTTTGTTTTTTTTTCTTTTGAATAACTCTTATTATATTTCCAAGGAAGCTTATATCACTAAGATTTCAGTTGTGTCATGAAAACCGCAGTTGTGATTTGTCCTTCATTCTTGAAGAGGACCAGGACATCAGGAAGATGATGACTTGACTTGCAATTGAATTGGATTTAAGTGAGGAAGGGCTGTGCAAAGTCAGCCTCACTTTCTCCTTCAGAGCTATCTGGGTCCAGTGGCCAGACCTAGATCAGGATGCCTGGAGATGGTCCTGGATATAGTGGGAGACCTTGGCCTTTTAAAGCTAAGGTCTTTCCAATTTCTCATTTTGAGTGAGACAAAGCCTATCCAATGAATAGGCCTGTTTAAGAAATGAGGCAACCACAGGTGGCCTTGAGGTTGCAGGTTCTGTGAAGTTTGGATTCAGTCAAGGGGCTGCATTTGGGGACCTAGAGGGCCACATTTGGCCTTGGGACTGCAGGATCCCCACCACTGGATAGATACCCTACCTAACTCACAGAATTATTGTGAAGATTACGTGAAATAACATGTAAAAAAGTTTTGTAAATTGTAAAGCATTATGAAAATATAAGATATTATTGGAAACTAAAAAAAAAAAAGAAATGAGGCAAGGGATGGCCCCTTTAACAAAAAATTTTATTAAACTGGGAGGGAAAGACCCTCAAGTTTGCTATTCACTCTGAGCTAGAAGGGCCCAAAAAATAACCATAAGTGGTGTTTGGGCAAGGACTTATTGTTGTCCGATCAATGAGAGTCAGGGTGAATTGGGTTTAAGGTATGATCTTTAAGAAAGAAAGTATAAAGTATATGAGAAAGAAAGCCAGTATATGCTAAGATAACTAGGTAGGTTTCAGTCATCAAAATTTACCTTCCTTAGCATTTATTAAGCACCTACCAAGCTTTGTGCTAAGCTTTGGAGATACAAAGAAAGGCAAAAAATAGTCCTTAACTTAAGGAGCTCCCAGTCAAATAGGGGAGATTTCATGCAAATGACTCAGTCTGAAGGAGATACATACAGAACAAATTGGACATAGCCTCAGCGGGGAGGCTTCTAGCAGAAGCTGGGATCTGAGATGAGATTCGAAGGAAGCCAGTGAAGCCACGGCAGAAGTGAAGACGACTAGGAGAAGAATGTCTTGTTGGAGGAACAGCAAGGAAGCCTATGTCGCTGGATCCCACATTCCGAAGAAGGGAGAGGAGTAAGGCACTAGAAGACCAGAAAAGGTGGGAAGGGGCCAAATTACAAAAGGCTTTTAGAATCAAACAGAAGATTTCACATTGGATCCTAGAAGTGATAAGGAGCTGCTGGAATTGATAGAGTAGGGAATGACTGGGTAGACCAGAATTGTAAGATCATTTTGATAACTAAGAGGAGTGAGGAAGACTCACAGGCAATAACTCAGGAGTGAGGCAAAGAGGGCCTGCACCAGGGGCTGGTTGGAGGAGAGAAGGGGAGTAGCAGAGAGAAGTTAGAAATCAGCATGACTTAGCAACTGATTGAATAGAAGGGAGGCATTCCTTTGTTTACTATTGACCAGATGGAAACGAGAATGGAGCAAGGAAGTAGTGAAGGAAGGAGTAGCTGGTTTTCAGAAATTAAAGATATTTTCTCCCTGGATGTACTGGCTTTCACTGTTCTGTTTGTTCTATCTAATAAATTTTTAAAATCCTAAACTTAAACTATCTTTGTTTTATTTGGATGAGGCAGTTCACCTTTTGTTCCACACTTACTCTGAAATGTAAATTGGGAGTCTCTTAGGTCAGAGGGTGTCCTGATGAGGAGCAGGAGTTATTCTGACCTTCTGAACCTCTTTCCAGGCAGGAATATTTGTGCGTCTATTCATTCTCTCTGACAGAGAATTTTGGCTAAAATGCAAAGTAGTCGTCTTTTCCTTTCACACGATATATTCACATGTTACATTCCTGTCTCTGCCTCTATAATATGAGCTCCTTGAGGACAGGGACTAGTTCATTTTTGGTTTTGAATCCCCAGCATGAAGTAGGTACATAATAAATGTTTATTGAATGACATTGAATTAAGATCCAGTTCAAAAACTTCCTCCTCGATAAGATGTTTCTTTATCCTGTCCCTAGCTGGAAGTGATCTTTCTCTCCTCACACTTTGTATTTATGCATTCATTATATTGAACTGTGATCTATTACATTTATTGCTAAGTCCATCTTATTTCCCTTTTTGGATCATAAGCTCTCTGGGGGCAAGGATTGTATCTCACACATCTTTTCTATATTCTATTTTTTGAGCACAAGTCAATAAAGTTTGTTGCATAAATAAGTGCAGAAAAGCAGCTAGGCCTGAGCACAGTGAACACTTTGTTCTTGGGTTGGGCCTACTAGTTCCTAGGTTAGAAAGTCTCAGTTTGCTCCATGGAATCTAGGGAAATGTAAGACTGAGGAGCCTTCTGGCAGCTAACCAAGCTAGCAACAGCTAGAAAAGGTGCTTTGGTCTCCATCATTTCCATATCTACTCCAAGTCACTACCCTTAGTTGACTGTGACCTGTAGGAATATAGGCATACCAATATTGAGTTCTTATGTCCCTTCCCACCACTCCTCCAAAGGGACAAAGTCTGGAGAGGCTGGAACTCAGACTCTCCCACAGAGCTTGATGTGATTGAGCCTGGGAGGAGAGAGTCATTCCTGGGGGCTCTAATCCACCCCCATGCCTGTCCATCCCTCCCATCCTGGGCTGGAATATTTACAGGGGACTAGTTAATGGACCATACAATTAATGGAGCATGTAGTTTATAGGGAAGAAGCAATAAAGTCAGGGATCTGTCTACCAAATAGATTTGTACACAGTGGGATCTTGGAAACTGGGCTAGGAGCCAGGACACCTGGACCCCTCCATAACTAATGAATCTTGAAAGTAAGTTTTCTCTCACTGGGAAGGTGAGTCAAGTTGTATCTATGGAGATGGGTGGTACAAAGTTGTATTGAACAAATGAATGAAAAATATTTATTAAGAACCTACTATGTGCTAGGCACTGTGCTGGAGATATAAATACAGCAGTGGGGAAGTTCCTTCCCCAGAGGAGTTAACTTTCCAATAGAGGGTGACAGGACAGATGGGGGAATGAAGGCCAGGGAAGGGCATTTTGGTGTGGGGAGTATTTGGAATGGTGAGCAGAGCCATGGTGTAGTCAACTCTTACACCCTTTCCAGAAGTTCTGGTAATATTGATTTACTGTTTCCAGCAGCCATATTTTTGGCAACTAGGGATGAGTAGGAGGATCCAAACAATTCAGACCTAGGGAGGAGTTCCACAAAGAAGTGGATTAACTCCCCATCCCTGGGGCATAGAGTCTGGAGGTCAAGTCCAGGGAATGCAGTTCCAAGTAGGGAGAAGAGGACAGAAGCAAGAGAGGACGAGGTAAATAGAGTGGGGTGGCAATTACACCATCATTGCTACCATGCCATCCCAAAGTGGTCAACTTTGATGCCTTTCACTGTAGAAGTAGTGAGAACTGTGACCTTAGGTTAGATCTCTATTTGTGAAATGAATAGAACTGTCTCTCCTACCTATCCTGGGGTGATAACAGTAATATAATAATAGATTTACAAAGTACTGTACATATAGTATCTCAATTTATCCTTCAACAATCCTACAAAATTGTTGCTGTTATTCCCATTTTTCAGGTGAAGAAACTAAAGCAATGAAGTGACTTGCCCAGGGTGACACACCTAAAGTATTTGCGGCAGAGATGGAGAGCAGGTCTTAACCCCAAGTCCAGCCTTCTACTCACTACTCCACCTGCGTTAGAAAGGAAAGTAGATTGAAAGTTGAGATTGGAAAATTTGGAAATCAGGATGGCAGTCAGTAAAAAGGGAACTGATTAAGCATAAAAGGAGAGAGATGATTGAAACAGAAAAGAAAATTAAGACTCCAACCACTTAGGCTGCCTAAGGGTTTGGCAAAGTATTTGGGAATCAAGGTCTCTTTCCATAGGGTAATCTCATTGTTCCCAATACTATCTCCAGGTCCTAGATCCCAATCCTCTCTTTAATTATCACCTCTTTCGCCAGCCTTGCCCTCTATAGTACCTAGCCCTGAGTTAGGGCCTGATGGATGAGGGACAGATTGCGGGGACAAACTTTCCTATGACATCCTGATAAAAGTGTCTCACCCTAGGCTTTAGGTCTCATTGGTCGTTGGTCCATATCCAAGGGTTCCAGTTCCTGCATTTGGAGAGCTGAGCCACCTAAGGGACTTTGCCTTCCACCTCAGAACTTTCTAGAGTACTCCACTCTAAACTGAGACTCTGAGCCTCCTGTACTTGACGTTCTGTACGTACAGTTCCATTTCTGCCACTGCCCCTAAGGCTTGGTGCTGGTCCTAGTGTCTATTTCCCTCTTTCTTTTCTGCCTCCTGTCTCCCATACCACTGCCCACAGGAACTCTTTTTCCAGGGTTCACTGTCAAAGGAAAGGAAAAGAGAATTTACAAATTCATAAAACAACACATCCAGGGAAGGCAACTGATGTAAGAATAAAAGACATTTCCCAGTTGCAGACTGAGTGGCACGTTTGTTGTTGTTCAGTCCTGAGGTAGACAGAATTAAAATGATTTGTCCAGGGTCACACAGTTTGTAAGTGTCTCAGGGCAGATTTGAGCTCAGGAAGATGAGCCTAGCACTCTATCCACTAGACCAACTAGCTTCCCTCTCATCTATCCTAACTCTTAACTGACGTTCCGCAGGCTTTGCTTGGCCATCGTGACTTATTCTAGGCTGGGACCTGCATCTCTCCACGCTTCAGCATTGCGTTTTCTGGTGTTTGCAGTATAGAACTCTCATACAGATCAGCATCAAGCTGACTGCAGATTTCCCCACCACAGTGTCCTTTCCACAACCTCAGGTTCACTCCGCCCCATTCTCTTTGAGCTAAAATAGGCTTCTCCAGGGCTAATAGAGGGCCTGACAGATTTCTTTCATATGTAGAAACCAGTCCCAAGATTTAAAGGCCAGATGGATTTTTTCAGCCTTGAAAGGAAAGGAAAAACAAAGGGGGAAAAAAAAAAGGAGATCCTGTTGCCAGAAGGTATGGGTTCTCAACCTCATACTGACACCCACACACTTCCTTGGATGACTCAGGGTAGTGTGAAGGTGACTCTGGGTCTTCTAAAGCCTTATCTGTGGAGCTCTGGCTAATCCTATCTGGCTGGGAAGGTTTAGAGTGGGGACCAACCCAGAGGCTGTATTTGTTGTTCAAGGGCCAGCCTAGTTAAGAATGGAGAGTTAGGTCCTTTGGTACTTTCAGCTAGGCCTGACTCAAAATTGGTCTGGTGGTTTAGTTTGGGGATTAGAATGAAAAGAGATTCTAGTAGACTAACAATTAACAGAAAAAAGTTTACTTAGCAATAGCATGGAAAGGATATTCAGCGAAGATACAGCATTGTTTCAGGGGGTCACAGCTCTCCTCAACTCCATATGGAAATGTGCCCAGGAAGGTGATTCTTAAAGAACTAATCCAACACCCCCATTCTTCAGATGATGTCGCTGAAGGCCAAGGAGAATAAGAGATCCAACCAGGAAGTAAGTGTCAGAGGTGGCATTTTTTCCCAGTACCTCCAATTACTCCAGTGTATCCCCACTGACTGCCAAAGCACCTGTTCAGGACAGACAATTGTACAATGAAGTTTTTATACTTTTATTATCTAAGCTACATCAAAGATTTGAACCTCAGAACTCTGGACCAATTAAATTTCAATCTAACTTCAAAAGCAAAAGTTTATTACTTTTATATTTTTTAGGGAAAAACTAGCCTAACTTACCTGGCAGGAACTTTCCAGCCTCAGTAATTGATGTTCCTGTCACCCACTGGCTACCAGATAATGTTTGTTTTTATTATAGACTGAAGATTTGTAGAAGGGTCTAAAAAGTTCCTTTGGAAATATTTAACAAGGGGAGTGATGAATCCATTCCATCAGTATACTTCCTTGGGCTCCCGTGAGGCAGGTGGAAATCTTCACGGCTTAAAACCTTTCTCTTCTTTGCCCTCCCTCCCCATCCCCCACTCACTCTCATTCCCCACCCCTCACATAGCCAATCCATGGCCAGACCATTTCATTGTTACCTATATAATATCTCTCATCTGTGTCCCCCTCTCCATTCACAGACATCCCTCCCTCCTTCCCCCTTCTACTCCTCCCCCAGCCCACCCCAGTTCAGGTCTTTATCACCTCTCTTCTAGACTACTGTAAGAGCCTTCTAACTTCCCTCCCTGCCTTAGGTCTCTCCCTGCTCCAGTCCATCCAACACTTGGCTGCCAATGCAACGTTTCTAAAGTTTAGATCTAAACCAGGTATGGGGAACCTGTGGTCTCAAGGCCACAAGTCCAAACTTCACAGAACAAATTCCCTTAATGAAAGGATTTGTTCTGTAAAACTTAAGACTCAGTCAAAAGGCCATATCCAAGGACCTCAGGTTCCCCACTCCTGATATATTGATTCCCTGCTCAATGAACTCTAATGGCTCACTACTCCCTCCAGGATCAAATAGAAAGTCTTCTTTTTGGTATTTAAAAACCTCAACACTTGGCTTCTTCTGGCCTTTCCTGTCTTTCTTACACTTTAGTCCCCTACGCTGGCCTACTCACCCTTCCTCTAACAGGACACTACATTTCTCATCTCTCTTTCCCCATACTGGAGTACTCCTTCACTTCCACCACTGTTTCCTTGTCTCCTTTCAAGACTCAGCTCAAATCCAACCTTCTGCAGCAGGCTTTTTCCAGTCCTCCTGGATACTAGTGCTTTCCCTTCTGACATCACCTTCCATCTGTTTCTTGTGTTTCTTGTTTTTTCAGGGTTCTCACAATTGTGTGTCACGTCATCATCTTCTTGATCCTCTCCCATCGTCCTCTTTTAGAACCAAAGACAAACACAACAACAATCTGGTAGGTACCTTGTTATTTAGGTGTTGTCTTTCCCATTCCAATGTAAGCTACTTGAGGATAAAGACTGTTTTTTTGCCTTTCTTTATATATTTAGCACTTAGCACAGTGCCTGGCATGTAGTAATCACTTAAAAAAAATGAGAGGGAAGCAGAAAATTGGGAAAGAATTTTTACAACCAGTGTCTCTGATAAAGGCCTCATTTCTAAAATATACAGAGAATTGAGTCAAATCTATAAGAATACAAGCCACTCCCCAATTGGTAAATGGTCAAAGGATAAGAATAGGTGGTTTTCAGGAAAAGAAATTAAAGATATCTATAATCATATGAAAGAATGCTCTAAATCATTATTGATTAGAGAAATGCAAATCAAAACAACTCTAAGGAACCACATCTCACCCATTAGATTGGCTAACATGAAAAAAACAGGAAAATGATAAATGCTGGGGAAGATGTGGGAAAATTGGAACACTAATGCATTGTTGGTGGAGTCGTGAACTGATCCAACCATTCTGGAGAGCAATCTGGAACTCTGCCCAAAGGGCTATAAAAATGTGCATACCCTTCGACCCAGCAATATCACTTCTAGGGCTGTATCCCAAAGAGATCATACAAGTGGAAAAAGGATCCGTACGTACAAAAATATTTTTAGCAGCTTTTTGTGGTGGCAAAGAATTGGAAATCAAGAGGATGCCCTTCAGTTGTGGAATGGCTGAGCAAGTTGTGGTACATGAATGTAATGGAATACTCTTGTGCTACAAGAAATGAGGAGCAGACGGGCTTCACAATAACCTAGAGAGACCTATACAAACTGATGCTGAGTGAGGAGAGCAGAACCAGGAGAAATGTGTACACAGTTACAGATACATCGTACCTGTGATGACTAACTTTGACAGACCGGGCTCCTCTCAGCAATGCCAGGCTACAAGACAACTCCAAAGAATTCATTTACAGAGTCTGGATGCAGATTGAAGCAAACTACTTGCTCTCTTTTTTGTTTTGTTCCTTTCTTGTTGTTCATTCCATTAGTTATAATCCTTCTTTACAACTTGATTAATGTTTAATGTGAAGGTATTTGTAGAACCTATATAGGATCCCATGCTGCCATGAAGGGGAGGGGAAGGAGGGGGAGAAAATTTGGAACTCAAGGGATTATGGAACTGAATGTCAAAAACAAAAAATCAATCAATCAATTAATTAATTAATTGAAAAATTTTTTTTAAATGCTTGTTGAATGACTACCTGCAGGACTAGGTGTAGCTGGGAAGACAGAGGAGTGGACAAATGATGTTGCTTTTCAAGTTATGGGGATTAATAAAATACAAAACACAGTAGAAGAACAATAAGCCTTTCTATCTTTTAGGGATATGATTGTATGGCCAGTACTAAGTACCATGGGAATCTGGTATCTTGAGTTGATCTAGGGCTGCATTAGTATCTTGGTCCTTCCTCCCAGGTAACATATGGACATTTTCCTTCTGGAGAGAATGTGTTAACCAAAGGAGTAACTGAAATGGCAAGGATTATAGGTATCTTGGCAGGCCAGGAAAGTCTCTGAAATCATACCACATAGCTAGCCATTTATTCTGCTTAGGGAAAATCAGTCTTGGATAAGAGACAAATACAACTGTGATTTTAATTTTTATTAAATTTTATTTTTTTGATTGATAAACATTTATTTTCTCTTTCTTTCCCCTTTCCCTACGCCCACCAGTGGGGGAAAAAGAAAAAAACAAAAGCCTTGTAACAAATATGCAGTCAGACAAAACAAATCCCCACATTGGCTATGTCCACAAATGTGTATCGCTCTGTGTATTTATCTAGTTTGTCACCTCTGTATCAGGAGATGGATAGCATTCTTCCCAGTTGTCATTCTAACTGGTATATTGCTCATCCCTCTGGAACCAGCAGTTCTCTACCCCACCCTCATTCCTCCCAGAGCCAAGCCCATCCTTGCCATCTCCACGTCTAGCTCTACTGAGAGCACCATGGGAAGTTCCTTGTTCTAGCACAATCTGACATGTTTTTTGTCCTCCCCCCTTCACATCCCCAACCTTGGGAATGGGCTCAGTTGGCCTCATTATGGTCACACATTACTGGAGAATGAGGTCAGAATGGGCGACGGGGGAGCCAAGGCCCAGGGTGCTGGCAGTTGGCCACTCTGAAATCTGATCCATCTTCTCCACCTCCCCATCCTGGCCCCCAACCCCAAAGATGGAGGAAGTGCTTTCCCTGGTATGGCCATCCATCCCAAACATGGTAGAGGAGTAAAAGGGACCACAATTATGATTTCTCAGGGCCCAGAACCCTTAGGAAAGGGAGGGAGGAGAGTGTGTTAGGGGTTCTCAAAGGTCCCCAGGCAGAGTCTTTAAGGGAAAATGTCGAGGAACACTGGGTCAGAGTAGGATCCTGGGGCTTAATCATATATGATCATAGATTTAGAACTAAAAAGCACCTTAAAAATACTTTAGTTCAACCCTCAGATGGTTCAAATGAATGAGGAATAAAAAGTGAATGTGGGAGATAGCATCCAATATGTTCTCTGATGGATTGTGACTTCAAGAGAACCTGGACAAAAGGCAGACAAAGGAGCAAGAAGATGTACCCTTGGGTCCCAAGCATCCTAGGCACTAACTTTTCTTAGAATTGATAGCAGGAGACCTTTATTATCACTAGAAATTTTGGCACCTGGGGCAAATACAGTTTGAGGTAGGTGATGGTCAGAGGCAGTCACCCTGGGAGAAGGTACAGACCATTCCTCAGAGAGTCCAGCATGAACTCCCAGAGCACAGTCAAGATCTCTAATTGCCAACTAACTCTTGGGATGAAGCAGTATGAAGGAAAAGAAAGGAGGAAGCCGGTCCTAGGAGAGGGGCACTATAGTGATGTAACCCTGATGCCAGACAAGGGAATGGGCACAAGACCATAACATGTCTGTGAGGCATGAGAACAGCAGGCTGGAGGATTAGCACAGAGGGATGCATGTCCCCTCTCAGATCCTCAGCACTCTGGGACAGTCCTAGTTGCCCTACCCTCATTACAATTCTGGCCTTGGCCCTTAGACTTGTACCTTTTGTTACTGCTTAAATCTGTACTCAACTCTTGATTAACTATCAGCCCTTTTTCTGTAGCTGTCTGTTCTCTTGACTTCTATTCTAACTACCAATGTTCCCCTCTCCCTTTTGCCTCAAATCTTCACACATTCCAGGCAAAGGAAAATGTTTTTCTAGGGTTTAATAACCAGAGAAAATTCAGAAGTAATGCCACAGGGGAGGGTAATTACAAACACATATAAAATAGATCTGCCCAGGATCCGACTGAACAGAACTCCATTCTTACCTGGAGTTAGTTTTCCAGGCCTGGGTAAGCCCGGGACACTCTTCAGACTAGCAGCCTCAGGTCCTTCTGACCCAGAAGACCCCAAATCAGTTTCAGGCTTCTCCCAATCCCTCTCTGCGGGTTGGATTCATGCATCCTTCTACAATCCCAAATTTATTATTTAGCCAATCAGAAACACAGGCATCTAGGGGTGGCCTGGCGGATACAGTGTTAGGCTAGGAGTCAGGAAGATCTGAGTTCAAATCCATTCTCAGACACTTAATAATTGGACAATTAATTTTGCTTCAATTTTCTCAATTGTAAAATGGTTATAATATCACCTACTTCTGAAGGGTTGTTGTGAGAATCAAATGAGATGATATTTGTAAATACTTAGTCCAGTGTCTAGAACATAATAAGCACTCTAAAAATGCAAATTCCCTCCCTGCTTCCCTAGGTGACCTTGTGATTAGGAAGGTCGGGCTGTGAATGGAGTGATGGGGTTGGAATCAGGAAGATTTGAGTTCAAATCCAGCCTCAGAAACTTCATAACTGTGACATTGGGCAAGTCACTTAACCTCCATTTGCCACAGAAGGAAATGGCAAACCATTCCAGTATCTTTGCCAAGAAAACCCCATGGAAAGAGGCCCGTGGGGTCACGAAGAATTGGACACAACTGAAATGACTGAACAACAACAAAAACACACTTCCCCGGCTCTCCAATAAAGGCCAGCGTAAGAAACACAAATAAGTAAATCTGGACGTGCCACTTCAGGAATAACAGTAGTTCAGGCTAATAAGGCAGTCATCTCGAAAGGTCACGAAAGTCTACCCCTTTCCTTGTGGGGACCTCACCAGGAATGGGGAGCTAGGTGGCACAGTGGGTAGTGGTCAGGGCCTGGAGTCAGGAAGACTCATCTTCCTGAGTTCAAACCCAGCCTCAAAGCCTTACGAGCTACGTGGCCCTGCACTTGACTTTGTTTGCCTCGTTTTCCTCATCTATAAACTGGACAAGAAAATGGCAAACCACTCCAGTGTCCTTGCTAAGAAAGCTCTAAATGGGATCGTGAAGAGTCGGACGGGACTGAATGACTGAGCAAGGCTACCAAGAATGGATACCTAGGAGAAAAAGAGCATTGCCTATTATTCAAAACTGTGGACAAAATTCTACATGTAGTTCCTAAGTATTCAGAAAGGAAAGCAACTATTCTAGTCTTTTTTCCTCTTTTTTACAGGGTTTCTATCCTGATCAAGGAAATGTTATAGATAGAATATCAGCCTTTCAATAGAGAGTGCATATATCGTATACCAGCATTTCAACATAGCAATGTGTCAGTCTGTCAAGATATACTTATGTAGGAGGTGGAAAAGAGTGTAGATTCCCAGAATGATATTAACCTGGAGAGACATTCCCAGTGGAGTACTGGGAAGCTGTTTTCTTTTAGATTCTGCTTAATGAAAAACACTGATGCCATTCATTTGCAGATGACCCAAACCTAAGAGGGATTTGCTACTTCACTGAATAACAATATGATAGTGTAAAAAACTCTCAATAGCCTGGAGTGATTGGCTGGAAAAGGTAAAACTAGAGGAAACTTACTCTGGGACTGGTGAAAGAATTTGACCTTTGTCACACCACCAGTAAGTGTCTGAGTCAGAATTTGAATCCAGATCTCTTCACTCAAGGTATTCTTTCCATTTTGGCTACTGGTACAGGAATTATGATTGGAGCTTCATCCTGGGAACTCTCCCTCCAGCAATACTAGGGAATATTCAGAAGTTTGTCCCACACCTGCCCTTGCTCACACACAGGGTTTAGCACAGTGCCTGGCACATAGGAGGCATTTCATCAGGACTTACTGACTTGTTCACTAGATTTCCTTAGCACTTGGTGGTTAAAAAAGAATCATTCTATCCCATCCTACCAAGTCACTTCCAATTAAGTCAAGAAGCATTCATTAACCACTCAGAGTGGGTCCAGCACTGTGCAAAGCACTGGGAATAGGAATATAGGCTAAAAGAAAGGTAGTTCCTCCCCACCAGGAGTCTATAGTCTAAAGAGATAAGACAATACATTATAAAAGGGAGCTGAAAAGTAAGATAGATTGGGAAGAGATGGAAGGGAGGGGGAGGCAGTAAGGTAGAAAAAGTTGAGACAGTGAAGAATATAGCCTTCTGAGGCATGAGATTGAGCTTGGCCTGGGCATCCTTCTGAAAATGGTGGTTCTGGAAGTAACTGATCTATGAGAGACTGCAGGGGTGGAGGAAGTAGGCTTCCAGACAGAAGAGGTTTCAAAGGCAGAGAAAGCCTAGGGTCAGGAGTACAGCCTGAAGAGAAATTATTTTTTTTTTAAATATTCAATCAAGTATTTGCTATTAGCTACTTAGTCACTTAGAAAGTGCCTGGTAAGCCAATTTCCACTGATCTATCAGCGACTATTACTTTCATTCAGGTATTTGCATTTTAACATTCAAAAACACAGGGGGGAAATGAGGCCCAGTGCTGGGGTGGAGGCAGCAGTAGAGGGGAGAAACAAAGTTTAGATCAGAGGCAATCTTTGCCCTCATAGAGAATGCAGTCTAGTAGAGAGATTGAAAAACATATACAAGTACCTATTATACAAAATAATACCCAAGTGCCTAAAAGGCACAAATTAGGTCAGAGGGAGAAAATTATTAAGAACAGAGAAAGGATCATGGAAGAAGTGGCATTTGAGTTGGCTTTAAGGGATGAAAGGCAGCCTGTTGTAATGATAGAGAGAGCTGACCCAGGACTCCAGAAGAGCCGGATTCAAGTTCTCTCTCTGACACTGGCTACGTGACCCCAGAGAAATCACTTAGCCTTTCTGAGCTCTAGGCAATGCTCCCAGATAAGCTGCAGAGATGATATTGGGACTGGGAGTTTCTTCAAGGGTCCCTACACCAACTAAATATCAGGTCCAGATTCTATCCCGAGGGAAAGCAAAGAGGGTTAGGGATGGGACTCCAGTTTTAAATAATATTGTAAACCAAGTCAGGAAGGGACAGCTCCCTAAGTGTTTCATCACAGTGTTTTAGGAAGAATAGATAGGAGCAAACTTTTAGTGAGCTTTTAATGCCAGCTTACAATTTTGAAGTTTCCTAGGTAGTTTAGGGGGGAGAGGGGTGTGTGTGTGTGTGTGTGTGTATGTGTAGTAATAGAGAGTTTTGAATAATTAATCAAATAAACACAAGGGATTCAAAAGAGACAAAAGACAGCGCCTGCCTTCAGGGAGTTTACAGTCTAATGGAGATGTGGTTAGAACGCTGCATAAGGAAAAATTAACATGTGAAGAACGGATTGGGGGGGAAGACTCGGGAGGAAGAGGCAGCAACCAAAAGGATGGAACGAACTTCAGGCACTTGTGACTGCCAGTGGAGGAATAGTTTGGAATGATAAGGATCTCCTTTGGGCTACTTCTGAGCTGCCTAGAAGAATCTGGGGCGGTTGGGGCATAGGGTGATGTGATGCCAGGACTGTGGGGAAGGGGCGAGTCTGAAACAAGGCACACAAAGCTTGTGGACTCCAGGCGCCCTCCAGTGGCCCACGAAAAGAGCACATTGACCCAGAGCTTGGATGGCTGATTCTCACTTAGAATAAAACTTGGGCAGTGGGACAACCTGAGAAGGTTCCCCCAAGCATTTTTAAACAGGTATCTGAACTTTGCTTCCTGCAGAGGTAATGCAGAAACAGGAAGGTTCTCTTGCTATCTACAGGGTTTCAGCCTTGGGATGGAGAATGATGACTTTGGGGAGTCTACTTCTCACCAATATCCCACCTCCCCCCACCCCAGGAAGTGATAAAACTCACAGCATGAACTGACCTTCCCCTTCTCCCGCGCAGGGGCCCAAAGACCTGGAAGAATCAGTGAGACTAGTGTAGAATCACAGGCTTTCAGAAGACCTCAAGATTCTTCCAGTTCAGGGGGTCTTCCTCTTTTTTCGTGTCTTGAATCCCTTTGGCAGTCTGGTGAAGCCTATGGATCCCTCCTTCTCAGAATAATGTTTGTAAATGCATTAGGATAGGCACCTAGGCTGCCTAAGGAAGCTAGTGAGTGGGAACGAAGCCAGATTGGAAAAACAGAGCAGATTAAAGTTTCTGTACCTGATCAGTGTTGAGAATGGGCTGGGAATGCCTGCTGTACTTTCAGCCTGGGTTACATAGGGAGACCCTGTCTCAAAAGAAAAAGGGAAAGAAAGGAGAAAACACATAGCCTAGAAGGTCTTGGCTTTTCTGTGTTCTAGACCCTTGGCAGCCTGGGGAAGACTACAACTCATTCTCAGAATACCGTTTTTAAGTGCACAAAATAGACTACATACCAGTGGTTCTCAACCTTCCTAATGCTGTGACCCTTTAATACAGTTCCTCATGTTGTGGTGGCCCCCCAACCATAAAATTATTTTTGTTGCTACTTCATAACTGTAATTTTGCTACTGTTATGAATCTATCTGTTATACAGGATGTATTTTCATTGTTACAAATTGAACATAACCCACAGGTTGAGAACCGCTGATATATATGGTTACAAAAGAAGCAAATCATAGTGAAATAAAGATGTAGGTCTTTTTCTCACCCAAGTTCATGATCCCTTAAAATCTATCTGTGTCTGTGAGCCCTAGGTGAAGAACACCTGACCTAGTTCTCCACTGCTGACCTTCCAAGGAACTTTATTATTCTTGGAGATGTGGATAGATTTATTTTTTCTTTTTAACTAAATTGATTTGTTTATTTACTTTTAGTTTACAAGATTCAGTTCCATAGTCCCTTGAGTTTCAAGTTTTCTCCCCTCCCTCTCTCCCTCCTCCCATGGCGGCATGCAGTCAAGTATAGGATCTGTAAATACTTTCACATTGGACATTAGTCTGGTTGTACGGAAGGGTTGTAACCAATGGAGTGAACAGTGGGAAAGAAGAAACAAAACCAAGCATGGAAAAGAATGATAGCATGTAGGTTGCTTCAGTCTCCATTTAAACTCTGTTCTTTCTAGATCTTTCTCTGAATGTAGATATCTCCTTCCATCCTGAGACTTCTAGAGTTGTCTTATAGCTGTGCATTGCTGAGAAGAGTCCAGTTCGTCAAGGTTGGTCATCACACATTCGTTGTGTCGGTCATTGTGTACAAGTTTTTCCTGCTCTTCTCACTTAGCATCAATTTGTATAAGCCTCTCCAGGTAATTATGAAGTCCATCTCCTCCCCATTTCTTATAGCACGATAGTATTCCATTACATTCATATACCACAACTTGTTTAGCTATTCCCCAATTGATGGG
>CM053583.1:314169117-314265207 GCA_028627135.1 Pseudochirops cupreus | reverse complement strand
CATGTGGGTAGTTCAGGGAAGAACCATGAACTCCATTTAATGATTTTTTGGGGGCAAGATTTTTATACAGAAAGATGAAAGGATTCAGGTTTTACTATCATTGTCTTAAGCCTATTAGTTTCTGGAAGAAACTTTAGATAAAGTCAGGTTTTCTGGGCACCAACGGGTCAATTAGCATTCTTAAAGGTATTAACAAAGAGGATTAAAAAGAGACAAGACTTCAAAGTAATTTTTGTTTAGATGTAATCATTGTCTTGAGTCTATTGTACCTTGGAACCAATACAGGATGGATAATTTAATAAGGGACTTGTCTTTTTTTAGGTATCTAAAGTTTGGGGGCAAAAGGCCTGGGTGCTCAGGGTCTCAGACAAAAATCTTTTAAGTGTAACTCCAAGGGGTCTTTTTTTTAGGAGCTGGCCTTACGTGAAGCTGCTAGGTGCCTCACCAAAAGGCCCTAATTAGAGTACACTATCTAAATCCTGAATCAGGCCTACTTGGTGCACTACGTTCCATCTCTTCATTTTAAACAGGAGGAAACTAAGTTCTCAAGAGGAGGTGTGGTCACAGGAGTCATAGGTAGCAGAGGCATGATTTAGAAATAGGTTTTCTGACTTCAAATCCATGGTTCTTCTCCACAATGCAGAAAATCTTGATGTTATTTGGGAACATTCTCTTTTCCCTGAGAATGAGAAGGGGAGGGAAGAGGTGTAGTGTACAGGTGCGGGTAGGTGTGTCACTCTGAGAGAGATGTCTACAGCTAGGCCAGAGAATTGACCCTGCAGCTGGTGGAAGTGAGGGATTCTGATACTAGTGAACCAGCATGCCTGAGGGGGCTGGTCCCCAGGGAACTGAGGCACCAGTGAGTGGAATTATGACTTGCAAGGGAGGAAAAGGTTGCAGTATAAGTTACAAAGTCACAGATTTAGAGCTGGAAGGAAACTTCAAGGTCATTTGATCTAATCCTCTCATTTTCAAAAGTGGGGAAACTGAGGCCCAGAAAAGTAAAGTGACTTAACTAATGTCACAAGTCAAAGATTCAGGGTGGTCAAACCTGGCAGAAGGATCTCACTGAAAGCTGAGTAAGCTAGGGCAAGAGACCAGACACTCTTGATAAAGAAGAGCCTGTACAATGTTAAAACCTTCTCCCCAACCCCCAAGGAGCCTAAACCACATTGCTATTTCTAGATCCACAAATCCTTGGGGCCAGAGGGGTATATTCTCTCAAGCTCCAGCAATTCTACCACAAATACTTAATTTCTTTAGGCACAGAAATAGGTTTTACTTCCTCTCTTTTGTTCCAAAGTTTCCTCAACACTCCCTCCCCTACTTTACCTCAGGAATACTCCCCACCTTTGATCTCCCATTGGCATTTGTACCATCAATATTTTTAAGGTTATCTTAGCTTTAGAAATCACGTGACTACTCCTGCCTGTTCTTTGCACAAAGGAGCCTAGGGTTGGGGGCAGAGTTTCAGGAGACTAATAATACCTGGCACTTAGGTAACACTTTCACACCCATTAGCACATTTGATTCTCACAACATCTCTTCCAGATAAGCAGGGTCTCAATAGAAAAGCTGTGTACATAGCAAAGTGGATAGTGTTGGGTTGTTGTGTTTGTCCTTCATCTTGAGAAACACCATGACATCCAGGAGATGATGACATGACTTGCAGTTGACTTGGATTTGAGTGAGGAAGGGCTGTGCAAGGTCAGCAGTCTCACCTTGTCCTTCAGAGCCATCTGAGTGCTGGGCTCAATATTCATCAGAACCACTGGGGATGGCCCAGGGTGCAATGGGAGACCCTGGCCCTTGAGAGAAGTAAAACCCATCCGGTGAATAGGCCTCGTTAAGAAGTTAATTAAGGGGGTGGCCCCTTTAATCCAGAAAGAAAAAAAAAATCAAACTGGAAGGGGCAGACCCTCAGGCTTCCTGGTTACTATTTAGTATTTACATTCACTCAGTGCTAGGAGGGCCGGGGACCTGTTGGCCAATCTACGACCAAGCCTTAAACCCAATTCACTCTGGATAGTGTTGGATTGGGGTCAGGAACACCTGGTTTCAAATCCCGCCTCAGATACTTAGGGTGACCCTGGGCAAGTCACTTAATTCCCCAAGCCTCAGTTTCCCCATCTGTATAAAATAAGGTTGTAGGGGGAGGGTAGAGCAGAGAAGGATAGAATAGATATAGATCCTCAAGGTTTCCTCTGGCTTTGCCAAAGAGGACTGATTGCTCTCTGCCATGAACACCCTATGGCCCTCTGGTTTTGCTCATGCTCTCCCTGATGGCTGGGATTTCTTCTTCCTGATTCAGCTTCTCAGTTCTACCCATTCATTAAAGTCCACCTCAAATCTAAGATCCTATGATTGCTAGCTCCATTGGGTGATGAGGAAATTGAGGCCTAGCAAGGGGAAAGAACTAGTCCTCAAGGTTTCCTAGGCCAGCATTCTTCTCCCCTAACTGCTGTGCTTCCTTCATCAACAGCCCTAAATTGTTTTTTTTTTTTTACTTTTTGCTTTCTGGAGAGGGAGGGGAAGGCAGGGCAATTGGGGTTAAGTGACTTGCCCGGGGTCACACAGTTAGTTTGGTGTTAAGTGTCTGAGGCTGGATTTGAACTCAGGTCCTCCTGACTCCAGGGCTGGTACTCTATTCACTGCACCACCTAACCACCCCATAATTTTTTTTAACAGCCCTGAATTATTATTAGGACACCCTGAAAGACCTTAACTGAAAGACCTTAAAAGCCCCATGTTAGGAGGGAGCTGAGGTCTGTAAGCCCCATAGCCAACAGCCCTCCTCATGGCAGAGTCTGCATTTGCAGGTGCTCCCTCCTCCTTGTCCTCCTTCTCCTCCTCCTTCTCCTCCTCCTCCTTTCCTTGGTCAGACCAGCAAGTGTGGTAGGTTTTTTCAGAAAGTGCTAATTATTTGGAACTCAAAATAAATGGAGATGTCAGTGCTGTTGTTCCTGAGTTTCCTGCTTCTCCCTCTGGCCCAGAGGGACCACAGGCTCCCCTTGGGTGAGAAGCATGGGGAGGGGCAAAGGTAGGACCAACAAATGGAGCCTGTCCTTGTTTCTCAGCTACTGGATATCCCAGAGAGGTGAGGGGGGGCCCTTTCACAGAGTCAGATTAGGGAAGTCCCTGGGGAGGGACAAGGGGACCAACACCCAACCCCACCCCCTTCCCTTCATTCCTTCCCCCAACACACACAGCTAGACAATCAGGTCTCATTATAGCCAGATGTATCCCAGGAGAGCCGAGGTGTTGATCCTAGGGCCCAGTGCCAGCATTACGCACTTTCCTCACAACAATCCTGCGAGGTATTATGCAAAGTAACATTATCCACACTTTATAGTTGAGGAAACTGAGGCTGAGCTTGTCACTTGATCTTGAATATCCAGTACAAGGCAGAATCCAGATCCAAATCCTTGCCTCCTAACTCCCTTCTTAACAACTGAGCAGTGTTATTGCTGAGGCCAACCCCCTCCCTCACTAGCCCAGCTTCCCTTTTTCTCTTACCAGTAGCTCTAATTTCCCTTGCTGCGTGGCCAAACTTTTTTCCAGGGCCTCTTTTTCCTCCTTTCATCAGTACCCCACCCCAGATAATCAGTATCTATGCTGAGTGTCCTCCATCTGTCCACGACAGGGACCCTAACAGCGTCCTAGTCGAGAGGTGTTGCTGTCTCGGTGGCTGCCCAGGGCTGAGCTGCACCCAAGAATCACAGTGACTACAGTGTGACTGCCAGCAGTCCTATGATATACTTGGAGGTTTATGGGACGCTAGGAGGGCACTGTCCATCTCCCCCTTCCCCTCCTGTCATGTCAGCACCAACCCTCCCCTTTAGACTTCACTATGATTTTGCACCTTTTTATGCACTTATTAGCTAACCTTTCAAATGATCGTAATCTCTATTTGTGTCTGATCCTCCACAATAAGCTCTATTAAGGCAGAGACTACGTCTTATCTGAATTTGGCCTGACCTCCAGCAGCTATTCCAGGCCCTTAATAAGTGTTTATTGAATGAATGGATGTTCCTCCCACCATAGGATTCTGAATCCCTAGGCTGCAGTATAAAGGGGCCAGGTTAGCTATTAGGACATAATAGCCCAAGATGTGTGTTTCTTAGACACTGGAGAGGACTCCTGGGAGAGGCTGGTGTGTCTCCTTCTCCAAGACTCTTCAAAAGCAGACTAAATACTTCCTAGCCTGGAAAACTTAGTCTTGCTGAAAGGCAGGGGTATAGATAAAATGACCTCTTGATGACCCTTTTCCAGCCTGAGCACTTTGGGTCTATAAATAAATTATCAGCTTCTGCTCCACATTTGTCACCTCTCTCCAGACACTAACAGAAAACCCTTCCCCCCGGGCATCATGTGCGACCAGCAGAGAAGACCACCCACCCAACAATAACAACAAGGATAATGGTCCACATGTCAACAGTACTTTACAGTTTACACAACACACAACTGTACAAAACAGGACTAAAGGTAGACATGAGTAGCAGTTGACTTGGTGGTCAACACAATGAGGGGCAGAAGAACTTAGCACTTCAGAGATCCATAGCTTCATCCAGATAGGTGCACTGGGGAATATTTTGTATAAATGCACACATTTTAATGACCCAAATTCCACTTTCTTTTTTTAAAAATCATTTTATTTTTTAACATTCATTTTTTTTACATGTTGAGATCCAAATTCTTCCCTCCCTCCAGCTTGAGAAGACAAGCAATATGATATCAATTATACCTGTGAAGTCATGCAAAACTCATTTCCATATTCATCATGTTGCACAAAAAGCAAGAAAAATGAAAAAAATATTCTTCAGTCTGTATTCAGAGTTCATTAGTTGTCCCTCTGGAGGTAGAGAATATTTTTCATCATAGGTCCTCCCAAATTCTTCTTCCTAGGGTAGGCAGGTCTTTATTTTGTGGTACAAAGAACATAGGGGAAAGAGATATAAGGCTTGGGCACATAACAACCCCTCTGGGCCTGTGTCCTCCTTTACAAGATGAAAGCATGTGACTTACATCAGTGGTGTCAAACTCAAATAGAAATGGGGCCACTAACCTATACATAAAGATCCCTGCTGTTGCATAGTGACTTAGAAAACTACATATTAACATTATCTATGTTCAATTGCATTTTTATTTGGTTAAATATTTCCCAATTACATTTTAATCTGTTTTGGCCCACACTCAGGAGTGATGAGGGTGCAATGTGGCCATGGGCCTTGTGTTTGATGCCTCTGACTTACAGATCTTTCTAGCACTAACAATCTATGACTCCCAAGTGTTAGAGCAGGACACTAACACACATGGAGCAAGATTTTCAAATTTCAAGGGGAGGCAAGGAGTAGAGGACAAGAGTCACTCATATTTTATAATGCTTTCAGGTTTACAAAGTCCCTTTTCTTCCAGCAAGATAGTGAGGTGCTATTAGACCCATTAGACCCAAGAGAGATAGCTGGCTCGTTGATAGTCTACCCAATATAGCGAACTTTTAATAAACTTTACTTTTCTTTGGCTGAGGAGAGAGACAGAGAGAGAGAGAGAGAGAGAGCCTGACATCATAGAAAGAGCACTGTCCCAGATGTCAAAAAGTAGGAGAACTGTTATTTGGATTTAGAGAACATGGGTTTGAATCCTGACTCATGACACTTAAATGTAGCCTTGGGTAAGTCACAGCCTCTTTGAATCTCATTTTCCTCATCTGTAAGGATAGTGACACAGTAAAAAGACAGGGATAACTGTATTATTCAGACCATAGGTTGTTGTGAGGAAAGCCCTTGGCAAACAGTAAAGCACTATAAAAGTATGACTTATGGTTATTACAGGATCTGGTATGGGGCATAGTGAGAGGGGGAAAAGTGAGATTCCAAGAAAGGAAGTATTTGCCCATTCTCCCCTGGCCTGCAAGTAGCAGAAGGAAGAGCTGAACCTGACCTCATTACACCACTCCCTGTCTTATCTAGCACAAAGCCCATGAGCCATCACTGGCTCTGCCTCTAAGGGACACTGTCTCAGACAGAGCAGAGAATATACAGAAATCCAAGGCACTTCCTAGGGCCTGGTGGCACCCAAAGTGGACCAGTGATCTCTCCCACCCCTGAGACCTCTCTCCCCTGCTCCTTCCTCTTTTCCACCACCCAGCCCCCTACAGTGGTGAGTGTCACCCTCCTTCACCCTTCCTCTTCCTGCTCTCTACCGCTTTGCCTTCCCAGGCAGAGGCAGGACTGGGTGACACATTGAGATGGGACTTTTGATGATTCTTAAACACAATTTAAACATCCAACAATAATTACAAAACATCAAGGGGTTTCCAGATAAACAAATTGTTTTCTTTGCATGAAGCAACAAAACGTGGCACCCTGGGAATCTGCTGGGGGACCCATCCCTCCTCCAGAACCCCATGCCTATTCTCTCAATTCCAAGGGAACTCTGATGTTCTGATCCCAGCATTACCAGCCAATTCCCACATGACCATGTTCTCTTCTCTGATCTGCTTCTACACTTGTTTCTTAAAACAAAAGTAATAATTTGATCTTGTCTTAATATAGGGAGCATCACCACAGAAGAACATGGGGCATGGAATCACAAGAACTGACACATTAGTCCCATCCTTGCCAAATACTGCCCTGGGACAATTCATTTTCCCTTTGAGCCTCAGTTTCCTCATCTGCAAAATGGGAATAATTCTAATAACAATAATAATCCTTACATTCCTTTTTCCACCAAGTTGTAATGATTAGATCACTTTGAAACTGCAAGGTCTTAGAGAAATGTGATTATTATTCTCTCCTTCTTGCCTAGGAAAGCTCTTCTGCTGATATGAAGCATTACAAAAATGTAATGTAGCAGAAAGAGCATTGAACTTGGAGTCAAGAGTCCTTGATTCTAGTCTAGGTTCTGTTTGATTAAGTTGCTGTGTGTCCCTAGGGCAGTTACTAAACCTCTCTGGTCCTCAGTTTTCTACCCTATAAAAGTAGGAGGATGGAATAGATCCCTAGTGCTTCTTGTAGTTTTAAACATTCCATGATTCTGTATGCCTCAAATAAAATGCCCCCAGAATATGCCCTCAGCAACTCTAAAGGGGTAAAGGGAGTGTGGATATGGCCCATACCAGATCCTGTAATAACCATAAGTCATACTTTTATAGTGCTTTACTGTCTGCAAAGGGCTTTCCTCACAACAACCTATGGTCTGAATAATACAGTTATTCCTGTCTTTATACTGTGTCGCTATCCTTACAGATGAGGAAAATGAGATTCAAAGAGGCTGTGACTTACCCAAGGCTACATTTAAGTGTCATGAGTCAGGATTCAAACTCATGTCCTCTAAATCCAAATAACAGTTCTCCTACTTTTTTGACATCTGGGACAGTGCTCTTTCTATGATGTCAGGCACTCTCTCTCTCTCTCTCTCTCTCTCCCTTTCTCTCTCCTCAGCCAAAGAAAAGTAAAGTTTATTAAAACTTCGCTATATTGGGTAGACTCTCAAGGAGCCGGCTATCTCTCTTGCAGCTAGCTCCATTAGGGCTTTATTTAAGCAGATTTTTTGGGGGGGCGGGGTAGCCTATAAAAAATTAGTATCCCAAAGGACAGAGAAGGCCAGCAGGAAATAACAGCTTAGGACTTGCCATTTAAACAGCTGAATACTATCCCTTCATTCTATCCACAGCCTCAATGCCAAATCACTCCATGACTCATTGCAGTGAAATGAGGAGAATGAGCAGGTAGCAAGGTGGGAAAGGAGAACTCTCCCCTGGCACCATCCTGCCTAGACACAAAACTCTCTAGATCCCAGCACCTTCCCAAAGGCACTGACTGACCCCCCCCGCCCTTTCTTGTGTGTCTTGTAACCTATTTGCCTACTGAGTTGGCTCAAGGACTCTTAAATCTGTCCACAGAATGTCTTAGACTGTACAATATCCAAAACATGACCTTGTACAGAAGATGAGCTCGATCATTATTTTTTGTTGAATCGTACACTCCTTTCAGAGGATGGACCATATGTGTTTTCACTCACTCTGGATGGTGCACAGCTGTGCTAGTAAGGTCTGAGATTTCAAGGAACAGAGACAAAACACACTCAGTTGATCTAGCGATGGGTTTTATGGAGGGCACATGAACGGATTTTGTGGATGAACTCCCTCATACAAGAACGGCACAAGAAGACACAAACATCTTGCTTCATTCCCATCTGCTGGATCCTTGTCTATGTCTGGCTTAATGGAATAAAGCTGCACAGGAACTGCTCCCAAGAAGCTTGGGGAAAGGATGGCCATCTACAGGAGGAAGAATATTGGATACGGCGTGCCAGAATTCGGGTATGAATTGTCAGCTCTGCCTGCCTGGCAGATGTACCAATTTGCCACCTGTGGGGCAAATTAATCTCTCTGAACCTCAGTTTCCTCACTTGAAAAATGAAAGGATTGGGCTAGATGACCTCTAAAGTCACTTTCAGTTCGAAATCTGGGCTCCTATGATCCAGATATCAGTCAGGCTGATGGATGGCTCACAGATGTCAGGGACCACGTGGTTTCATATCGAGGTAGACAAAAGAAGTCAGAGACTTTCGTGGATGTGCCATCTAGGCTGAGCAAAACCCAGGTATTTTTGAATATGCTAATCATGAATAGCTAATAATAATGCTAATTAATGGCTAGCAATTACATGGCATCTATCATGGGCTTTATAACTATTATCTCATTTGATCCTCATAATAACCTTAGAAGATAGGTGCTATCATCATTCCTACTTTACAGATAAGGAAACTGAGGCAGCCAGATGTTAAGTGGTTTGCCCAGGGTTATACAACTAGTAAGCATCTGAGACTGCATTTGAACTCGGGTCTTCTGGGCTCCAGGTGGAGCACTCTCTATTTAGCTGCCCCACATAGGTCAGATGAAGCTATACTCAGGTGTTGGCAGAATTCCTCTGAGTCAGGGGCTGCCTTCATGAATATGAATTGGTGACTCTAGCTGTCTAGAGACCATGGTCCCCTTCCTTCTCCTCAAGACCAGGCACAGTCTCACTAGCACAATATCACTCATGGGCATTTCATAAATGTTTTCATGATGATGCGTGGGGTAGCAAAAAGAGTAGAGGCAGTTAGAGGACAGAAGGGATAGAGTCCTGGAGTTGGCGTCAGGAAGATCTGAGTTCAATTCCTGTCTCAGACACTTACTAGATGTGGAACCCTAGGCAAGTCCTTTCACCTTGATTTATTTACCTTAGCAAAACTACCTCTCAGGTTGTTGTGAGGGTCAAATAAGATAACATCTGTACGGAGGAAAGAAGGAAATAAGCATTTATCAAGAGCTTATTATGTGCCAGGCACTGGACCAAAATAAATGTTGCCATGTAAATGTTTTATCACCATTCTATGGAGCCAAAGGATGCAGGTTTCAATTCCGCTTCTGACATTTCCTCTGTGATTTTTGGCAAGTTACGTCACCTCTAGTTCACAGGATTTGTACAAGAAAGAGATCTTGCGGGCCATCTAGTTCAGTGCTCTTATCTTTACAGATAAGAAAACTGAGGTATCTTACCCAAAGGGACAAAGAGAGTAAATGGCACAGAGACGGGATCAGACCCCAGGTTTTCTGATCCCAAGTACAGCGTGTGTCCCACTGTGTTTGCCCCATCTAAGAGCCATTCAAGGTTACTGCAAAGAGTAAGGAAAGACTTGCCAAGCACCCATGGATAGCACTACACTGGGGTGGATAGGACTGCACTGGAGGGGGCAGTTGAAGGACACCAGGATTTGAAGTCAAAAGATCTGGATTTTAATCCTTACTTTGTCATATACTGCCTGGTTGACACTGGACAAGTTGCTTCATTTTTCTGACCCTCAATTTCCTGTAAAATTAAAGGTTTGGACCAGGTGATCTCTAAGGGCCCTTCCAAATCTAACATGTTGTAATAATGAGGATGATAATAAAAATTATAAAATCCTAGAAAGAATTTTGAGGGGCCACAAGAACCTTTCAAATTCTATTTTAATGCACATTGGAATTTTTTTTAATTCAATTTTATTTTTATTTTCTGACCTGAATCCTCTCCCTCCCACAACCCCCTCTTTGACCCATCGAGAAAGTAAGAAAAACAAAAACCAGTGGCAAAGATGTATGCTCAAGTGAAACAAATTCCCAAATTAGCCAGATCTTAAAAAAAAAAAAGGTAAAAAATATGCTTCAATCTGCATTCCGAGTCTGTCAGCTCTCTATCTGGAGGAGGGCTAGCATGTTTCATTATGAGTTCTCTGGAACTGTGGTTGGTTGTATTGATCATCTGCCTAAGTTTGTCTTTACAATATTGTTGTTATTGTATAAACTGTTCTCTTGGTGCTACTCACATCACTCTGTGTCAGTTCATACAAGTCTTCCACAGAGGAATTTTCAAAGCCCTTCCACATGCTTCATCTCGTTGGATTTTCCTTACAATAGTCCCATGATGCAGGTGAGTCTAGACCTGTGATACCATTATTATAAGAAACTCCCAGTGAGACAATTCTCTCTATTGATTTCAATGGGCAACTTTTCAAAGTTCCCTGGGGCACTTAGAGAATAAGTGACTTGCCTCTGGGGTCTCAGGGCCACTTAGAGAGAAGAAAGTTGGGAAGCCTGGTTGCCTACCCTGAGATAGAACTCGCTGCTCTTGTCCTTGATGGAGTGTTAGGTGTGGTCCTGACATGTGACTTATGATGCCTCCAGGCCAGTATGGCATAACTAACCAGCTGCTCTGTTCTGGGCTGGGCAGGCCAGTCTCTTGGTAGTTGATGTTTGATATTGGAGTGAAATGAGATACTTGGAAATCATCCAACAGTTAGCAAATGAAGATTTGCTTGGCCATGGCAGGAAAAGGATATTCATCAAGGACAGACATCACTCAGTTGGGAGAAGCTCCCCTGTTTTTGAGTTGCCTATCGTGGTCTGCCAGCCAAGTGTGGGACAGCACCAGGAACTTCTCACATCTGTTTTGTCCCCAGGTAACTAAGTGATGTCCATAGTCTAAGCCATTAGTCCCCTTGAGCCAATCAATCTCCAGGACGGTTTCATTATGTTTTAGGGAAAAAAAACCAGTCTAACTTGCATGGGGCGGGAAGGTTAACAGATATTGTCCCCATTACACCCTCCTTGTTCCAAGTGTCAGAGGAATTTGTACAAAATTCTCCCTGACTCTGAAGCTAATTCTCCTTGTCCTTTTGGGACATGCCCATTTTATAAGGAAAATGAGGCTCAAGGATAACTTGCCCAAGGTCACATATGGGTCAAAGTATGCAAGGTCAGGATCAGAGGAAAGGACAATGGACTGAAAATCAGAAGACTCAGGTTCTAGTCTGTGTGATCTAGAAATAAGTCACTTCACCACTCTGAGACTCAGTTTCCTTATCTGGAAAATGGGAATAATAGTGCTTGTTTGTGAGGAAAGTAATTTGTATGCTATAAACTACTATAGAAATATCAGTCATCACTATTATTTCTAGACACTGCTCTTTCACTGTTGTGTGACCTTGGGTAAATCACTTTACTTTTTCACTCTTTGGTTTCCTCATTTGTAAAATTAGAGTTCAGATTTGACATTCTCTGAGACCCTTTTCAGCTCTAAAACTGTTACTCTGAACCTTGCCCTCTCGCCTTTATACCAAGCAGCCTCATCAACCCATTGCTTTTCATCAGGACCACAATTAAGTTATCTTGACCTGATGGAACTCTCTCTTGACCAGGGCAGTGAGGAGAAAAGGAAGAAAACGGTTCTGGGAACCTCCAAGTTGACCCTATAGTAGGATCAGAGGGTGGCAGATGAAGCTGGCCCAGGGCCTTTTCTGGAAGAAGCTGCTAAAGGCCCCTGAAGTAATATTACAGAAAAAGCGTAGCAAAACCACTCCTCAGTATTTTTGTGTCTTACATCTCCGAAGAATTCCAAGTACTGTATTTCAGACATTACCTCATCTGCTTTCCCCTAACCTTCCAGTTGGGGAAACTGAGAAATCCAGACATTGGAGGCCTCACACCACCACACAGGCTGTGAGGTCTCCTGACTCCCATTCAGCTAATATTGTCCACAAGACCACACTGCCCTCTGAAAGGAGTCCTCAGAAGCAGTTAATGGATGGATTTCCAAAGCATTAAACTTTCTTGCAGAACCTTCTCAATAGCTGATCAGGTTGTGAGTGACTTGGAAACAATGCTAAAAGATCGAAAAGAAGAAGGAAAAAAAAAAGCTTACCTGAAATATCGATGTTCTATTTCTTGGGTGGTAGAAATTTCATAAAAATTTCTCCTTCAGGAAACACCTTTTTTTCTGAACTCCTTGGACACAGTGTGGTCCGAGGCCTTTTCTTGAGACCGGGGCATGGTCTCTGAGTGCTGAGGTAAGGGCCTGAGTAAAAGGCCAAACAGGCCTTATTCTGCAGAGGCTATAGAAGGTAGGTCCTTCTGACTTGGCAATCTGACCTCACCCTATAGCTCCCACCAGACCTGTCTTGGGCAGCAGAGACCTTATCCTGATGGGGAGAGAAAGAATAAGGAAATTCAGAATCTCCTGGGATAAACAGAATCAAGGAATCTCTTCGTCCTGAATCTTTGGCTAGGTGGGGAGAAGTGGAAAAGGCAGGATGGGGCAGCTTAGACCATCAGTGAAGAGGAAAGAGTTGGGGAGTAGGACTATATCCCCTGGAGAGAAAAACACAGGTCTTCCTCATCCCTGATGCCCAAACGATGAATATGATTGGAGTTGGCCTGGCCTTGGACTTAAAATGCCCCCAGAACCACATAACATGGCTGACCAACCTCTCTGAGGATAAGTGTCCCTGCCCTGAAGAACTCATGGGAGTGTGGGATGGACCTGACCCCTGAGTGGGGAAGGGAGTGGTGGGGAGCGGAAAGAAAAGCCTGTGCTGAGTCAGCCAATGGGCTCAAGGCTACATTGAGGGAATCAGTCACTCAGTATTTCCTCAGCTGTTCCTCAAGTCTCTTGATTTCTGCTTCCTGTACCTTTCATACCCAATTAAATCCCTTCTCCCCACCCCCTCCCTGTTCTAAGTTATCAGTGCAGTAGGCCCAAAGGGAAGCAGTCTGGGTGAGGCTGATGGGCTAGTCAGATCTGTACTACCAGGACACTCATCCGAGATGTTCCTGTCACCTGAAATGTTTTTCCCCCTTTGACGAGAAATCCAGTCTCTTTTCCACTCCCCTCCCCAAACAGCATCTTCTCCAGTAGCCGAAAATGCAGCTGCCTATTGATCTGCAGCTGAGCTAAAAATAACTACCAGATCTTCAGCCAGAGCCCAGAAAAATATCCCATTGCTAGGAGACCGCTGTTACCGGGAGACAGACATTGCTAGGCGACACAGGTTGCTGTGGTGACAGCTGGGGCCTGAGTCATCTACAGTGCAGTCTGCTTTTGACAAGGGGGCTAACCAAGGCCCCCTCAGCTTCAGGTTGAGCTTAGGACCTGGCTTCCAGGGGTCAGACTAGGGGCTAGAGAAGATCCCACCTTCTTCAGTACAAATGGAGCTTGGGAGGGATAGGAGAGAAATGGGAAATGAAGAGGAAGAAGAGCTCCAGGAGGAACTGAGGCCTCGCTGCCCCTTGCTATTCTCTCTCAGAGGCAAAGAAGGTCATTCCCAGCTGTTAGCTCCTTGTTCTGCCAAATGAGAACTGGTGGTATTTCCCACCCAGGCCAAGGGGAATAATCAAGGACAGCCACAAGGCATATGAGAGCAGAAAGAACACAGGATTTGGGATCCAAGGGCCTAAATTTAAATCCAGCTAGCTTACCACTGTCCCTGTCTGAAGGATCCTTTAGCAGTTCCTTTAGTGGGTATAAGATTCCCCTCCTCAGCCTTTTTCCCCAAAGTGGCACCTATGATCTGTGAACAGAAGAGTGGTACTTTTTATTTTTTACAGTTTCTTCTCTACGTCACTATCTAAGAGAGAAACGATCAGACTCGATACCAAGCACACTGAGTGGCTACTAATGTGTGTCTTTAGGCAAGTCATTGTTTTTTGTGACCTCCAATCTCCTCATCTGTAAAATGAAGTCCCTTCCAGTTCTAAATAGTATGATTCTAAGTCAAGGGGGATGGTCTGTTTCCCCCAGGTGGGACTGCAGGGCCTTACCCTGAGTCTAAATCTCCTAGCTTCCATGTCCAGGTACTCTTGACCTTCGAAGCTTCAGGTCAGAAAATGCAGAAATTATCTGGAGGATTCAAACAGCAGCCTGAGGACTGAAACTGGGCTAAGTGTGCAAATACAAAAGATGTTAGGTGACTATGAGCTGAGAAAACAAGTCAGTGGTTCAGACAGAGGGAGAGGGAGAAGGAAAGAGAGAAAGAAGTTTTGATTTTAAGGAATCTGTCCATTTCTTAAAGATCTCTTGGGATGGCCATTCCCTGGGTTATATGTTATAATGCAGCGGTGTCCACCAATGTTAGACTTCATATTCAAAGATCACTTGTAGATGGAGACTACAGCCATGAAATTAAAGGCTCTCGTTCCTTGGAAGGAAAGTTAATCTGGACAGCATACTAAAAAACAGAGACATCACCTTGCTGACAAAGGTCCATGTAGTCAAAACTATGGTTTTTCCAGTAGCACGGTATGTCTGTGAGAGTTGGATTGTAAGGAAAGCTGAACACCACAAAATTGACACTTTCAAACTGCGAGATGCTGGAGAAGATTTTTGAGAGTCTCTTGGACATCAAGGAGATTAAATCAATCAATAGTTAAAGAAATTAATTCAGACCATTCACTGGAAGGTTAAATACTGAAACTGAAACTTAAAATGCTTTGGCCACATAATGAGAAGATGGGACTCACTGGAAAAAGACCCTGATGTTGGAAAAGGTTGAAGGCAAAAGGAAAAGGGGATGGTAGAGGGTGAGACAGATACATAGTGTCATGGAAACAACAAATATAGTCTTGGACAGACTTTGAAAGTGGAAGACAGAAGGGTCTGGCATGGTGTGCTGTGGTCCATGGGGTCACAGCTTAACGACTGACCACACACAACAACCACCACCCTGTGTTCCTGTACTCCCTGGCTTGGATCTGAAGGTAACCTCAAACCTCTGGCTGTCCCACTCCCCATTTCCTTGGCTAAGTATTTTCTAGCCTGCATAAGGTGTAGGATAAGCAGATTAATTTCCAAGGTAAGAAGTACAGATAATCTTTGTTCTTCAAGCTCTCCTCTCTGGAGGCGTTTTAGCAGTATCTGACCAGAGCCCCCACCTGCTCCCCTAGTACCACTGTCAGACATTAAAGGGCCTTTTGAGTTTGGACGGAAATACAGTAGGATACAAAGAAACCCCACACTCTGGAAGAAAATAGCCTGTCCATAATAGTCATACGTTACTTCTGTGATTAGTTCTGCTATCATCATTTCCTAAGTTTTCCCCAAGCTAGAAGTTCAAGATGGGTCCTGAGAAATTAATGGACAGAGAAACCCTCCCTCCTCAGGATACTGCAAACTAGGGGAGGCCAGTTACCCTGTCCAGACGGCTCTGTCTGACTGGCCACTCTGTCTGGAGGATAGATGCCATTAGACAGAGGTCCTTCAGATGGGTTCAAGGCTCCTCTTCCATGTCCTCCAGCCCCATCCCTCTTTCACAGAGTTGAGACTTTCTTCTCAAGCACAGCAGGAGTGCTTTTCTTGCCCTTAGAATTTCTTCTCTAAGTGATTCTTTATCCAAAAGAGAAAAGAATAAACTCTCTACCAAGCCCCCTGAGCATCTCAGGGTCAGTGCAGTGTTTAAATCCTATGACTTCTCACTTTTCCTATCTATACTCCTTTAAGAACTCTTTGAACAAGTCATTTTCCTTTCCTTTCAACACAATTCAATAGACAGTGATTGAGCACTTACTATTATTAATGCATCTGCCAAGGACAGTTACAATAGAACGTGAGTGCTTAGTGAGGAACAGACCAAGCACTGTGCCTGGAATACTGTAAGTGCCTAATAAATACTTATTGACTGATTGACATTAATACAAAGATGAAATCAGAAACAGCTCCTACTTTCTAGTACCATGCAGTCTAGCACATCTAAACCAATTATCATGTGACATAAATATATGACGAACACCCGAAACCAGCTTCATGCTTTATATCTGACATAGATATCTTTATATCTGTTATATAATAACAATAGCTCAAATTTATACAGCACTTTAAGGATTGAAAAGTGCTTTACAAATATTAGCTCATTTTCATTATCATAACACCCCTGGGAAATAAGTACTACTATTCCCATTTTACAGATAAGGAAACTGAGGCCCAGAGAGATTAAATGATTTGTCACACAACTAGTAAACGTCTGAGGACAGATTTGAACCCAGAATTTCAAGACTCCAAATCCAATGGTCTATCTATAATATTCCCTACCTGCCCCCTTGTTATAAAAAATAAAATTGATAATAGCAACTGTAGATTTCAGTTAAATAATTTTTTTCTACTCTCTTTGGTTCTGTTCTGTCACCTTGGGCAAATCCCTTAAACCTCTCTGGGACTCAATTACCCTATCTGTAAAGTGAAAAGGTTGGCCCAGGTGACCTCAGAGGTCCTTTTCAGTTCTAGATATATTGGCTTATGAGCAGAGTGCCTTTCTCCTTTCCTCTATCTTGTATCCACCCAGCTTTTTACATTTTGTACTACCCTCCCTTAGAATGTAAACTCCCCTTAGAGGAACAGGGAAGAAGCTGCCTTTAAGATTTACGGACAGGGAAAGAGTTCATGAGGAAACAAGTGATAGAATTAAAGAAGATAAAACAGACAGTTTTGGTTATAGAAAACTTAAAAGTTTTTACAGAAACAAATCTAATTCTGTTAAAATTAGAAAGGAAATGGGCAATTGGGAGGAATTTTTGCAGCAGATTTCTCTACTAAAGGTCTCATATCCTAAATATATATATTTCCTTATATGGAATATATGTGTATATCTATCTATCTATCTATCTATATCTATATCTATATCTATATCTATCTATCTATATATATATATACACACACACATACATGGAATGGATTCAAATTTAAAGGTTTAAGAACCATTCCCTAATAGATAAATGGTCAAAGGCTATAAATAAGCAGTTTACAAAGGAAGAAATTTAAGCTATCAATAATTATATTTTAGAAATTTTCAAGTCACTAATAATTTGAGGAATAGGAATTAAAGAACTCTGAAGTTCTATTGCTTACCCATCAGATGGGCAAAAAGGCCCAAAGTGGAAACTGACAAATGTTGAGCAGGCTTTGGGAAAATAGGCACACTAATGCACTGTTGATGGAGCTCTAAATTGGTCCAGCCACTCTGGAAAGCAATTTGAACTATGACAAAAAAAAACTACTCAATTGTGTATAACATTTGACCAGGCTATACCACACCACTACTAGACTCATGTTATCTAGTCATTTCAGTCGTGTCCAACTCTTTGTGACCCCATGTGGGGTTTTCTTGGCAAAGATACTGGAGTGGTTCTCCATTTCCTTCTCCACCTCATTTTATAGATGAGGAAACTGAGGCAAGTGACTTGCCCAGGGTCACACAGCTAGGAAGTGTTTGAAGCCAGATTTGAACTCAAGAAGATGAGTCTTTCTGATTCCCAGTCCGGTGCTCTATCTGCTGCACCATCTAGCTATCCACACCCTAAAGAAATAAAATAAAAGGAAACAAACTTCTAGATACAAAAATATTTATGGTAGCTCCTTTTGTAGAAGCCAAATAGTAAAAACTAAGGGGATGATTTCTTATTGGAAAATGGCTAAACAAATTATAATATATGATTGTTTTTTGGTGATTTTTTTTGCAATTTTTTTTGTATTTTATTTTTTTCTAATTACATGTAAAGATAGTTTTCAACATTCATTTTTTATAAGATTTTGAGTTCCAAATTTTTCTCCTTTCCTCCTTCCTTCCCTGTCCCTCTTCCCAAGATGGCAAGCAATTTGATATAGGGTATACATAGCTTATGATTGTAATGAAGTATTATTGTGCCATAGGAAATTATGAAATGGAGAGTTCAGAGGAAACTGCAAAGATCTCTACGAACAGATACAGAGCGAAGGAAGCAGAAGTCGGGGGAAAAAATTATACAATAGCAACATTATAAAAAAAGCTCTGAGGATCTGGAGGACTGAAGATGAAACAGGCCTCCACCTTCTGCCACAGAAGTCATAGTTTTAAAACGTGGAATGAGATATATTTTTGGACATGGCCAATATGAGAATTTGTTTTGCTGGACAAAACATTTGTTATGAGGATTTTTTCTTTCTTTTTTTTTTTAAAGAATGGAGAGGGGAGCAGTGAGAGGAGAAGATTTTAAAAGTTTGAATTATATAAATGTATATATATGTAATTTTTAAAAATTAAGATCATTGAGGACAGGGGTCAGAGGGTAGGAAAGAATTTGAAACTAAAATTTTTTAATGAATATTCAAAAAACGTACATGTAATTGGGAAATGTTTAATTAAATTAATAAAATATAATAAAAAACTAAAGATCCTTGAGGGCAGAACTGTAATTTTGTTTTAATCTTTCTTTGAATCCCTATTATTTTTAGCACAGTAAGTGTTTAATACCTACTTGTCGATTTCTGTTATCTTTTCTTCAGTTTTGCGTTTCCTCACTTGTTCCAGGGTCAGACTGGTCCAATATTCACCTGTTAGGACATGAGAAAAAATGAGTTACTGAGGACAAATTGGTCCCTGAATAAAAGAACATTAAACACTTCACTACAAATTGTAACACCCCAACTCAATTCGAATTTCATTGATGTGGGCTCTTTTATTTACACTGAGAATCATATGCTTTATTAAAGGTCTTCATGGGTTGCAGCAGTCAAAAATATTCATTTTTTGGTGACGAGGCTCTTTGCATTTAGCTAGGTTAGTCCTTGGACCGTAGATGAGGCCGTCTGAACTCAAAATATACCAGCCTATACTCAAAGCCATCACAGGTTAGTTTTTGTTGTTGTTCAATCATGTTCAACTCTTCATGACTCCATCTGGGATTTTCTTGGCAAAGCTACTAGAGTGGTTTGCCATTTCTTTCTCCAGCTCATTTTATAAGTGAGGAAACTAAGGCAAGCAAGATTAAGTGACTTGCCCAAGGTCACACAGCTAGTAACTGTCTGAGGCCAGATTTGAACTCAAGAAGATGAGTCTTCCTAACTTGGGGCCAGGCACTCTGCCCTTACAGCTCAGTGAGACCTGTCAAGCCCTGAGCTCTCTAGCATAGCCATTGAGAAGCCAGAGTCTCCAACATCCCATGATGTTAATAGACCGTTGTGGTGTTACACATCCTAGAAGGCCTGCCCACCACCACTCTCAGCCTGACATTCAAACGCCATGCAATGCCGGCCCCTCCAGGAAAGCTTCCCTAATTTCCTCAGCTGGAGATGATTTCTCCCTCATTTTATTCTAAGCATTCTACATTTTCCTAAAACACTTAACATGCACTAATTTGTATCGTATTTATTTCTTTATATATCTTATTTCCCCCTACTGGATTGTAAAATGCCTTAAGGCCAAGGGATTGTACCTTATTCATCCTTGGCTCTCTCCCTAAGTGCTGAGCACAGAGTTTTATAAAGAAAATAATATATGCTTAATAAATGTTTTTGAATTGGATATAAATGCATTACACACACATATCCAATGTTTACTTAATCATCTTTAAGCCTTATTTTCAGAGTCTTTAGAATTCTGATCAACTTAATGACCAGCCAGAGCACTGATAAAGAGTGCTACTCACCTCCTGGAATAAAAGTGATGGATCCGATATGTAAAATGAGGCATGTACTTTTTGACATGGCCAAGATGGGAACTTGTTTTGCATAACTATGAATATTTTCTCCTTTTCACAGATGAGGAAATATGTTCAGAAAAGGGCAGGATTTGCTCATGGTCATCTAGCTAGTAAATGCAGGAGACATGATTTGCACCCAGACCTTCCTAACCCCAAGTTTGGCACCCAATCCATCATACCACACTGCTTTCTAGTGTTACTATAGTCCAAGTACCATAGAATTATAAAGCTGGAAAGGATTTCCAGAGGGAGATCTTATAATCCATCCCCCCCTGCCTTCAATTAAACTACCCTAGACAGACAAGCACTTAGCTTGGACTGAAAGATCTCTGAAACTCCCTCTGGTAACTCATTGAAATTTCTTCCTTATGTTTAATCTAAATCCTTTCTGCTACAATTTAAGCCTATTTCCTCTCCTTCTGTACTCAGAGGAATGTAGTCACGACTGTGATTTTTATTATTTCTGTTATATCTAAAGAGGTTTTATTTACCTCCATCTCAGGATAGATTTTACCCCTTGAGAAGGCACCCCCTTCCCCTGATGCACGCAGTGAAAGATGAATTTCCTGCCACAGCCAATGCACTAAGAGACTGACTCTATCATGCACATACACCCCCCACTGGCTCCACAGCCCAGGGGGGCCATACTTCTCAAGGCCACTCTCAGTTGCTCTTAATGCTGGCTGGTTCAATTTCTATTAAGAACATCTCATGGGACACGGTCTTCTGTTTCCTCCCTTCTGATTCCCTTCTTCTATACTGATCATTTTCCTCTTCTTGTTGCCCTCCTAACCTATCCCTTTTTCCCCCTCCCTTCTCTTCCTTTCTCCCCCATTATTGCTGACCCTGGTCAACCTGTGTCCTAAAACAACAGATCTTAGCCTCCGTTGGGCATGGTGCTGCAAAGCTTTCTTAATCTAGGAATTATGGCATTTACCCAGTGCCTTGAAGGGAAGCCAGGCCAGGAGCAGGAGCAGGGGCTACTCACGAATCTGCCTCTGCACAGAGCCCAACCAGTGATTTTGCAATTTCTGAATCTTGGTACATCCCAATACTACCAACAAAACATCCTGTACCAGCACTGAGAATCAACCTGCAAAAGCCTAGGCCTCCTTCTACCCTCTCAGTCCTAATACCCTGAGGGAAAATCTGCCCAGAACTACAGATCTTGGTTCTGAGGTCTTGGAGGGATCGAGGACACAGATTTGGGAAAGATAAAAGAAATCTATCTTTTTCTGTATGAGATGTACCTGTCCCCAGGGCTCAGCAAAGGATAGGACTAGGGAGAGGGGCCCTATCCGTCTCTGTAATATGGGCCTCCACGTAGAAGTCCTCCAAGTCCTAATTCCCCATAATTATGACTTGAAGGGGGCAACAGAGGAATCAAGATGATTAATTTAAGACAAAGCATCAGATTCACAATATGTTGAAGCTGGAAGGGATTTCTGACATCATCAAGTCTAATTAATTCCCTCATTTTACAGATGAGGAAAACTGAGGTCCAAGAGAAGTAAAGGCCACTTGTTAAAGGTTACAAAGCTGGTCAGTGACAGTCAGGATTTGAGCCCAGGTCTCATGACTCCAAATCTATTGCTTTTAATATTATGCTATGCCCTGCTATAACATAAAATTACGCTATGCCCATAATATACATTTACTTGGGACATGACTTCCCAGGCAGGCAGCCCCTGGGGCTTTTCACAGGCGTGCTGTGATACAGAGCCCTTTGTTCCCAGAGCTCCTACTTCAGCCAATCACCTCACTGAAAAGTATTAAAGAAAAAAAAAAAACCAAGGGCTCTTCCTGATTCTGGAGGCCTAAAAACCACAGGGCTGCCAGAAACCACTACGGTACGGTGGACGGTGGACGGTGAGGAAGAGCCGGTGCAGTAGCTAGGGCTCAGCCAGACCCTGCTCTAAGAGAGCTCATCCTGTTCCCACCGTCCTTCTCGATCACACATACCAGCCTCCCTCCTCCCTTCCCTGAACTAGGTGACTGTTGAAAGCACTGACTGCCATTCCCTGCAATGCAAACAAGCATCTGAATTCTCACTAGATGCCAGGCACTGTTGTGCGCCAGGGATCCAAAGACAAAACTGAAAAAGTTTCTGCCCTCAAGTAGCTTCTATTTATTCTGCTGGGGGGGAAGGCGCCAAGTCTACACATAAGCAAATTCAAAATAAAACCAACTAATGACTTCTTTCCCCACGTTGTTCACCATTCATTTCCACGAGATTTTGAGTTACAAATTTTTCTCCCCGTCTTTCCCCTACCCCCCCACCCCCAAATCCCGAGCCTACTGAAAAAACCAGCTGATTTCAAGAGAGCAGGGAGCATTCAGTTGAGGTGGCTTTTGACCTGTGCCCTCAGGAAAGAGCCAGGATAAGGAAAGGTTTCCACGTTGGGGAGGGAGGCACAGCCTGTGCCTAGGAACAGATGTAGAAGAACGGGAGATGGGATGGCCAGTGTGGCGAACAACAGTAGAGTGCCTGAGGGCTAGTCACGTGAAATCAGTCTGGAAAAATAGGCTGGAGCCACGTTGTGAAGGGCCTTAAATGCCCAACACAAGTTTTTATTTTAGTCTAGAGCCCACAGGGAGCCAAGGAAACTTCTTGAGCAGACCAGCTCAGACTTGCACCGTAGGAATAAACATTTGGCTTCTGGGTGGAGGAGGATGGGCTGTGAGCGGAACCTGTAAGCAGGGTAACCCTTAACTAGCTGTGAGACCCTGGGCAAGTCACCTCTCCCATCCCATCTCTCCAGCTTCCTCAGCGCTCAAACGATGGGGGTGGGACTAGATGAGGTTATTTATGGGTCCTCTCCCGCTCTAAGACCCTCTCCTCCTACGGTCGCCGCTGTGGCCCCCACTCTAGCTCAACTCCCTTGAACTGGGCTTGGGGCGCGCGCTCGGAAGGAGTTGAGGTGGAGGGAAGAGCGCGCCTTCGCAGAGTGGGCGCGCGCGGAGGAGCCCGAGCGCGGGGGCAGCAGCGCAGTGGAGAAGGAACAGACCCGGGGAGGTGGGGGGAGGCTCCTTGGGATGAGTCGCGCGCGCACGTGCGTGAGCGAGGGCCCGCTGCCCACGGGCTGCGCGAGGTCCAGGGCCCAGCGAGAAGAAGGCAAGGTTGCTATTTCGAGCCCACAGTCCCTGTCCTCCCCCGCCTCCAGTACCCCCACGGTGCTCACCGTCCAGGAGAAGAACCTGAGCAGCCTGCTAAACTCGAGGGGGCGGGGCCTGGGAGGGGCCTGAATGGGGCGTGGGGGCGGGGAAGAGTAGGGGGCTGGGGGGCGCAGCCGCGGTTGCGGTGACCTCAGAGCCCGCCCCTCTCTGTCCCCTCCTCTTCTCCCTCCTCTAGGAGCTCTGGGGACGTTGGGCCATAGTGGCACCTCGTGTTCCCCTCCTTCTGTCTGGGACCAGAGTTCAGAAGCCTCGCTCCCCTTCCTCTCTTACCAAACTGGACTCCAGTAAACTGGAGAAGCCGGTACCGGAGGGGCACAAAACAGATCCAGAGAGGACGCAAACCCTCCTCGTCCTAGAACCCAAGCCATTCCCCGAATTGGACCCAGGGAAGAGAACTGTCAGAATCCAGGAGAGGCGCCACACCGCCGCCCCAAATAGTGAAACCTTTCACCCACCCAAACCGTAGGGCTCCCGGCTCATCAGTCAACCCCAATTCATCAGGGGCAAGCCCCACCCCTTTCCAACAGAAACACCCACATCCTACAAGGGGCCCGGCCCCTCCTCTGCTGCTAAGTGCATGTGTGTTTGTTATTGTTGTGGCCTGTATACATGTCCCATTCGGTGCTAAGTTTTATGCATATACATACATGTGCATCGATATATATTCAAGCAAGTATGCACATCTCCGCCCCGAGTTGTGTGAACACGTAGGTGTAAATAAATTTCACGTTGGTCTGTGTACTGCGCCCAAGCGCAAGAATATGCTCGCGTGAACCCATGTACATGTTTACAAACATACATGTGTGTTCATATGTATGTACAAATACAGCCAACCCCTGACTTCTGGCTGTAGAAAGCTGAGAAGTTTCAGCACCCCTATTGTCTGTCCCAGAGAGAGGCCACTCCTGTGGAGACTCCCGGCTGGGGGACCCAAGCCAGCTCTCGTGGCCTCATACATTATTGATAATAATGGCTGTGTCTCTTTAACTGGGATTGGTTTACGACACCATGTGTGCGTGTGTGAGTGTGTGTGTGTGTGTGTGTGTGTGTGTGTGTGTGTGTGCGTGCGAGGGAGCGGGTGAGTGAGTGAGTGTGTGTGTGTGTGTGTGTGTGTGTGTGTGTGTGTGTGTGTGTGTGGTGGGGGGGGGAATAGAGACAGCTTGCATCTCTCATCCTGTGCTCTCTGGATCCCAGCTTGCTGTTTGCTGGGGAGGAGAGGGAGGAAACACATTTTGCTCCCTGCAAAACGGCTTTATTTATTTTTGGGACGAACCTCCAGCCTTTCCCCCAGGGTGGGGAGAGCTCAAAACAGCAAATTCTGATTCGAACCAGGGAGCTCAGCGGCTGCCTCAGAAGCAAGAGAGGAGGGGAAATCGGCCTCCCTCGGACTAGGACTGACCCCAGGACTGCCAGAGACAAGGGGGGTCGTCTGACTGTATCCCTCTCCTCCTCCTTCCCCCCTCTCCTCCTTCCCCCCACCACGATATTTTTCTCCTTCTCGCTTTCATGCTCATCTCCACATGAAGGGAAGACTCCCTGCGGACAGCATGGCATGAGCCCGGAGCCGGCGCGTGAGGTAAGGGCTGCTTCTCGCCAGATCCTTCGCGGCACAAAGCCCCCGGTGCCAGGTTGCATTGATGTCTAGAGGAGACATCCCACCCAGAGGGGCTGTGTGCGGTTACAATGAGAAGGAGGGAGGAGGCACGGTGCTTAATTACAGCCCTCTCTGAGTACCGGGGCAGCGACGAGATGGGCTTATGTAATGGCAAACACTCCTTCCTTGCCCCACTCATTTCCAGTCTGCCCATGCAGACAGGCTCTGGCAATGAGACTAGAGACTAGCAGATGCTACCAGGCAGGTATCCCTCCCTTCTTTGGCCCTGCTTTGAGGAGTTGGTGATCTTTGGCCCCACGTTCCGCATAAAGGGGGAAACCATCAACCTAGTTAAGGCTTGTTTATTTCTCGACGTCTCACTCCTCCCTGCCCACCCCACCCCCTAAGCTATCTCGAATCTTGATTTAGATTCCTCTGTTCTCTGATCTGTGGAGACTCACTTCCAGGAGCACTGTGGGGGCTACTAGCCCAGGATATGGAGTTGCTGGCCAGACCCACTACAGTCAATTGATAGGAAATGTAGTGGGCCTGGATGGAGGTTCAGAATTGCAAATGCCCAGCTCTCTTCCCCCTCCTACCATCTATACAGTGGGCGAAGGCACTCCAGGCTGCATTTCCCTACCCCATTCCTCCCCTCCCCCCCCAATGGCACGATGAGCTGTCAATCTATCTTCTGGAGTGTACTAATGTGGTAGTTGGTGGATGCAGTGAAACTCAGAAATGATGAAAAGTGGACTTCATGTTTTAGGGCAATTGATTACTTTTATTCCCTCAGAAAATTGGAGCCTGCTGGTTTGGGGTATGGGTGGGGAACAGTTCTCTAATCCATAAAGAACAAGAGTACAGAGTTTGAAAGGGACAATCGCTTAGGGTGATAGGCAATGGGCGCTGTATTGGAAAATGATGAGAGGGTGAGAGGGTTAGGGAGGACTGAGTCTGACATCCCTGAGGCCTGCTCAGAGGGGCCTAAGGCCTGGTCTGAGTGCTTAACTGGAGGGGAGAGACCAAGGAACTGGGCAGAGCTTTCGTGCTTTGAGAAACCTGTGTTATGTACTCTTCAGGTCTGAGGATTGACAGACAAGATAACCCTCAATCCACCACTTAGAGCTCCCACCCCTTGTCCCAGTTGCTGTCTTCTCCTTAATTTCCTCCACCCTATTCCTTGCATGCCCCTTTGCCAGTTTTGTTCCCTGTTAGCTAGGGAAGATGGAGGCTTGCTTGTGCAGAGACAACCTATAACTCTCATCACAAATAACTCTAGCAGAGAAAAAGAGAGAGCTTCCTCCTTCACTAGCCTCTCTTTTGCTCCTCTCCCTTTCCTGTCTTCCCTGGGCCCTTCTATATAAGGCCTGCCCTCCACACTCCTACTGCCCCACAAAAATGAACAGGGTCAGCTAAGGCCATTCAGTTTCTTCCACCCTACATATAAATTATCCCAAGTTTCCTGATTGTGCAGCCCTGTCATCTGGTCTTGCTCTTTCCTATAACCTGCCTGATGACGTGAGGTTGCCATAGGTGCTCTCTGAGAGTACATACAACTCCAGTCATAGGTTCAGTAAGAGAAGGTGAGCAGGACACTGAAAAGGGGGTTGTGTGATACATGCCTAGGACCAGAAGAAAGTTGAGAACCACGCAGCTCTAGAGAGACAAAAGTTCTGGATGGGAGACCAGAGTTCTAGGAGGAATAGGAAGGAGGGGGAAAAAACCAGATAGAATTAAGAAAGGGCAAGAAAAATGGGTGCTCTCTTCCTAAAGACTGGGTGTTTGTACTTTCCTGGGGTAAATGGTTGCCCAGGCAATGCCAGCCTAGCATGAGGAAGAAGAAAGGAAGGGCTAGAAGAAACAGAAATCAATCCTTGAATTTTTGCAGGATTTTGACCCTGGGTACCAAGAGCAGGTTGATCAAGGACTCACACTGAACCTTTTCCTATAATGCTCTTCCTGTTGTCTTTGCATCCTAGAATGCCTATAGCTTGAAAGAAAGCATGGGCTTCCTTAACAGCTGCCTGGTCCTCAATAGACATTATACCCCTGTTGAATTCCTTCTTTTAAAGCCCAATTTAGGAAGAAAGGAAACAGGTATTTTATTAAGCACTTAACTTTGTGCCAGGCACCGTGCTAATCGTGTTTGATCTTCATGACAATACGGGCAGGTAGGTGCTATTATTATCCTTCATTTTACAGTCGAGGAAACTGAGACAGATAAGTAAGTGGTGCAGGGTCACACAGCTAGTAAATATCTGAAGCTGGATTTTAGCTCAGATCTTCCTGACTCCCTGCAGGTGCAGCACTCTCTACCCACTGATCCACTCAGCTAACTCTGCCCACTCCCCAGTTACTCACCTTCTCCAGGAAGCCTTACGAGACAGTGTGATGTAGTGGATAAAGTGCTGGAACCAGAGGCAGGAAGACCTGCATTCAGATCATATCTTTGACACTTATAAGCTGTATGACTATGGACAAATTACCACATCTCCCTGAACCTCAGTTTCCTCATCTGTAAAATGATACGGTCAGACTACATAGTTTCTAGGTCTTTTCCAACCCAAAATCTATGATCTGCTTCCTTAGTTTGTCTTTCTGTGCCCCATCAATAACACTACTTTCCTCCTTAAATCTTACTTGTTCTGTACCTTTCTCATGCACTTAGGATGTAGTATTACCTATTATAACTAACTAGGTATGTGACAAATTCCCCTGGAAGTTCCATGATGATTGGGATCATATCTTATCTAAACTTTGTAACTACCATAAACCTAGAACAGTATGATGCACATAGTAGGTATTCAATAGATTTTAATTGAATTGAATTGAAATGGATCCCATCATAGACTCAGTTCCAATAAGTCTATGGATATAAGGAACCTATTTCCCTACTGCAGCAGGTGCCCACTGCCTTTGGCTTAGGAAGGGGAATTTTCATGCCAAGATTCACATGTTAAAATGCCATAGTTAACATGATCTCTGCCCAAATTTCTCTTCTACTCAAATCATCCATTCCATTCCTGATTCCTCATAGTGATACAGAGGGGTTTTGGGAAAAGCCTAACTATTAACCCCAAGTCCTGCTGATCAATCCCTCAACAAGCATTTATTAAATGTCTGCTACTTGCTGGACATCGAGTCAGATGCTGAGAATGAAAGTGTAAAGCAAGGCAGTCCCCACCTTCAACAAGCTCGCAGCCGGCCTGGGGATTCGAGAGAAGAAAAGAAGGATTTTGTAAGGTTATGAGCAGAAACTTGAGGGGACACTAGGCTAGAGCCTCAGAAGCTCTGGTTCATTAGGATTCCTGGGTTCAGTACAACCCTCAAAAAAGGGAGAGCGGGGGGAATTCATCGTCAGCCAAGGGAGAAAGGCCAGTAATTGCTCAGGACAGCCCTAACCTATCCCATCCAAAAAATCTTTTCCATGTTAGAGAGAGTGTTGGGTCTACCCTTTTAGTGAGGAGGAACTATGGCAGTCTAGGGTAAGAGTTAAGCTTTAAGGGGACTTTTAAAAGGGAGCTTTAGAGAGAAAGGGTTTCAGAGTAGAAGGAACTGGGAAGATGTCTCTGTGAAAGAGAACTAAAGAATTCTTTCCTCCTTTTCTTACTACCCCCTAAGAAGTCTTAGGTCAGGGCACTTTGTTTCAGGCATGATCCAGTGGCCTTCGTTGTTGTTATATTGTCTTTGGCAAAGGCCAAACCCTCGCCCTCCTCCCCCTCCCCGCTTTTATCTATTTCCCATACCATTGCATTAGAAGCTACCAAACAAACCCAGGTATTCAGACAGACTCCCCATTGTTGTGTAGGTAACATCCTTAGGAACTATCTGGGGCTGGAATACCCTGCTGGGATAATAGAGAAGCCAGTCCTCCCACCCCACCTCACCTCAACCCTGGAACCAGAGCCTGACTTTAGTTTCTTCCCACTTTCTAAATAGGCACATGGTAGTGACTCTTTCTCCTTGTTGACACATATGATTTATTCTTTGGTCCGGAGCATTAATGTAGGGTCTCAATCAATACTCAAGACATTGCGATGGAGCTTACTCTTTCTCAAGAGTCCCTGGCATGCAGGTGTGGAGACTATAGACCCCTGAGAACATTTCTAAACTGGGGGCGGGAAGAGAGCTCTGCTGTTATGACATCTGTAAAATGGAAGGAATTTTAATGTGCTTTAGTCATGGATTTTGTCAGTGAAAGTTTCTCAGCTGAGGAGGAAGTTGCCCCCACAATTTTCCTCTCAGCATCCTGGGTGCCCCTTCTTTTCATCCCCTGCCATCTTATTCCCACCATGTGGGAGTTGAAGATTGATGTAAGCTCCCCTAGTCACCCACACCCTCTTAACCCTACCCTATGAGGCAAGGTTCTGCCCAAGGTGCAGGGCCCTGTAGAGAGAAAAAAGATTTGTTAAAAGTAACCTCATCAAAGAAACTTTGAGAGTAGGCTGAAAAAGAAGTCAGCAAAGAGAGAGGGAACTAACTGATAGAGGTTTGTCCCATCTTTATTAGCACTTCTCTGAAGGTATGCAAAGCACTTTACATACTTGGGCTAATTCAGGCAAACCTTCCTCAGAGAGCAGGGGAAAAGATGAGAAAGTCAGAAAGGAGAGGAAAAGATCAAGAGAACTGGAAGGAGGATTAGTAAGAAGGTTTTGGGAAGAAGCTATGAAGGAAGAGAGTTAGAGAAAAAGCTTATAGGTATTTAGGGAAAGATGTTCTTCCATACAGAGCCTAATAGCTTGTTAGTATGTGGGACAAAATAAAGAAATCCCAGGAAAATGAGAGGGGAGGTTGTGAAAGTAGGGTCAGAGCCCAGAGAAATCACTAACTTATAGAACAGCAACCCAATACCTAGTACTTATAAGACTGGATTTGCAGTCTAAAGAGTTCATGTAGGAAGGAATAGTGTAGAAGAGAATATGGCAAGAGGGAGATACACATGTCCTGCCTGAATACCTTCTGTGTCCCAACAGAATGGATGTGAATGATGTCAATGCAGAAGGAAAGACAATGGCCAGAATTTAGCATTTGCGTTTTAGGGGATTGTCTATCTGGCAGAAAGGGTCTGGGTTCCAGGGCCTGCAGGCTTGCAAGCATGTAGCTAGATGGTGGTCAAGGCCCACCTTGAGAAATGATAGTGGTGGAGTTTGTCAGCATTGCATTTCCCAAGGGGGAATTTCTTAGCAGAAAAAAAGGGCAAGTGACATCATCATTCCCTGAGCATCCTGGCAATTTCCAGTCCCACCTAGTCCCAGAAGCAGAGACACTGCTAGATCAACTGCTGCAGAACTTTGACTATAATTTCTCACCCAAACATACTGCCCCTCTAAGAGTTCACTGTACTCTCCCTCACTTAGCTACACCAGCCTTCACACTGGTATACCATCATCTCATTAACATCTGTAATAATCTCTGACCACTGTACTATCATTCAGCATAACTTCTATAACTTCCTTTTCACTGCTGGACCATCCATCTAAAGTAGCTCAAATAGTAGAGTGCTCCCTTAGCATGCATTTCCTAGTGGTTTTCTAGCTGGGTAGGTGGTATAGTGGGTAGGGCACTGGACCTGAAGTCAGAAAGATCTGAATTCAAATGCTACTTTAGACACTTAACTAGCTATGTGACCCTGGGTAAGTCATTTAACCACTGTTTGTTTCAGTTTCACACCTACCTCCTGGGATTATTGTGAGGATTTAATGAGACAATAATTGTAAAGCACTTAGCACAGAGCCTGGCACATGGTACATGCTATGTAATTGTTAGCTAGTACTATTATATTTTTTATTAAAGACCTTTGCACACTTTGAAACACTATGTAAATGCTAGCTCTCATTATCTGTAATATCTTTCTCACAATTATACCATCCCTAAGAGCTCTAATATCCATTTCCTACATATGGCAGCTGTTTAACATATAATATGTAATGAGCCTTCCATTGGTTTGCCATCTCTCTAACATCTGCAATGTCCTTACCACCTTGGTGCCACCCCATTAACATTTGTAACATTCCTCTAACAGCTACCGCATCCCTTACCTGAACTTGCTGCTCCTCAAATAGCTACAGCTTTCACAGCATCCTTCCACTGCCCCAGATTAGTTCTGTCATAAGGAAGGGTTCCCCAAATGGAGGCCTTTTTTGTTGGATAAACCACCCTTCTGAATTTCCCCTTAGAGTCCTCTCCAACCAACCCAATAGGCCAGAAAAATCCCAGTTCGTCAATGTTCCCTATGTCAATGGGGAGAGCAACAGAAATATGTAGGGTGTTCTGAGATTCTCAGAGGTTAAAAGGTCAGAAGCAGCTTCAGGTAGCATTATAAATGTTGTTTACAGAACTATCTCTTGGGCATCTGTATGAGACACATCCATTGCCACTCCAAGAAGGATTGTAAGAGCTAAGTCACTTCTTCCAACACACTTTACCCTCAGGTCCTGAGAAACCTCATGTTGGGAAATCACAATCAAAAGGTAACCTCTGCCAAGGCAGAGGTGAGCATGACTCCTTAAAGAGTCCATGAGTGAACTGAGAGATATATAGATATGGATATAATATGTATATGTATACATATATGCACACATATGCATATCGTATATATTCACACATACACACATATACACATACATACATACATACATACATACATACATACATACATACACAGAACAAGGGTCTGGGGAATCCAGCTCTTATATCTTTTCAGGCACTCATGTAGAGAGCAGAAACTTCTTGTGGTCTGGACATTACTCCCCTCAATGCCCAATCCTAGGATGCAGAGAGAACATAAGTTGCCAGTACTCCTCCCCTCATGATTTGTGAGAAAAGCAGTTGACAGGAAGTTAAGTGGATATCCTCATACTCATCTTAACCTGTCCCTGTACCACTCTTAGACTCCTCCCTATAATGTACAACGAATTATCATTTGCATGTTACCACCTGGGAAACAGAGGCACAGCAGACTGAGAAATGGAGCAAGAAATTGCCTAGGGTCTGACTATCTTGAAAATTTCTCTCCCTTGATATAAGCTCCAGAGTAAAAACTCACGGAACCTCCTCTATCCACATGCTGTGGATCTCAGCCCAGTGTGCCTAAAAGGCACAGAACCCTAAGATCTGTGTTTTGCTCCCCATGGTGGTTTGACAGTGCTTCTGTCCATGTTGTGCTGTTTGAACATTGCATTTAGAATCAAGTGACTTGGGTCTGAGTCCTAGTTTGGCTACTTACTAGTTGGGTGATTTAAACAAGTCATTTTTTTTCAGCCTCAACTTCTTCATCTGTCAAATCCTGATCTTGTACAACCTGCCTCTCAAAGTTTTTGTAAGGAAAAAATTCAGTAAACTTTAAAGCATTACATAAATGTAAGGGATGAGGGATTTTTTTTGAGGAGGAGGAATTAGCTAACACTGAGTTTGCTCTCAGTTTATGATCTTTCCTGGTGGTGCAATGGATAGAGAGCTGGAGTTGGAGTTAGGAAGAACAGAATTCAAATCCTACCTCAGATGCTTTTTAGTTGTGTGACCCTGGGCAGATCACCTAACCTCTCTTAGGTTCAGTTTCCTCATCAGTAAAATGGGGATAATAAGAGTACCTACTTTACAGGATTGTTGTGAGGATCAAATACAATAATAATTTTAAAGCCTTAAAGCCCTCTACAAATGCTAGTTGTTGTTTTCAGTTGACGTTATCATCATCATCCTTCTGCCTCTGAATACAGGAGTCAAGAAAAATAAGTTAGAGAGAAAAAAGAAATCAGAATGTGAAAGCTGTATCTTCCTTGCTGGATTTAGTTAGTCCTTTATGGCAACACCTAATTCAATGCCAGGAATAGTTAAATTCTTGACTATGATGATCATAATGGTGGATAAATGACCCGTTATACCACCCAGCTGCCTCTTCTTAGGGTCAACATGTGCTTACTAAGATGCTGACTCACTGTGTGACCTTGGGCAAGTCACTTCCCTTCCTCTAGACCTCTGCATAATAAGGGAGTTGGGCTCCATAGTCTACTGCTGTCACTCTAGAATGGTTCTGTTCTAAGCCTTCAAGTAGCAACTATATCTTCCCTCTGCCCCTAGATATTTATTTCAAAACTCTTCTTCCTAAAAGTTAATTTCATTCTAATAAATAGGAAGGGGGAAGGGATTGAAAAGTAGTAAATAGGCCAACTTAGACAAAGGAGGGACAGTCACTTGTCTAGAGTCTGACAGTAGAGCAGTTGTATAACCAAGAAGTATTAAATACCTGCCTCCCCCTACTTATAGACACATAGGCACAAACAAACACATCCCAAACTGTCCCCACTCACTGTACTACACCTCAGAGTTGCTCTGCAATCTCAGGAACTGTCCCTTTCTTTCTCCCAATGTCTGATGCAGTTTGTTGAAAATCCATGGGCCCATGCCATTTAAAGAGCTGATAGCTGATAGCGATTTGCCCATGGTCACCCAGATAATAAATGTGAAAGCCAGGACCTGAACTGAGTCATCTCTGATTCCCAGTTCAGTGCCCCTGCCACTGCACTACATTGTCTCTGATACCATGTGTGAGTGTAAAAGTGCCTCTATCTACATTGTTCAGAGTATTTAAACTCTTCGAAATCTTCAAACCTCCAGGATTATTTCTTTTTTGTTCTCTACTGGGCTCTTACTATCTTCACCTCCCAAGTTCCAACTGAGCTGCTTTACCTCTACTCCTGGAGTAGCCAGACCGAGGCTGGCAGAATGAAATCAAGATGGGAAAACAGTATGGGGCAACTTGATGCTGAGGACAGGAGGTATCTCCACTATCATAGGCTCGGGAAGGAGGTTTGACACCCAGAGCAGGGGGTTAGAATGTCTCCTGGAAGAGACAGCAAATGTGGGGGCAGCTTGAACCCTAGGATGCTGGCAAGAGGTTGCTCTGTATTCTTCCACAGTCAACCATAGCCAATGTCCTTCTCCAGGTTTTGGAATTTTTGTTGTTGTTTTTCCACAAGATGAAACCATTTGTCTAGCTAGAGCAGTAGATTTAGTGTGTGTGTGTGTGTGTGTGTGTGTGTGTGTGTGTGTGTGTGTGTGTACAAATGTATGTTCACATAACATTTTGTGGTTTGTTATAAGCATAGGAGAGCTATGCACCCAAACTAGTACATATGTAGAACTACATACATGATGAAGCAAAAAGATTCTGTGGCCTTGGGCAAGTAATTTCATTTATCTGAGACTGAATTTTCTCATATGTAAATCAGAGTGATTGGGCAATCTCTAGGGTCTCCTCTAGCTCTTAAAAAAAAAGCTTATGTTTATCTAGCAACTTCTCCACAGCAATCCACGCTAGTATCATTATCCCCCATTTTGAAGATAAGGAAATAGAAACAGAGAAACGAAGCGATTTGCCCATGGTCACCCAGATAATAAATGTGAAAGCCAGGACCTGAACTGAGTCATCTCTGATTCCCAGTTCAGTGCCCCTGCCACTGCACTACATTGTCTCTGATACCGTGTGTGAGTGTAAAAGTGCCTCTATCTACATTGTTCAGAGTATTTAAACTCTTCGAAATCTTCAAACCTCCAGGATTATTTCCTTTTTGTTCTCTACTGGGCTCTTACTATCTTCACCTCCCAAGTTCCAACTGAGCTGCTTTACCTCTACTCCTAGAGTCCTTTCCCTGCTGAGATTGAATTTCAAATTGTTTTGGTCCTATGGCTCACGCTGCCCCTCTCTGTGATGCTCTCCAAGGTGCTGGCCCCAGGCCCTGTGGCTTTCATGCTCCACTGTCCCTGTGTTGCTGTCCATGGTGCTATAAGCAGTGAGGCTCTTTATGTGCTCTTTCTCAGCCATGGTGAACAGGCTTGGCAGTGGACATTTGGGAACCCAGAGAAGTTCAACGGTAGAGGAAAGTAATACTAGATTGGGAAGACATAGCAAGATCTATGAATATGAAAGACTAACAACAGTGTTTTTAGTAAGGAGTACTGATATAGGGGTTTGAGAAGGGTGATGAAAAATTTAAGAGGGCACACAGTTTTAGGGGAGAAATCAGAGATTCTGGCAAATCTACCTGCTCACCAACACACAAGCCCTTCCCATATTTAGGAAGTTCTTCTGTAAGACTATTGTCTTGAGACGGTACTATATCTGGATATTTGACTAATGTCAACACTGAGGTCATAGGATCATAAAGTTACTATTATGAAGTCCTTTAGAGGGATTCTAGTCTAAAGCCCTCTCATCAAAGATGAGAAAACTAAGACCCAAAGAGGGTAAGTCATTTTCCCAAGATCACACAGGTAGTAAGCAGCATTTGGACATGGGACCTGTTGTCTCCAAATCCAGCACTGATTCTACTGTAACATATTGCCTATCTTCACTTTTTCTATGATAAGAAATGGCCATTTTGGAAAAGATGAAACAGTATACAAATATTCCAAGAAAAAAAAGTACAAATCTATGACTCTCTAGACATTACTGAAAGAACCTCAATTTGGCCTCTGGGAATAGCCCTAGGACATCATTTCACTTCTTTCCCTAATAATAATTTGCAAATAATCCTAATAATATTTGAAAATATTATTATTGCCATTATTATCCCCATTTCACTTCTTTCCCTAATAATAATTTGCAAGTAATTCTAATAATATTTGCAAATATTATTATCCCTATTTTACAGCTTAGGATAATGAGATTCAGAGAGGGTAAGTAACTTCCTCATGGTCACACAGCTAATAAGCTTTAGGGCCAGAATTTGAATCCTGACTCTAAATCTAGTGCTCTTTTTAGCATGCCACACTTTTGAGAACTGAAATCCCAACTGCACAAGTGTTTACTGACTGCCTGTTTACTACTATCTTTACCTAATCAGACATTGGTAGAACTGTTAAATGAACTTATAAAGATATTTAAAAGTAATTCATAAAATCATAGAATATTAGATTTGGAGGGGAATCTAGAGGTAATTCAATTTACTCCCTTCATTTTGTAGATGAAAGAGCTGATACTGCAAGTGACAAAGCCTGATTTGAACCCAAGTCTTCAGTTTCGTGCTCTATCTAGTAGACTGTTCTTAGGCATCATTAAATAATACATCAACATGTCAAAACCCAGTAATTTGGTTCTAGTGTAGGAACTTCCTCCATAGATGCAGGTTGAAATCCACTTATAATGGGCAATCCTGGTTTCCTGAGACTTAGAGAGCGTGAGTGGGCCCATGGTGACACAGCACCTGTGTTCAAGGCAGGATTTTAAGTCAGATTTTACCAGCTTTTAAGTTCAGCATTCCCTCTCCCATGCCATTATGCCTCTCTCAAATAATAGTGATAATGTTAACAACTCACATATCTATGTTACTTTATGGCTTACTAAATGTTTTTTTCACAACAACCCTTTGTTGTGCATATCAGTCAATCACCAAGCATTTATTAAGTGCCTACTATATGCCAGGCAAAATGCTTCATGCTGGGATACAAAGACAAAAGTAAAATACTCCCTGCCCTTAATTTAATATATATATATATATATATATATATATATATACATACACAATACATATATGTATGTATATATAGACAATTTTCTATATATACACACCCTATATATTGGTATGGGATGCATATATACATGTATGAATATGCAAAGTAGATTAAAATTTACTGAGGGCACTAGTAGCTGGGTTGATCAGGAAATATCTCCTGTAGAGGGTGCCAATTAAGCTGAATATTGAAAGATGCAAAGGATTTTAAGAGGCAGAAGTAAAGAGAGGGTGGCTCAGTGGCACAGTGAATAGAGCACTAACCCTGAAGTCAGAAGGACCTGAATTCAAATCCAGCCTCAGACACTTAAGAATTACTAGCCATGCGACCTTGGGCAAGTCACTTAACCCCAATTACCCTGCCCTCCCCCCTCCAAAAAGCAAAAAAAATAAAAAATAAAAAAAAATAAAAAGGAAGAAGTGAAGAGAGAATGTTCCAGGCATGGGAGACAGCCAAAGGTGTGGAGATGGGAGATGGAGTGCCATGTAAAGAAAAGTAAAAAAGCCAGTTTGACCTTCTGAGACCATAGAGTGCATGAATGGGCTTAGTGTTTAATAAGACCAGAAAATATATTTTGGGGCCAGTTTGTGAAGCATTTTAAGTGACAAAAGAGTAGTTTATGTTTGATTATAGAGGTAATATGGAGCTACTGGAGTTTGAGTAGGGGAGTGATATGTTCGGACCTTACCTTAGAAAAATCACTCTTAGCTAAGTGGACGTAGAAATTACAGCAAGATATGAAGAATGGAGATCCATTAGAGATTAGAGTGTGTTGCAACTGTCCAGGAGAGAGGTGATGAGAACCTGAACTAGAGTAGTGGCTATATGGTGGGATGCTAGAAATGCTAGAAAAGTTGTGGGGGTATGAAGGTAGAAACAGCAAGAGTTAGCTATGGATTGCATATGTACAGATGAAGAAGTATGAGGAGCTGAAGATGACAATGAATTTTCAAAGCTGGGTGACTGGAAGGATGATTACATCTTTGATAGAAATAGGGATGTTCAGAAGAGGGTTGGTTTGGGAGGAAATATAATGAGCTGTGTTTTAGATATGTTGATCTTGACATGTCTGCAGGACATGTGGCTCAAAATGTCCAGGAATTTGGTTATTGTTTGGGAACTTCCTCCACAGATTCGGCTACATGGGGTAAGTGAGAATGAGGAATTGAGAATGACAATATATTTTTTGAAACTGTGGTAACTAGAAGGATGGTGACATATTTGACAGAAATATAGAAGTTCAGAAGAGGGATGGGTTTTGGGGGAAAAATAATGAGTTCTGTTGTGGACGTGTTACGCTTGAGAAGCCTATAGGATATACAGTTCAAAATGTCTAATAGGCATCTGATGGTGTCGGAATACAGCTTAAGAGAGAAACTATGACTTAATATATAGGTCTAGGATTCACATAGAATTGATCCATGGGACCTAATGAAGTCACTGAGGAGGGGGGCCTAGAACAGAGCTTTGGAATACATTAACATTTAGGGGACAAGACACAAGTGAGGATGATCCAGCAAAAGAAACTAGGAAGGAGTGGTCAGATGAGTAGAGAGAGAACTGCTCAAGAGAACAGCACATAAAAACTCAGAAGAGAGGATTCAGGAGAAAAGGGTGGTCAATAGTGTTAAATTCTGGAGGAGTCCATAATGCAAGTATTATTCCCCTGCAGTTTTACAGATGAGGAAACTGAGGCCTTGAAAGAAGTAGTTTACCCTAAGTTGCAAGGTTAATGAGTGGCGGAGCCAAGACTGGAACCCAATTCTGACTCCTAGTCCTAGACTCTGTTCCCTATAACAAACCACCTCTTTTAATGAGCTTCATGCAAGCAGGAAGGGAACATTCAAAGTGGCCAAAAGTGTGGTAGTACACTTTTTTTTTTTACATAACCAATTACAGGTGATTCACTAGTCACAAAGAACCCAGAAGTTATCATTTGGGAAAAAGGTTAAGAGAGCAAGGATCTCACCCTTTATATAGTCCTGGACTATGTCCAACCCCTTTGAGATGTAAGGAAAGAGTGGAGAAGGAAGGAGACAGCTACAGCATTCCTATAAAGAGTCTTCCTAGTCCTGGAGGGTAAAGCTGGTATTTTTAGCCAGAGTTTCACATTCCTAGATGTGGCAGGGTTTCTAGTTACCTCCAAGTTATAAAAAAAAAAAAAAAAGAATTGGGATGGCAGGTAGTAGGTGATTGTAGAGGAAGAGAAAGTCCAGGCTTCAAGTTTTAAATTTTCTGTGCTCTCTAGCATGAGCTTCTTTCCTGTCTAAAATCTTCTATTCCTGTTATCTGTGTCCTCCTATTTATTTCCCAAATGGTTTGTAAAAATTTTTTAAGTGCTTATAGATCCTCAAATCTCAACTGCTGTCTATTGACAAAGGGCTATACCAAAAAGATGGAACTATGCTCCAGCTAAGTGAGTGAGGGGTGGGTCTCAGGGAAACACTGTAGCAATTTAATGATTATAACCAGCATATGGATATCCTTTTAATTCTATATTCTGTACATCCCTATCACTCCTGTGTCTTTAGAATTAATAAAATGAGAAAGGAGGAAGGAATTTGAAAGGTCATTTAGTCCAAATTCCTCATTTTGCAGATGAAGAGAGCGAGGCCCAAACTGAGGAAATGATTGAAGTAAGACCACACAGTTAGTATGTGACAAAATAATTTAGACTTTAAGGTTTATTCTATTTAGTATTTCTTGCTGTTGGAGGAGAGAGGGGAAACTAGAAAATACCAGCCCCTTTCCCTCAGAGAAGCCAGGAACTTACAGCCTATTTAGGGAAACTAGCCTCACCCACACATAAAAAAACTATTAGAGAATAATAGCAGTTTACAATCAAGTTTCAAATAGGCTCCTATGTGTTGAGGTCAGAGGAGGGAGGGACCAGTGTGCACTGCTGGGAAGATTTCCTGGAGGGGAGAGACTTTGAGCTGGATTTTCAGGCTCCTTGAAAGAGCCTCTGACCCAAGAACAGAGTTTCTGTGCCCACGTCTCTATGGATGGAAATCATTCTATCTACAATATATCTACAATATAACTGGCTGTTTAAGGAACCCAAGGAAAAGTTTCTTATTCTCAAGAGAGTCAGCAGGAGGCCAGGATCTTGGTTACTGAGGCCATTCTCATCACCAGCTCTTTATTTCCCATTGAAAGGCTAACTCTGCAAAGATGGCACCAGAGGTTGCTGGGAAAATGATTATGTGGCCCCAAAAGGGGTATTGGGCTTCTGGTCAAGGCTAAGCAATAGGAGTGAGTCACTGGCAAATTAGAGCTCTCCATCCCTAAGCAAATACTTCTCAGCCAGAGAATCAAAGGCCAGAATGAGAGGCGGGAGCCAGGAGAGCCCTTCTCTGCAGAGTAGGAGTCAGAGAGGAATTTGCTATGGGACCACAGCAGGCATGGCAGTAATCATGCCAGCTAATTATCTAGCCCCTTTCATCCTGAGCTCCCCAAGTGCCTAATCCCCATTACCCCCTCTGAGTTCAATAGCCAGGGAGGATTTATGGAGGAAGAAACAGAAGCATAGAAGAGCTAAATAAGTTACAGACTGGGCTTCAGCATTCTCAGCTTGGGAAGGAACAGAAAAGAAAGAAGGTTCAGAGTTCTGGCTTTCAATCCCACCAATCCTGGCTCTTTGGGCCAAAACTTTGCTCATCATCTTAGCTAATATCCGTGTACGGAGGAGAAGACTTGTTTTTGATCATAGTTCTCTTGGTTTACTCTTTTTTACTCCCTTTTGGGCTTCAGGCTACCTACTTACCAAATGGGAACAAGAACCTCCATACCTCTCTAAGAAATTGTGAGAGTGAAGAGAGTGTTTCAGTTAGCCTATGTTTAGTAAGTACCCTTATGTACAGGGCCCAGTGCTAAGTGCCATGGAAAGCTACCAGAATGGAAAATACATTCCCTGTCCTCAGGGAATGTCTAGTCTAGCTAGGCAGATAAGCACATCATACATAGTAAGCCTTTAATAAAAGGTTGTTGAAATTGAATAAAACACAAATAGCTATGATACAAGGTAGAATGTAACATGTGTCCTAAGAGAGATAAAATAAAATGCTATGAAAATTAAGAAGACAGAGAGATTACTCCCACTCGGAGGGACCAGAAAAGGCTTCTGGGAAGAGAAAACGTTTGGGCTGGGCCTTGAAATATTGGTAGAATTTGGGCAGACAGAGACTGATAGGTCCTTGGGGCACTCCATGTAGAGATAATAGCGCAAGCAAAAGCTTGGAGACAGTAGAGTATGGAATGTGTTTAGAGAACAAAGAGCAGTCTAGTTTAGTTAAGATATAGCATTGTGTGGGGGAGCAGCAACATAAGGAAAAAGTAGGGTGGAGCCAGGTTGTGGGGAGCTTTGAATGCTAATTGGCTTTCGTTTGATGGGCAAAGGGGAACCACTGAAGAGTGATGGCTACAAAGGCAGGGAAGCAACTTAGTAGCAAAACCCTAATGAAGGTAATAGAGTTATTTTTTTTTTATTATATTTAGAATGGTCAGAATTATTCTTAATCTGTGGTGCTCACATAGTTTTACTCACAGTTTCAACGCTGTGACTAGCCCAGGGAAGAGGACAGGGGTGATGCTCTCTGAGACAATGAGAAGGTGTAAAGGAAACAGGGATTGGCACTCAGGAGAGATTCTCTCCCTGTTGCTGCTGCTGTCTCACGTCTCTGCTTGAGTCAGAGACCAGGGGCTGCTAACTAAGCTTGGATTGGCTTTGGTGCCCAAGAGCTTGAGGATGAAGTTGAGGGTGGGAGTGAGATCAGCTGTGGCAAAAAAAGGAGGTGGATACCCGAGTCTGGCTCTAGTCTGACTCATCGTCCGTCATCTCCCCCACCCCCAGGCAGGGAAGTGGAGGCCCAAACCAAGTGGATGGGTTTCTACCAAGAACGCTTAATTTTTTTTAACCAGACTGAGAGGCCTCCAGGTGGTCTCTAGGGCCTGACAGATTTCTTACCATGCCAAACTAATCTCCAGGGACTTCTGTCACTACCCTCCTTGGAAAAGCGCAGGAAAGAAACATTCCTTTCTGGCCTGTTGCGCTCTCCTAGTCTGACTTTCTTTCAGCCCATTATCAGAGTAGGATTTAGTTACTGTTGTTTCTTGAAGCTTGACTCAGGACTAAGAGCAGGATGGGTTGTAACCCTGGGATTCATCTTAGGGAAGAGAAGAGGGGGCATTTTGCCCTAGGAAGTAGTCCCAGAATGCCTGTCCCCATGAGTTTGACATTCTTACCTTACCAGCCCAGGTCAGGACATTCAGCTGGGTCTGAGTTGAGATACTCTCCTCAGTGGGGGTAGCACAGGGCTGGGCTAGGCTGAAAGAGCCATGTGATAAGAAATCAATGATGACAAAGGGAATCTGGAGCTCTGGTCACCCACCTCATAATCATTGAATTTTAGAACAAGGGCCTGGAATTGGCCACAAGATTCCTGTCTCTCAATCTTGAGCTCATATTTAGAATCTGAGTGAGACTTCTGGCAGAGGTAAAACTGGCTAGGGTGGGGAAGCAGGAAAGGGAATGGACTAAGGGACAGATGAGAAGAACCCTCTCTCAGTTTTCCTGTATCCAGTTTCAGAGTCTCCAGGGATCAGGACTCTGCCCATATCACATCAGGCTTGGGATAGCCCACCTGTCACCAGGACTAAGTTGGGGGTGGAGTGCCTTGGCCAGGAGGAGACAGAGGACTGAAGCAAAGTTCCTCTTGGAGGGGGGAAAGGAACAGCATATGTAAATCATCTGTCTTGGCAGGATAGGCTCTCTCATTTTGAAATGAAACCTTCTCCCAGCCCATATCCCAGGACCAGCTCAGGTTCTGGGCCTCCCTATGCCAAAGAAAACTCAGGTGGGATGAGGAATATGGGTCATCTAAAACCTCCATTGGTCATCTTCATGGCAAGCACAGAACTAATCTGGATTGAACTGGGACAGGGATTTCTCTGGAACACTTTATGGAAAGCTATCTCCCTTCCCCCCAAGTGGCCTCTTATAGCATGTACATGCAACACTTCCAATTTATGAATTTAGTCTGGGGGTCCCAGATGGTTGGCCCCAAGGACTCTTTTCCCTCTAGCCATCATTGCTTATTCATTTCTGTAAGGGTTCCCTATTCTGGGGAGACCTGCAAAGGATCTGTTCTCCACAGTTCTGGTCCCACCGTTCACAGTCCATTAGTCACAGGACCCCAAGCACTTTCTGTCTCCTTGTGGATTCTTAGCCTGCCCTTGGGTGCTTTCCAGAGACTTGGAGATTTTAATTTAGTCCTTTACAGGTAATCACTACCCAACTTTTCTCTAGGCTCTGTAGAGATTCCTAATGTGTCAAATAGCTCGTTTGAGATCCTCCATGTTAGGCCCAGATTACCTCAGAGCCCTTAGATCTGACAGATGTTGAGTATCCCCAGTTCTCTCTGGCCTACACCAAGGCTTCTCTCCCCTGTCTTCCTTCATCAGACTCCTGCCTCTCCCTATTTCCTGTCCTATCTGCAGAGTGATCATAGAAGATGTCGAACCAGAGCGACGGTAACACCAAGCCCCCATGCTTGCCCCGGAATGGCTTGGTAAAGCTTGCCAGCCAGCCCAACGGCCTCAGCTCTGCCAGCATCACCAAAGGGACCCCAGCTGTGAAGAACCGACTCTGCCAGCTGCCCCCTGTGCCTGCCCTCACCAGCCCAGCCTTCCCAGTGCCCAGCCTGGCGTCCCCCCTTTCCTTAGCTGCCTTGGCAGGGGGGCCATGCCCCTCCTCCGAGCCCCTTCCAGCTGGACTGTCCTCTGGTGAAAACCCAGGCCAGGCTCCTGCATCTCCCACAGAGAGGCAGCCCTTGGCTGTGGATGAGAAGATCCTCAATGGCCTCTTCTGCTACTTCTCAGCCTGTGAGAAGTGTGTGCTGGCCCAGGTGTGCAAAGCCTGGAGGAGGGTGCTCTACCAGCCCAAGTTCTGGGTGGGCCTCACCCCAGTCCTGCATGCCAAGGAGCTATACAATGTGCTTCCTGGTGGGGAAAAGGAATTTGTGAACTTGCAGGGTTTTGCCACTCGTGGCTTTGATGGCTTCTGCCTTGTTGGTGTCTCGGACCTGGACATTTGTGAATTCATTGACAACTATTCCCTGTCAAAGAAAGGTGTCAAGTCCATGAGTCTCAAGCGTTCTACTATCACGGATGCCGGACTGGAGGTAAGGGCTATGTGTATATGGATGAGGCAGGTTTCATGCCATGCCTTCTGATGGGTGGTGGAGAGGGAGAGGGGAGGAGAGGACTGAGAATCAGACATCACAAAGAGAAGCCTGGAGAAGAGCAGAGAAAGAAACTGGATGAACAGAGTACCCTCCTTGCTCCCCCCCCACACACAGCCAGGAGTGGGAATGGACAGAGCTGTGGGATTTTGGATCTAGGAAATCACTACAGATGGATGAACATGTGAACTCAGTGAAGGAGACAGTGGAAAGGGAGAGGTATGGGATACTAAATGATCTACATAGAAGGTGCTGGACACTAGACTAGGGAAGTTCATAGAATCAAAAAATTTAGAGCTGTAAGTGACCTTAAGGATCATCTAGTCCAAATTCTTTTTTAAAAAATTGGATCTATGATTTCATTGTTATAGACTCTATTACTGTATAGGGGACTTGCAATGAGGGAACTTCTGCTACTATTCTGAAATTTCTCATTTCGGAGAGTTACCTAGGGAATTGAGAAGTTAGGTGACTTGAACACATAACTAGTATGTGTCAGAGGGGGGACCAGGTCTTTCTGACTCCAGGGCTAGTTTTCTGTTCATTATGCTCTCCTGCCCAATGCAGCTCTCATTTTCTGGATGACAAAACGGAGGTTTGGAATGAAATAGAAAAACTCTTTTCTCTGAGACTTTACAGCTGCAGACCTGATTTGCTGGAGAAAGGGAAAGGAAGAAGGATGTAGGCAAGAGGAGGGAAGTAGAGGAGAGAGAGGAAGGAAGGAAAGGTCAGCAGAGAAGAGAGGAAAGAAATGAAGATATAGGGGTAGGAGAAAAAAAGTGAGAAGATCAGTACACGAAAATCTTGATGCTGTTAGATGGAAAAAGTTATATCATCAGAAAAGTTAAGTGGTTCCATCAGCAGGTTACAGCATTCACTCATCCAACAATGCTCTTCACTGAGCACCTGCATTCTTGGTACAGTGCTGGGGCAAGGCATAGCTAGTCAAAGGGGTTGATACAAAGAAGTATGAGACTAGGTCCCTACCCTTGGAAAATATACAATCTAAGTGGGGAGATAAGGCATATGCACATAGAAAGTTGAACAACAATGCCAAACACTGTAGGTCGTCAGCGAGTGTTTCAGTGAGATGTTCAGAAAGAGAAATCCCTGTCACCTGGAGAGATTTGGAAGGGCTTCCCTGAGGAAGCAAAACTCAAGTGGTCTTAGAAGAAGGGGAAGAAAAGTGAGAGGTAGGGAGGGCATTCCATCTAGTGTGTATGGCTTGAGCAAAGGACTAAAGCAAAACTCAAGGTGTTTCCAGAGACAATGACAAGAACCTGGCTAAAGCAGAGGGAACCTATACAAACTTTGGATTTGGAGATCCTAGCCATCTTTCCCCAAGATATAACATAGCCTAGGGACTCTAATCTTGACAAAACGGCTAAAATGACTAAGCTAGTTACAGTTTTATTGGCATTAAGTCTCTTGAAGAAAGGTGTCAAAAGGTCCAAAGGAAGCTGGCATGGGGAGGCAAGACTAGGGAACTCCCTAACACTGTGCTTCCTGCAATGCCCCCTCACAGGTAATGCTAGAGCAAATGCAAGGGGTAGTTCGACTGGAGCTGTCTGGTTGCAACGACTTCACAGAGGCAGGGTTATGGTCCAGCCTGAACGCCCGAATCACATCCTTGAGTGTCAGCGACTGCATCAATGTGGCGGATGATGCCATTGCCGCAATTTCCCAGTTGCTGCCCAACCTCACTGAGCTGAGCCTGCAAGCATACCATGTCACGGACACAGCCCTGGCCTACTTCACGGCCAAGCAGGGGTACACCACCCACACTCTGCGACTGCACTCCTGCTGGGAGATCACCAACCATGGCGTGGTCAACATGGTGCACAGCCTGCCCAACCTGACTTCCCTCAGTCTCTCTGGCTGTTCAAAAGTCACGGATGATGGGGTGGAGCTTGTGGCTGAGAACCTACGAAAGCTCCGCAGCCTTGACCTGTCCTGGTGCCCCCGGATTACTGACATGGCCCTGGAGTATATTGCTTGTGACCTGCACAAACTCGAGGAGCTGGTGCTTGACAGGTATGCCCAGGAGGGGTGGGTGTGAGCCAAAAGAAAAGGCTAGAATAGCAGAGATGTATAAGCACAGGTAGAGATTCCAAAGTGTCTGCCTCTTCTGAGTTTCAATGCCTCTGTTATCCCACGCTGGACATTCCACCCTCTCTGATCATTCCAGGAGCAAAAGGAAACCAGGATGGTGAGAATAAGACCCTGAAAACTTCTGACAGTCTTTGAAGGGAAAGCTAAGCAAAAGATTCAGTAACCAGGAATCTGTGCACTGAATAAAAAAGGGTGGAAATAATTTCTTTTTAAATTTATATTTCCGTATCCTTTTAAGTTTATAAAGTATGTTTCCATCAGTAGCCCCTGTGAGATAGGCAGTACCATTTTACAGACGAGGAAACTGAGGCTAAAGGAGAGTCAGTGACTCATCCAGGAATACATAGCTAATGAAGGACAGAGCCAAGAACTGAGTCTCCTGACTCCCGTGTACACTGTATCACACTGGGAATGATAACAAACTTCCCTGGGAGTCCTCTGTCAACATATAGACAGGAGACCGTGGAACAGGGTTCCTCTGCATTTTAGTGACTATGTCTTTGAAGACGTATCCAAACCCTTCCTTGCCAGAGCACTGCCTCCTAGAGAAAAAAAAGGTAATATTCCCATGGTGCTCATCAAAACTCATTGAAAAATATATAGTTCAAGTAATAGGATCCCCAGTTTATAGACGGGGCTTGGGGAAGGTAGGTTGAAGAAAAAGGGGCCATCTATGTTAACCTTGATCCCAGGCAGATACCCCTTTGGTCTGGTCCCACAGGTGTGTTCGAATCACAGACACTGGGCTCAGCTACCTGTCCACCATATCTTCACTCCGAAGCCTCTACCTACGATGGTGCTGTCAGGTAGGGATACCCCTTCCCCCACACCACCTTACAGAAAGGTATATAGCAAGAGAGGCCTGGATAGGTCCACTCAGAGGTCCTTTCCTACCTCCAGACTTGACTGTCCAGAGTCAAGGGCCTTACAAAGGAACAAACAAAAAGGCATGGGGGTAGCCTCCTTGGAGCAAATCTTTCCCAGGATTTTTTGTAGTCTCCTATCCCCATCCCACAACTTATACTATTGCTAGACAGGAGCTTTTCATCTGGGATCCTCAGACCCCAAAGAGTTCATGGATAGATTTCATGAACTCGGAGAGGGAAAAAAAATACATTTTTGTTTCAAAACAATTGGTCTCCTTCATAATCCTAAGTAACTTATTTTATGCTTTTAAAAACATTATTCTAAGAAGGAAGGTTCATAGGTTTCAGGGGTCTGGCAAAGGGGTCCAGGACACAAAAATGGTTAAGAACCTCTGCTTTAGAAGGCTCTTCCTTCCCCCACCTCCCCGACCTCTCCAGATCACCCAAATGCATAAAATCTGAGTTGGAAGGGACCTCAGTGATCACAGAGTCCAACCTGTACCTGCACCAGAATCCCTGCTATCACATTCCCAGAAAGTAATCCTCCAACCATCTTCTTGAAGACATCCAGTAATGGGGAACTCACTACTTACTGAGGCTGCCCATTTCCACTTTTGGAGAGCTCTACTTGCTACTATGGTTATTTCTGATATCACAATGAAGTCAGCTTCTTGATGTCTCCCACCCATTGCTCCTAGCTCTGCCCTCTGGCAGGTTTGCCAGGATCAGTGGCAGGTGGGATAAGCCTACTCCCACTTCCACATGTATAGTCTTTTAAGTATTTGAAAACAACTGGCATGTCCTGGCTGAGGCTAGCAAGGTTAATTATGCCCCTTTTCTTCAAATAATGCTCACGCGACATGGTATCCAGTCCCCTCTCCCTCTCCTGGAAATGATTCCATTTGTCGGCATTCTTTCTAGCTGATGAAGTCTTACCCAGGCAGAATACAAAGGAATATCACCTCTCTTGCTCCAGACCCTTCGCATATACTTCACATATATAATGGAGTCTCATTTGTTTTTTGGTTTCCTGGTTTCCATTTGGTTTCCATTGTTTACTCACTGAGCCTGGAGTTCACTAAGAATTCCTTCTGGTTCTTTTTGTCATAAAGTATTATCTAGTCTCACCTCTACCACATAATACTCATATATTTGACTTCCCTTTGTTTTTTAAAATCAAATTTTTATTGAGATCTTTAATTTTTACACTACTAAAATTTTCCCCTATATCACTCCATTTCCTCCTCCCAAAGATCCATCCCTTGTAACAAAGGGAAACAAAAGGGGGAGAAGAGAAAAAAAATCCCACAAAACTGAGCAATACATTGAACAGCAGTTTGTTTTAACTCAAGTATAGACCTTTTCAGAAGGAGGTGTTGGGGAGGTACTATCAGTGGTTGCATCCTCCCCTCTTTCTAAACACAGGGAGGGAAGGGAGATATGAGAAGGAAAATATTAACCGAGGTCCATTGGCTCCACAGGTGCAGGACTTTGGGCTGAAACACCTCCTGGCCATGAGGAGTTTGCGCCTCCTCTCTCTTGCAGGTGAGATCCTTCCCCTCCACTTTTTACCCCATCTCTCTGCCCCTTGCCCATACTTCCTGGTGTGTGGCCTCCTCTAGAGAAGGGGGGCAGAGCTGCAACCCTGTGGGAGCAGCTTAGTGGGATGGGGGGAACAGGTGGCATGCTCCCCTCATACCCCCTGCCAAGATGAGGAAGCCATCCCTACCCTACTTCCCCAGAGATGGGTCTGGGCCTCTTTCTCTTCTTCTATTCCAGAACCTGAGATGTCCCAAGGGATTGGTCAGCCCTTGGGATACACACTCTATGGGTCAAGCCTAGAGACCTCCCAAGCAGGAGTCTTGAACTCCTAGATTTCCCCAGGCTCTGGGTTAGGGTGGGGAAACTGAAGAGGGTACTTGTTGCCCCATGCCTCTCATCTGCCCCTCCTCGTGCTTCCAGGCTGTCCCCTGCTGACCACCACGGGGCTCTCTGGCCTGGTGCAGTTGCAGGAAATGGAAGAGCTGGAACTGACCAACTGCCCTGGAGCCACCCCCGAGCTCTTCAAGTATTTCTCCCAGCACCTACCCCGATGTCTGGTCATAGAGTAGGGGCCGGGCCGGGCTTGGCCCCATCCACCTTGGGACTTGACCCCTCTCGACCCACTCAGCTTCCTCCCTTCTCCATTCAGTTTCATTGTCCCACAGGGACCTGGGTCATACTCCATGCAGGACCTAGGAGTCCTATGGACCCAGCCTAGCTCTTCCCCCACTTCACGATTGCTCTGCCCTCACCATCCTCTGCATCAATTTGCCAACTAACTCAAGCCAGAAATAGCTAAGGGGGAAAAGGGGAGGGCAGATGGCTACCCTGTTCCAGGCCAGCAGAAGGAGCCATAGGGGGAGGTATGGACATTGATCCTTCCTCTTGACTAGGCTAAGAAGGCTGGGCAGCCACGAGAGCTGGGGCCCTGCTTCCCACATTCACACATTGCTACTCAGATGCTCAGGAGCAACTTAATCATCCCGTACTGCCTTCCTGCTCCCAATGCTCTCAGCTACTTCTGTCCCTACATATCTGGAGTAGGACAGAGGCAGCTTTGGGATACTATTCTATATGGTAGTACAGCATCTCTCCTTGGTGGTCCTACAGAATTATAGGATCACAATTTTAGAGCAGGAAGAAGATTCCTGCTTTTGAAGCCACACACACGTTTGCATATGTACACACACACACACACACACACACACACACACACACACACACACAATCTAGGCTCCAAGTCATCAGTTTTCTCTAGACCCAAATTCTGACAGCAGCCTTGAGGCTCATATCCAGGTTCCCTTTCAACTGTTCTCCCACTTTAAACCTTCCACAAACACACACGCGAGCACACACACACACTCACACACCATACACCATGAAGCCTCAGGCCTTCCAGCTAAACCAATGGGTGCTGGGCATGGTACCATTTGTCATGGAAGGCTGCTGGACAGAGCCTATCCCCAGGACCCCTCAGGGGTTGATAAATGGCAGAAATTGGGGATAGATTAGGACAGAAGCTCTGAGTTCCTTGAGCAGGGAAGGCATAATACCCTGGAGAAGTGGGGTAAGAGAAATGACCACCCACTTTCTCTATCCTCTATCCAGAATGCTGTTTCCCAAGTGGTAGGCTCATCCTGTCCTTCAGAGAGAAGGAACCCCTCCCCTTCCTCAACTATGAGCACATACACATACATGGGTACATATGTGCATGCCCCTCTGTGCCCTGCTCTGCACGCCTGCCCACAATCATGTTCACCCATGCACAAATCCTGTCCCACCCACCCTAGCTCAGGCAGCTCTATCCCATTTCCCCCTAGACCTCTGGCCAGAGCAACCCCTTTGGATCCCAGTCCTGGGTGGAGCTCAAGTGGAAATAGACCCTTAATGAAGGCTAGCTTTGTTTCAAAAGGTACTGAAGAGAATCCTTTATCTAGGTCTCTGTTCCCCAGGGCAAGAATAATGCCCAGAGAGTTCAAGGTAAAGCCCATACCTCTTATTTCTTCCCATCTTTTCCCCTCTAGCTTCCTGTCTCCTTTCATTCCTCTTCTTCTTCCTTGTTCTCAGATTCAGCTGTTTCCTCTAGCTCCGTTGTCCCCCACTGGGCCCATTTTCAAAGCTAGGCCTAGCACGTGGCATGTCCAGCATGTGTTGCTGGGGGCAGGGAAGCGACTCACCTAGGTTTTGCTTTTGAACAGAGGCATTTAGTTTTTCTGTTCCCATACCCCAGTACCTTCCCCAAATTTTCAGTTCGAGGGAGAAGTGTTGGTTTCCCCTCATGGGGAAACTGAGGTATAGTAACACCAGGCAATCTGAATGATCCTGCATTAAGTGTAGAATGAAGCTAAGGGTCTCATTTTTACTCCCACCCCAGATGGTTCTGCTGTCCCATAACCACTGTGAGGTCTGGGGTAAGCCAAGGATGTGGTAGGGGGGGATGTTCAGGGTCTTCTCTTCAGATCCTGATTGTTCATCCTCCTTGTTTCAGGGAGCCCCTATTGACTCAGGCCAAATTCCCTCTCCCTCACCCTGGGTACAGCACTTAGAGCCATGACTTGAGGCAGGACTGCAAGACCACAGATAAATATTGACATTCCCTACCATTGGAATCTTCTTCCTTATGGTGGGGGTAGGGAGAAAAGGGAAGAATGTTGGAGGAGAAAGACTCCTGCAAATCTAAGGATCACCTCTGGGTTTTGCTAGAAGAGGCCTAGAAGTAGAAGATGTGGGTAGGGATGGTTCTGAATAGATGCCTATTCCTGGTTCTGGGTACAGTAGCCCCAAATGGCTTCAGATATCTGTCCAGCTAAAGCTCTCTCTTCCTGGTCTCAACCCACTTCACTGTTGATATGGCTCCTTCCCTGCCCCTTACCTGGATCTCTCATCCACATAGATGAGACAGACATGTGCTGAGCATTGTCTCCCTCTTCCTCCATTATCTGCCCCCTGGGACAGGAGCCACCAAACTGGGGACTGAGCACTGGGGCTTAGAGCTATGCCTCTCTCCTCCCCTCCTAGGAAGAAGCTTCCATTGGGTTCCCCAAATACAGCTATGGGTGCTGGAATGAGCTCTCTCTGTCCACCAAGCTTCCAAAAGCCTTCTGCTCTGAGGGCCAATGGGACAGGCATGGGTTCTTTTCAGCACTGCAACCCAATCTTTAATGTCTTCATGCTTTGGGGGTTGGGAATCATTTATACCCTACCCTGCCCAGGCTGGGACCCTGACCCCATAAGCCCCCAAGGACAACTCCAACCAGCAACTCTGATCTTCCATAGCATCATGGTGGGGAAAAGAGCTTCTTTTTTGGCCACCCCTGACCCAACTTCTTCCCCCCCCACCCCCACTCCACCCACCCCAGATGGTCTCTGATGATGGCCGCATAAGATCCTAAACCATTTGGAAGTCCTGGATTCTGGAATCGAAAGCTGGCACCAGCCTAGCAAGCGAGCTGAGGAGGGGAAATTGGGTCCCCTCCTATTCCAAACAGGAGATCCCCAGGAGACACCGCTCCCCCTCACCTCATCCTGGGACAGACACCATCCTGGGAGCGAAGAGATTATTTCTGATTGGAAGAGACGAACCTATCCCTAAAGCTTTACCTCCCCCCTCCACTCCTTACCCCACAGAGAGAAAAAGAAAGAGTGAGAGAGAGAGAGAGAGAGAGAGAGAGACTGTTGAAGTGAAACAGAGAAATGATTGACAGCCCAAAGATTTTTCCTGCACCCTTGGAGCCAGATCGTCTGGCCTGGGGCTCCGGGCTGACTTGGTTCTAAGCCAGTTTCTTGAACCCCCCTCCTCTGCTTTGTGCCCCTGGGGTCAGGGAGGGGAACGGGAGAGGTGCTCGTTGGTCCAAAGTATTAAAGTAACTGAAGCTGTGATATTTCCAACTACTGTAGGAGGAAAATTAAAGGGAGATAGGAAAAAAATCAGCCCTGAAAACCATTTTCTTACTGTACATAACAACCTCATTCTCCTGTATATGCGGAAGATGTAACCTTATATTTGGTAAGTGTTTCTTGTGCTATTTTACCACGTGACCTGTTTATAAAAACATAGATTAAAAAAAGTCGCAAAAACACCTGTGTTTCGTGTGTTCCTTGATCCTGATAACATGTGATGGAACGGGTGTTGAGGACTCAGCCCCTGAGAAGGGAGCAACCCACGCTCCCGCTCCTCCTCCTCATCCAAATGCTGTAAACCTAATCATTACTATTACTAAGTCCCTGTGTAGCGCTTTTTACTCCTCGTAAGGTTCCTAGGAGGTAGGGCAGCTATTATCCTAACTTTACAAATAAGGAAACTGAGGTAAAGCATTTTGTAAAATTATAATTACTCAATTCTGTAGATATAATATGCATATATATTCATACACATACATACATACATACATACATACATATATGTTAGTCATATAGCCTAGTCTCTGCTACTCCCACCCTGGTTGTTAGAATGAAAAGAGGAACAGATGATGGATTAGAAGACCTAGGGTCAAGTCTCATCTTCATTACTGACTCACTGTATGATTTTGGACAAACTCACTTCCCCACTTTGGGCTTCAGTTGCCTTGCTCTCCCAGGTCCCTTCCAGCTCTGACACTCTTCAGATTTGTATTGTTGTTAGTTCTGGGCACCATATTTGGGGGAGAACACCAACCAGTTGAAGCATTTCCAGAAGAGGGTGACTGGGGTGGAGATTTAACGGGAGCTCCACCACATGAGGACTGGTTGAAGGATCATTAATTGCCTTTGCTGGTCTTTTCATGGACAATTTAGCTGTTTAAACCTGGCCCTTCCTAAGGTAGATAATATTGATTTTGCATCCAAAGGCCTTCCCCTTTATCTTTGAGTGTTTCTGTTCCTTTGCCCCCCTAGGATCTTCAGCTTTTGCTAAAGGATCTAGGGTCAGCCTGTCACTCCACGGTGTTGTCTCTACTGTCTGCTGTGGTGGGTTTCCCAGGTGGAATCCTTTACCCACACCATTGATGCTACTCTCTCTGTGATCCACAGCCCAAGAGACAGAGGGGAGTTTCCTTTGGGGGAAGGAGTTGCCCCAGCATTTCTCAAAGGATGACCAGGAGTGGAGGATTGGGAAAATAGCTGGAATGGACAGAAGGTTCCTTACAGGAGAGTGAGTAGCTAGCTGCCCATGGAGTTCACAGAAGAGCTAAGGGAGAAGCAGACTCAGAACCAGGGAAAGAGAAAGAAATAAAACCATTGAACTAGGAATCAAGACCTACGTCTAGCCCAGGATCTCCCACTAACTAACTGATGGGACCTTGTTGAAGTGGCTGTGGTTCTCTCACTTGTAAAATGAGATTGGACTAGATGACTTCAGAGATCCCTTCCAACTTGTAAGTCTAGAGTTAAGACAGAGTTAAGCAGATAGTTACAGACAAGGAGAGAGGGAGCAAACATAGACATAGAGAGGTATGGACAGAGAAGCATTAAGAAAAACTGAGGTAAAGTCACAGGGTAAGGGAGTGATACAAATGAAATACAGAGACAGGTCAAGAGGGAGAGGATGATGGAAGATAGAATGAATGGAGGGAAAAATAAAGGGACCAGCACAAAGAAGAGCCATGGGCAAGAATGGTGTGGGAAGAACAGGTGAAGAATGAGGAACAGGAAAGGAAACAGTCAGACCTTCACAAGAAAAACTCTGTACCCTTCTCACAACCCAGGAAGGGCCACAAGAGCAGGAACTGATCATGATAAAAGACAGAATCATAAAATCATCGAATTGGAAGGGACTTCAGAGTTCCTCTAGTCCAACTTTAAATGAACAAGTATTTTCTTGACATCATCTCTGGGAAGTGGTCATACAGTTGTCATTGGAAGACCATCTCTCAAGGCAATCCATTCTATTTGGAGATAGCTTTGATTGTTAGGAAAGTCCTTCTGCAATTGAACTAAAATCTTTCTCTGGGTATGGGGAAACAGGTACCATATGCATTGTTTTGTGGAGTTGGACTTAACTGGTCTAGCCATTCCAGAACTTCAGAACTATCTGGATTCCCAGAAATAATAAACTGTACATAGGTTTTGAACCATTGATACCACTACTAGGCCTATATCCTGAAGAGATCAAAGAAAGAGGAGAATGATTCAGATGTACAAAAATACTTGTAACAGTTCTCTGACAAAGCAAAGAAACTGAAAGCTAAGGGGGTGTTCACCAAATGGGGATTAGTTGAACAAATTAGGGTATATTAATGTAGTGGAACATTAATGTGTCATTGAGAAACGATGAAAGGGACAGTTTCAGAGAAATTTCAGAAGACTGTGTGAACTGATACAGAAGGGAGAGAGAAGAACCAGAAGAATATATTAAATAACTTTATAGACAAACAACTTTGAAAAACTTAAGAACTCTGATCTATGTAATAACCAACAATAATTTCAGAGCATTGATGATGAAGCCACCTTCATGAAACTATGAGCTCCTTGAGATCAGGGACTGTCTTTTACATTTTTTTGTATCCCCAGTATTTAGCATGGTGTATAGCCCATAGTAAGTGCTTAATAAATGTTTATTGATCAACATCCTGATAGAGCTGTGACAGACTCAAGTTGCAAAATGAAACATGCATTTTGTAGCACAACTAATATGAGAATTTATTTTTTGTTTGATAATACCAATTTGTAACAGCTTTTTAAAAATTTTTTCCTCATTGGGGGTGGGGGGTGCAGAGTGAGGAAGAAGAAAGGTGCTGGGGTAGAGTTGCCAAAAAAAAAGAAAAAAGAAAGAAGGTCACTGAAACATATTTTCCAAATGCATGGGGAACAGAAGGAAAGTCAGAAAGAATCACAAATAAGACAGCTTTGAAAGTAATATGTTGCAGGGCCCCTAGGTGGCTCAGTGAATAGAGTGGCTGTCCTGAAGTTAGGGGGAACTGAGTTCAAATCTAAACTCAGACACTTAACACTTACTAGCCTTGGGCAAGTCACTTAGCTCCAATTGTCCTGTCTTCCCCCTCCAAAAAGCAAAAAAAAAAAAAAAAAAGTAACATTTTGAACTTATAACACACTTAAAGGGATAAACAAACTATATGTAATGGAGATTCACATTTTCATGTATACCCTTCTTTTTATGCTCATTTTAGTTGATATTTCAGTTCAGAATTGAAAAAAAAATTAACCTAAAAATCTGTCTCCCATACATTCTTTCTATTCTCTATAGTTCTATCCTCTTAGGGAAAGTGGAGCAAGTTTAAGGGATAGCCTTTCAAATACTTGAAGAGAATTATGTCCCCTCTAAGTATTCTCTTTTCCAGGCTAAATATCTCACGTAGCATCTCAGTCACTCTCCTCTGGCCACATTCTAGCTTGTTGATGCCCCAGATTAAAATATGTGGTATTCAAATATGCACAAATTACTAGAGATGAAAGCAACATGCTTTCTAAAAATCATAGGATCTAGAACTGGAAGGGTCCTCAGAGGTTGTCTTATTCAGCCCCCTCATTTTACACATGAGGACACTGAGGTCAAGAGATGGTCATGACCATTTTGTCCATGGTCAAACATATAGCAAAGCTAGGATTGCAATGCAAACCTTCTAATTCCAAATCTAGCACTGTTGCCACTATAGAGTAACCCAAGACTATTGGTATTCGACTCTCTCCTCATTGGTGAAGATCATTGTCCTGGTCCTGTGGGAGGGGCAGGGCAGAGTTAGCAAGAGAGGAGAAGCTTGTCGTCTTGGAGCTTGAGAATCCCTTCAGGTAACTTTGGGCTTCCAGCTTAGATAGACAAGATGAACAAGACCAACCTCACTTCAGGTTGCTGGCAGAAAAACAAACAACAAAAAACTTTAGGAAGAAGCTGACATGAGGGGAACTGACAGCCTCTATTATGTCTCTTAGCTCCAGCTTGCTACACTGAAGAGTTGGGTCACTTTCCCTCAGATGAAATCTAGGATACTCTTTCTTAGCTGAGCTGTTATCTCACTCCCAATGGGAGAGCTCCATCACTCTGTATTAGATATATATATATATATATATATATATACACACATACATACACATATATAAATATAGAATACTACATATAATTTATATATAAATACAATTATATATATAAATTGTATTACATATACTACATTATATGTAATTTACATATATAAATTGTAGGTATATGTATATGTATGTATATACTTTCTCTGACTTCTGTTTGGCTATAGAATTGGATAAATGGGTTTCTATACTAATCGCTACTTTGTTCATTGTGGAAGTGGTATGTGGTGAGAAAGAGTTCAAGCCCTGAATACAAAGCTTGGGGTCCTGGTGCTGCCCGCAACTAAAGAAAAAGCAATTAGAAGATCCCTTGAACCTGAGAACCCTATTTTACAAACTAAGAATATTTAAGGGAACAGGTAGATATGATTCTAGCCTGGTACACCCCTCTCTCTGAGGAGAGCAGAGTGGCCAGGGTCCAGGCCTCAATCTCTTGGAGAAGGGGTGGGGGAGGAGAGAGGCTAAAGATGTCTATTCCGCCTCAGCTTTAAGCTATTGCCTTCTGCTGGTATGCCTGCCCTTCCTTTATCCCGCTTCTGATACTAGGCTCGCCTTGGCTGCCATGTCACACTGCTGACTCACGCCAAGCTTTCGGGTCACTAAGCTCTCCAGGTCCTTTCATATTAATCTTTTTCTGTATTTCATCTTTTACTTGGGCGCTAAGCTTTATCCTAGCATTTGTGAAAGGCGTGCAACCACCCCAACATGGCTCTCTCACCACCACAGAGAGCCTTCTGAGGACACAGGATCGTGTTAGAGCCGGGAGGAATCTTAAGGTGGAGCTGGAAAGAGTCTGAGAACATACAGCATAAACCGGCGGAGCCGGAAGTGATCCTTAGAACATAAAACACCGGATGTCGGAGATGGGAAGGACCTAAGGGACCAGGCCTTTTTTACAGAGGGGAAACTGAGGCTCGGGGAGTGGCAGGTTGGTAACGGTACAAGGGAAAGCATTCAGAATGGTTCCAAAGACCCATCTGAGTGGGGCGGGACTTGGGGTGTGCCTGGACTGTGGGCCCCTCCTCCCGGCCCTCCCCTGCGGTATCACTGTCTCCCGCCTCCCAGCGCCGCCCGCCGGAACGCTTATCTCCGGCCCGTGGCGGCGGCGACGGCGGCTCTTTGAAGCGGACCACTTCCGTTGTCTGGTCTCTCGCCGGCGCTACGTCATTTCCGCTGTGGCGCGCCTGGCGGGTGGAGCCGGTTGGGTGAGTGAGGGGTTCAGGGACTGAGGGCTGGGGCGGGGCAGGGGTCTGCGCCGCCTCCCTTCCCTCCCCAGGTCTCCTGGTGGGCGTCTCTCTCAGTGTCCCTGTCCGTGGCTTTCTCTGGGTCTGGGTCCCTCCGGTCTCTGCCCCCTACTTCTCTCCATCACAGCCTCAGGCCCGGTCCTCGTTTTCTCTCTCCCGGTCTCTTTCAGAGGTCTCCGTGCCAGGAGCAGAGCACCAGGCCTCGGAGCCAGCCCCAGCCGCCTCGAGTGTTGAGTGTCCCTCTTTGTCCCCTGTGTCCCCCAGCACGAGGGTGTGAACGTCTGCCCCGGGCTGAGGAGGACTGGCGTCCTCCACGTAGTCCTCCCCTCCCCATGACTCCGGGGGCTTCCCAGCAGCCTGGACCCAGGACGTGTGCGACCCAGGCCGAGGGCTCATGTCAGCAGAACCCGTTTGAAGCTAACCACTGACCCAGCAGGGTCGTGCCTTGAACTTTCGGGGAGGGTAGCCTGCGAGGAATCGGAGTACACATGGAGAAAATGGCCCGGGTCAGCACAGCCCTGGGGGGCAATACCCTCACGGGCCGGACCATGTACTGCCACCTAGATGCCCCGGCCAATGCCATCAGCGTGTGTCGGGACGCTGCCCAAGTGGTGGTGGCTGGCCGAAATATCTTCAAGATCTATGCCATCGAGGAGGAGCAGTTTGTGGAGAAACTGAACCTGCGTGTGGGCCGCAAACCTTCGCTTAACTTCAGTTGTGCAGACGTGGTGTGGCACCAGATGGATGAGAACCTGCTGGCCACGGCAGCCACCAACGGTGTGGTGGTGACTTGGAATCTGGGCAAGCCTTCCCGAAACAAGCAGGACCAGCTGTTCACCGAGCACAAGCGGACGGTCAACAAGGTGTGCTTCCACCCCACTGAGGCCTACATGCTGCTCAGTGGCTCCCAGGATGGCTACATGAAGTGCTTTGACCTCCGCAAGAAGGACTCGGTCAGCACTTTCTCTGGTGAGAGTGGTGTAGGGCTAGGCTGACTCGGCTCCAGCAACTCCAAGCCCGGCTCACTCTGGGGCTCTACACTCTCCCTTTTATCATCCTGGAAGCTTTCCCACCTGGGGTATGGGCAACCTCCTTTCACATACCTCATTCCCCAGTTCTCTACATCCTCACTTATGTGATTAATCTTGGGCAAGTTCTCAGAACTTTTTTGGGCTCCTGGTTCTTCTTCTGTAAAATGGGGCTCTCTTATTGCTGGCTATTAAGATCAGGAGTTCTATAATCAACTAACCAATGATTTTCCCTTCCTTTCTCTCTCTCTCCTACAGTCATTTATCAAGGGCTTAACTCTAGTGGAGTCTGCTAGGCACTAGGAGAAATGTAAAAATGGATAATCCCTACTATCAGGAATCTTATGATCTAAGTAACAGGGAGATTAAAATATATGCTGATACATGAGATTCAAATTATGATGCAATTAATGCAAAACTTCCCCACTAAAATTCTGCTCTAGTATGATAAAAACCTTACATTTGTGCTTTAATTTTCACCAAGCCCTTTCCTCACAGTTATCCCATGAGGTAGTGTAAATATTACGTATGAAGTAGTGTTTGACAGATGACTGAGGCACAGAGGGGTCACATGACTTACCCAAGGATACATAGCCAATTAGTATCTCACCAACATGTGAAGCCTCCCCTCTGTACACCTCAGGTCAGTGCTTTAGACCAGGTTACCCTATCAACACTGGCTTCTTACAGGTTCTGCCAGCTCTTCTGGTGGGTCTTAGCAAACTAGAAGGAGTATGAGTACAGTTCTGAAAATGCACTTTATTAACTAAAGTCAAGCTTAATGCAAAAGAGACCCATCACCAGGAGAGTTTGGGTGTTTTACCACCTTTGAAGGACTAAAGAAGTATATAAATGCTACGAGACCAAAAGAGAGAACAGTTACTTCTAAATGAGTAAAACAGGGAAGACTTCTCATAGACGATAGATCTGAAGACCAGACAGGATGTAAACAGTTAAGCGGTAAGAGAAGGGGGAAGGAAGGCATGAGCAGAAACCCATAGGTTGAAGAATTTACTTACTGTTGTTTTTGTCTGTTTAACTGAATCTGTCTTTTAAAACTTAGCCACAAGTCCTGACCACCTCAGTCCACAATAATCTCTTCATCCTATGCCATGTTTTATGCTACTCACTAAGCCCATGAGGCTTGTTGTTGTAATTCTCTTTTCCATATATTATAAATCTTGTATCTCCCATCAGACTGTAATGTTCTTGAGGGAAGGGACTGTGACTATGTTGTGTTTTTTCCTACTTCACCCAAAAGGGAGGTGGTGTAGGTAGAGTGCTAGATATGGAATTAGAGAGACCTGTGTTCAGATGCTGCCTCTGACACTTTGAAGCTCTGTGTACCTGGGTAAGTCACTTAGTCTCTCTGAGCTTCCCTTCCTTACCAGTAAAACAGGGATAATACTTGTCCTACTTGCTCACAGCTTGTTTAGAGGACCAAGCATTATAATGTATATGGAGTACTTTGCAAACTTTAAAGTGCTTGTTAAATGTCGGTTGTTGTTAATAAAGCTTACATTTATACCATACTTTTCCATTTATAAAGGGCATTTGCATACACTTGCATTTGATCCTAACCTACTTGTTTAGGTATATAGTTTTACTGATAGTAATAATAATAATAATAATAACTCACATTTATATATGACTTTACAGTTTATAAAATGCTTTTTTCACAACAATCTTATAAGACAATATTATCACCATTTCATAGATGAGACTCCTGAAGCCCAGAGAAGTACAGTGATTTGTTCAAAATCCCACTGCTGGTCAGTGGCAGATTTGAGACTTTGAGATTCTAGACCAGTGGTTCTCAACCTTCCTAATGCTGTGACCCTTTAATACTCGTATGTGGGCATATCTGCATGTGAGCGGACCCACCTGGAGACAGTGTCTCAGTTCCTAAGACCATCGGAAATATGTGTTTTCCGATGGTCTTAGGTGACCCCTGTGAAAGGGTCGTTCAACCCCCAAAGGGGTTATGACCCACAGGTTGAGAACCGCTGCTCTAGACTCTCAGGTCTATTGAGGTAGCTTCATAACCACACTATAAGAGATAGCAGAAGATGTGATCCCTGTCCTTGGGAAGTGCACATTGAAATTTAAGGGCCATGCCCATTTGATTCCAAAACTAGGTAGAGGTGGGTCCAGAATAAATAAAAGTAGCATTATTCTGGAACCTCCTCTCTGTGGTATTATTCTTGGTATGTGTCCCTCAGCTGTAATAATGCCATATAGCAAGGGCCTTCCTACTTTAATAACTGAACTCTGTGAAGGGGAAACTACATGATATGGAATTTTACTCTCTAGTGAAGAACTAGAATAAGTGGTGTTGGGGCCAATGAATGTTATATATGGAACTTCCCTAAGAAAAGGAGTGCTTGAAATGTTTGTGCTGGGGTAAGGATTCTGAGAAGGTAGCATAGAAACCACCCTGTGACTCTCTTTAGGTGCCAAGATGGTAAACATTCTTTGGCCTGTCATTGTTAGCAGACATGATTCATTCTCCATTCCCCTTGGAGAAGAGAGTTTAAATGCTCAGCCAATAGCTGAATATTCGGAGACAAGGCTATTCTCTAGCTCCTTATCTGGTCTGACGTGTTTGGAACCTATTCATCACCCCTTCCTCCTACACCCCCATCCTTCTGTAAGGTAGGAATAAAAACCCTCCTCCTTTCCTCCTGTCTCAGAAAGCACTTGGAGATCATAAGTGGGTCATGCTTGAAGTGCTTCTTCAGAAGGGCTCTGTGGGTGTTTGAAGGTTATTGGAGTAACTGTTAGGTAGCTCTGGGGTCATGGTTTGGGTTTTTAACTGAAGAGAAAGCAAGTAGGAGGTCTTGGGAGTGAGGGGAAAAACTAGTGTCCAGGTAGGGCTGTCTCACCTCAGTGGAAGGAAGTGGCCCTTTTTTAATGTAACTTTTTTAAAAAAATTAACAAGGATTTATTTTCTCTCCTCTGCCTTCTCTCCTCTCCCCCCCCCAGGAGAAATACTTATAACAAATATGCTTAAATAAGCAAAACAAATTTCCACATTGGCTGCGTCCAAAAGTGTTTGTCTCATTGTGCATCATGAGTCCGTTGCCTGTGTAGGCGGGTGGACTGTCTCATCATCGTTCCTCTGGAGTCGTGGCTGGTGATTGCACTGAGCAGAGTTCTTAGCTCCTCCTGAGTTCTGTGTCTTTCCTGGTTCTTCCCACTTCACTCTGCATGAGTTCACATAGTTCTCACCAGGTTTCCCTGAAACCGCCCTTTTCGTCACTCTGTGCGGCGAGACGGCGCTCCGCCCCATTCACGAACCATAATTTACGTAGCCGCTCTCCCGCGGGTGCCCACCCTTTGGTTTGTATTTCCTTGCCATTGCAGAAAAGGTGCTGTGAATGTGTTCGTACGTATAGGTTCTTTTCTTTGAACTCTCTGAGTTTTAATCTTGCCAGTTGTATCCCTGGATGAAAGAGCATATGGAGTTTACTGACCTTTTGGGCGTGGTTCCAAATTGCTTTCCAGAGTGCCTGGACACAGGCATCACAGCTCTACCAATAATGTGTTAACGTTCCTTTTCATGCAACCACCCCACATTTGTTATTTTCACTTTTCTGTCATCTTTTCCATCTAATGGATGAGAAGTAGAATTTCAGAGTTACTTTATTTTACATTTCTATAATGAGTGATTTGGAGCATTTTTTTTATAACTGTTGATAGCTTGGATTTAGAAGGGGCCCTTTGGGAGAGTCTTTGGTTTGTATAGGTTCTATGGTCTCCTTGCTCCTGACCTCATAGCTTCTGATGGTGTAATGAAGAGAAGATGAAGCTGCTGTGGAAGGTCACCCCTAGGCCTTTGGTCCTGTCTAAAGCCATTTTCCCAAAGGGGCCAACAAACATATCCAGCCTCTCCAGGAGTCCTTGACCCAGCTTTGGGTACAACGTCCCCATCTTTTCTGTCTCATGTAAATCTGTTCTGTGGGCCTAAAGAAGACTCAGCACCAGTCTGACCCTGACCTTTCATATTACACTGCCTTCCCCATCTTCCACCACTGAGACTGAGTGAAAAACTATGCTCTCTATCTTTTGGGTGTTGAGAAGTAAGGAAAGGAAAGGGCATGGGAGAGAAAAACCAGCGCTGAATGGTAAGGTTAGGGAATTGCCTGGGTCAGATTAGTGATTGAGCTGGTTTTACTAGTGCTGTCTCTTTCTTCCCTTCTTACCTCCTGCCAGGTCAGTCAGAGAGTGTACGTGATGTCCAGTTCAGCATCCGTGACTACTTTACCTTTGCTGCCACCTTTGAGAATGGCAATGTGCAGCTCTGGGACATCCGGAGGCCAGATCGATATGAAAGGATGTTCACTGCTCACAATGGCCCTGTCTTCTGCTGTGACTGGCACCCTGAAGATAGGTATGGAATAAAAAGCAGACAGAGACGTCCTGGGGGTTTCTCAGGGCAGAGGGCGGAACAACCAAACCCTTAAAAGAATAAGATGATGATACTGAGCAGTGGAAGGGACTTGAGAGGTTATATAGTTCAGCCCTTTTATTTTGCAAAAGAGGAAACCAGCCAGGAAAGGTGAAGGGATCTGTCCAACATGACACTTTATGTGGTACAGTGGGATTAGAACTTGGGACCCTTTATTCTAAAGCCAGTGTTTTCCATACTACATTGTACAACCTCTCATTTGTAGAGTGCTTTATAAAGCACTTTCACTTCCTTTCTCTCATTTGGTCTGGCACAATGCTGAGAGTAGGGTTTTTATCCCCATTTTATTAGTGGAGGTATTAAAGCATGGAGAAGAAAAATTTATTGCATGAAGTCCCGAGTTTTCAAGTCATGATGCTGATGGTAGACAATAGTACCAGACCTCCAGTTTGGTGTTACTTCTACTATGCCATAGTGGCTCCTCAGATACCAGCTGTACAGCTTTTGTTGAGAAGTGATATCTGGAAAGAGAATGAGCCAGAGTTTCACCACTGTATGGATATGGTGGGAGCTGACTTTGCAGAGAGTTGGAAAATCCTCAGTTGGGATAAGATTGTAATTAAATTGCTCCTGGTTTATCTGCCTTCCTGCTCTTCCCATCCGATGTCTGTAGAGGTGGCAGCAGGGCTACAAGGGCTGGCACAGATAGCCGCCTGACCTGAGCCCCAGCTTCACTCTTTGTCCTCAACCTCATTAAGAACAGGGAAAGAGGAGGATAGCTTTTTGGGGAGGGAGAGCCAAGGTAGATTGAAAAGAATGTAAAATATGTGAATATTCTCGGAGGGTTAGAGAAACCCTCCATTCTCACATGTCCTTTACTTCATAGGGGCTGGTTAGCCACAGGGGGACGTGACAAGATGGTCAAAGTATGGGACATGAATACAAACAGAGCCAAAGAAATCTACTGTGTGCAGAGCATTGCCTCAGTGGCTCGTGTCAAGTGGAGGCCAGAATGCAAACACCACCTGGCTACTTGCTCAATGATGGTGGACCACAACATCTATGTGTGGGATGTGCGCCGGCCCTATATTCCCTCTGCCATGTTCGAAGAGCATCGAGATGTCACAACCGGCATTGTGTGGCGCCACCTTCATGACCCCTACTTCCTATTGTCAGGCTCCAAGGACAGTACCCTCTATCAGCATATTTTCAAAGATGCAAGCCAGCCCATTGAGCGGGCCAACCCTGAAGGCCTGTGCTATGGGCTCTTTGGGGATCTGGCATTTGCAGCCAAGGAAAGCTTGGTGACAGCTGACTCAAACCGCAAGCCCTACCCGGGTGACCGGCGCCACCCCATCTTCTTCAAGCGCAAGCTGGATCCCACAGAGCAGTTCGAATCGGTGTCATCCAGTGCCCTGAGTGTCTTTGAGACAGAGCCAGATAGCAGCAGCATGGGCTGGTTTGTGGACACAGCTCAGCGCTATGCTCTGGCTGGCAGGTCCTTGGCCGAGCTTTGTGATCACAATGCCAAGGTAGCCAAGGAGCTGAGCCGAAACCAGGTGAGTTCCAAGGCTGCTGGGAACGGTTGGCCCCAGACCCCTTGAGTAGGGGTCTAAGGGATGCCTGCCCTTAGAAGGGAATGGGCCGAGGGGCTGTGCACATGGTCAGCTTTCATTTGGTATACAGGGGCAGTTATTGGGCAATGGGAGAACCTTAAGCAGTACTGGGCACAACTTCTGATAATTACCAGATATTTATTAAGTGTTTATGATGGACCAGGCAATTTGCTAAACTCTGGAGACACAAAGCAAGGCAAAAACTGCCCTCACAGAGCTTGTGTTCTAATGGGGCAGATAGCATGTATATAAATAGGTATATGTGGGGTAAAAACAGCAAATGGAAGGTTTCCAGCACTGAGAGCACCAGGAAAGGCCTTCTGCAGAAAGTGGCCCTGCAGCTGAGTCCTGAAGTAATCCTGGGGCTTCTAAGAGGTAGTGGTGAGGAGGGCCAGCATTCCAGGCCTGGGAGACAGCTAGTGCAAAGGCACTGAGATGGGAGATGAAGCCTCATGTGTGAAGAGCATCAAGGAGGCCAACATGGCTAAATCACAGGGCACGTCAAGGGTTGTGAAGTAGAACAAGACTGGAAAAATAGGAAGGGTCCCAGTTTATGAAAAGCTTCAAATACCAAACAAAAGGACTTTATATTTGGCCCTGGGGACCTTAGGAAGCCATCGGAGTTTATTTAATAGGGGGGTGACATGGTCAGATTTAGGTTTTAGAAAAATACTGGCAGCTGTGTGGAGGATTGGTTGAAGTCAGGAGAAATGAGGCAGAGAGGCTGTTTTAATAGTCTAGGTGAGAGGAGATGGGAGCCTGACCCAGGGTGGTAACAGTGTGGATAGAGAAAAGGGAACATATGCATGATAAAGAAAAGGCAATGTTATGATAAAATTTACATCCAGACAAATTGTTTATTTAGCAAGGTTCTTGGTAGCCAAGGACCCAGAATCTTGGTTTCTACAAAGCTGATACACAATTTGGAGGGAGTAAAAAACAGGAAAAAGAGTTATTATAGGGATTGAGACACCTGGTTTCCTATTGGTGGAGGGAGTTGGGAGACATTGAGGTGAGAGGGAGAGGGCTAGTTTTGTGACTTTGGGGAGGTGGGGTAATCTTGTGTCTTACCCAAAATCAGGTGACTTACAAGAAGCTGAAACTCAGCTTCATCAAATGTTGGATAAAGGCAAAATGGAGTCACTAATGTTATTTTTAATGTCATCATAGGAATGATAAGATTGAGGAACTGAATGAATAGTGAGGTGAGTGAGAATGACAAGGCAAAGTTTACATTGAGGTTGCAGACCTGGGTGACAGAAGTTGGTGGTTCCCACCACAGTAACAGAAGGTGGCAAGTTCTGTTTTGTACAGTTAAGTTTGAGATGCTTATGGGAGGTCATCCATTTCAAAATGCTGAGTAAAGTCACTTAGGACCGGAGCTCGGGAAAGAGACTAGGACTAGAGATGTTTATCAGTGGGGTGTCATTTGGACCCATGGGGGCTGATGAGATTTCTGAGTGCAGTAGTATAGGGAGAAAAGAGAAGAAGCCCCAGGACAGAGCGTTGGAGGCACCCCCAGTAAACAGGCATGGCACAGATGAAGATTCAGCTGAGGAGGAGGAGGAGGAATGGTCATACTTGGAGAAGGAGCACTGAGAGCAGGGTCATGAAAATTCTTAGAGGAAAGAGTTTCCAGGAAAAGAAGGTGACCAGCAGTATTATTCTAATCCTCAAATGAGGCAGTTTATCTTTGGGACACAAAGGAGCAGGGTATAGGCAAATGAGACTTTTTTCAGTCATTTCCTAAATATCTGTAATATACAGTGCCCTCCCCCAGAGTCTTCTGATGTCTATGAAGGTATGGAGATGCCTCTGGCATCTCTAAGACAGTGCTTGGAAAGTGCCTGTGTGTGGCTTAGGCACCTTGTTTTGGAGGTAGGAGCTCACAGGCACAAAGTTGAGAGGGATAATCAGCACACTGGATGGCATAGTCGAGATCTGGCAAGATCTTGATAGTCCAGAACATGGTGCTACATCAATAAAATTAAGTTTAATGGGAATAAGTGTAAAATCTTAAACCATATTCCAAAAAAAATCAATTTTCCAAGTATAAGAGGTGTTGTGGATAGCAGTTTTATTTGAGAAAGATCTGGGGTGGGGCAGCTAGGTGGCACAGTGAATAGAGCACTGGCCCTGGAGTCAGGAAGACCTGAGTTCAAATTCGGCCTCAGACATTTGACACACTTGCTAGCTGTGTGACCTTGGACAAATCACTTAATCTCAGTTGCCCTGCCTTCCCCCCTCCAAAGAAAAAAAGAAAAAGATCTGGGGAGATTAGTGGACCGCAAGCTCAATATGAGCCAACAGTGTAAAAAGGCTTCCAAAAGCTCCAGCTTGCTCTTGGGCTGCATTAAGATAATCCCCGCCTCCAGAATAAGGAGGTGACAATCCCACTGTCCTCAGTGCTTGGCCAGCCACATTGGGAATATCATCTTCAGTTTGGGGTACTGTGTTTTAGGAAGGACATTGATAGTTTAGAGAGTGTTCAGGGGGTGACAACCAGGATGATTTTGGCTTTTTAAAAGCCTTCCCCACAGCATGGCTTTCACCTACCTTTCTAATCATTCCACATTACTCCAACCCAGGCTGCTAGCTATTCACCATACCTCTGAGCACTTGCCCAGTAAGTCCACATGTAGGTAATGCACTGTGTCTTCATTCAGGACCCCTGCCACATAGGGATTAGCTGAAGGAATGGGAGAGGTTAACCTGGAGAATCAATGACACAGCAGACACATGATCACTGTCTTCATTTATTTGGAGTGCGGTCCTATGGGAAAGGAGAAAAGCTTGTTCTGTTTTGCTTCTGAAAGTAGAAGCAGTGGGTCAGAGTTGCAAAGAGGCAAATGTAAACTGGATGTTGAGAAGGATGTCCTAAAAATTAGGTGTCCAAAAGTCAACTGGCCTGCTCTGGTCTGGAGGCAGGCCAGAGGACCTCATGTGGAGTGCATGCTAGTGGGGGTTGGCTTTTTGACTCTGGGTTGGACTAGATGGCCATGAGGGTCCCTTGCAACTCTAAATTTCTGTCATTTTGTGATTCCCCACGTCGACTGTATTCATGGTATCTTTGGAGATATACCCTTGCCTTTTCCAAGGCTGGGGCAAGTTCATGAGGCAGCTTCCTGGGACTGGGTAGTTTAGGAGGGTGCACATCAGCTTCCTTTGCTGTTCACAACCCTTCACAGTCTCATCCTATACTAGTGTATGTGTAACCAGACTGGACTTTTCATGGGCTGCCGTTGTTGTCCTTCGATGCTCTCCTGCACACTCTCTTTCATGCCTATAAGGGATGTCTTTCTCTTATGATACCCATCTCTCACGGTCCTTGTGGGGCCACCTCAGGTGCAACCTTGCCCACGAAAATTTCATTACTCTCTCTTCCCTCCCTGAAGATGTATGTAATCTTTTTGGCTGTCTTTACACTTATTGCAGTCTGCCTCATGTCGTCATTATTTCTTTTATAAATTTTTTATGTATTTTGTTTTTCTGTCACCTAAATTTCTCCCTTTATCCCTTTCTCTCTCTGCTCCCAGAGACCCAGTCTGTGTAAGAATATTAAAAAAAAAAAAAAAACGAGAAAGGGCAGCAAGATGGTGCAGTGAATAGAGCACCAACCCTGGGATCAGGAGGACCTGAGTTCAAATGCAGACACTTAACACAAAAACTAGCCGTGTGACCTTGGGCAAGTTGCTTAACCTCAATTGCCCTACCTTCCCCCCCTCCAAAAGGCAAAAAAAAAAAAAGAAAGAAACAAAAAGAAAAAATCAGCAAAACATCAAAAAACCAATACATAAAAAAAAATCTGAAAAATTATCTTAGTTATTTCTGTACATTTTAACCTGCCACCACTACCTTCACCCAGTTAGACTGTCAGTTCCTTAATGGGAAGAACTGTTATTTTTCATTTCTGTGCCCTTGACCCTTGTAATATTTTACATATAAATGCTTGCTGAATTGATAACTTGGTACAGTGACTGCATTTCCCAGCCAGGAGATTGAGGGACCTAGACTGAGTGGATTCAAACGTGTGCCTCAAACTTTTCCCTTTTACTAGAGGGAGAGAGGCTGTACAGTAAAGGTCAAGCTTTCCTTCCATTTGACTCAGCAGAGTAACCAGCAGCATCTCCAAAAGGGCTGCTGGAGATCTGGGCCCTTCATTTTACATATAGGGAACCTACTGCCTGGGGAAGGGAAGAGGTTTACTTAGCGACTTAAGGCTTCGCCAGAATGAGGAGTCAGTGGGCTGACTTCTTCCCTGTGTTCTTTCCACTACCCCATCCTTCTTCAGTGCATGATCAGGGCTGTTGCTTACTCTCTCTTCGGGGTAGGTTGCTCAAACGTGGACCATGCTGAGAATTATTTACTGCAGCCCTGGCACCATGCCCTCTGCCAACCTGAACCACAGCATTGGGAAGGGCAGCACCAACCTTCCGCTTATGAATAGGTAATGGAGGGGCAGAGAAGAAGGGGTGTTGAGGAGGGACGTGGTGGTGGCAGCACCTTCCACCTGCTTGGCTCATTTCCCTCCTCTGGGCTTCATCTCTTTCCCTCTTGCCCCCATTCCAAAAAGCTTCAACCTGAAGGACATGGCCTCTGGAATGGGGAATGAGGGCCGACTGGATTGGAGCAAGGGGGAAAACCGAAGCGAGAACATTCTACTGGACTCCTCTACCACCCTCATCACTAATGATGGTAAGGTGGCTGACGGGAGCCTGCTGCCACTTTGTCCTCTGTAGGCCTCCCCGAAGTTGCTTCTCCCTTGCCTGGGACAGATGGGTTCCAAGCACTATCTGATGATACATGAGTGAATGGGTGGTGGAAACATGGTCATACTCAGTTCTTATAGAAATCTGACTTCCTCTCCTCCCTTCACAGAGAATGAAGAGACAGAAGGCAGTGATGTCCCTGCTGACTACCTCCTGGGTGATGTGGAGGTAGATGATGATGAGTTGTACCTGATGGATCATGAGAATGCCCACAGTAAGTGGCAGCAGGGCCTGGGCAGGGGTGCCCCAGTGGGGCCTATCAGTGTGGGAAGTGTCAATGTCCCCTAACCTAAAGGTGTGTCTACCCCTCTGCCCCAGCGGAGGAGCCAGAATATGTGCTGCCCCAGGAAGCCTTCCCTCTCCGCCATGAGATTGTGGACAATCCTTCTGGTCCTGACCACCTGCAAGACAAGGCCGACTCACCCCACGTGAGTGGCAATGAGGCAGAGACAGTATCCCTGACCCCTGTGGAGTCCTTCTCGCTTATTTCCATCTCCCACATGCTCTATGAGAGCCGTTTGCCTCCTGACTTCTTCAGTGCGCTGGTGCGGGACATGCTGCGTTTCTATGCCGAGCAGGGTGATGTACAGATGGCTGTATCTGTGCTAATCGTGTTGGGCGAGCGCATCCGAAAGGAGATTGACGAACAAACTCAGGTGCCCATCTGATCATTTGTTCTGGGGGGCTGGCGTAGCAGAGCAGGATCAGAGTTACCACTTTGGGTCCCCTGTGTGACTCTGACCTGGTTACTCTTCCTTTATGAACTGCATTTTCTTTTAATTTGGAATTGAATTGGTAAAGTGTTTTTATAAACCTCAAAACACTGTATATATAATGTCAGTTGTTATTAACCACATATGGTTTCCACCTTCTCAGAAGCGAGTTCATTTCCATAATTGTGCCCTCCTGCCCTTCCCACTGGTCATTAAGTGTAAACTTTTCAAACTTTGACAGGACAGGAGAAGGGAATGACAGAGAGATCAGAAATTGGGTTGGATAGCTAAGAGATTGGGTAGGAGTTAAGCTGGAATAGCCAGATTACATATTCATCAGATGTGGTCAGTAAGCAGGAGGAGGAAGCTGGGTAGGAGTCTGGGTGAATCCAAACCCTTAGGATGGACATAAACACTTTCCAGTGTAGGATGGTCTTCAGACAGATTCCCAAGGCTTCTATTTAGAGTTAACATAGTCTTAATGCTCAGTAATGAAATGATGACATGAATGACAATCCCAGACATTATTGCAGTGGGATAATTCTGGGTGCATTAATATATCCAGTACCTCACAGTTTACAAAGTAATTTCCCATCCAGTCTCATCTGATCCTTACAACATCCCTCGAGGAGGGCTTGTAAATCTCCATTTGGTAGATGAGGAACACAAAGGCTCAGATAAGGAGTGTCTTGTCCAAATGGAGTTGCTGACAGATGGGCCTGGGGTTCAGGTCTTCTGACTTGACTCCTAACTCCAAGCTCGTTATATTTAACCGCTTAGTTGTGGGGGGGGGGTGGGGAGGGTGTCCATGGATCTGCCACTTGCCACTCATCATCATGGGGAAGGTTGTGTTCTCTACTGTCCTTGACACATCTATCATGGGTCACCCTTTGTGCTCCTTGTCCTCTAGGACCCAGGAGATTAAGGGCCACAGTGTAGTACCATGGGAAAGCAGACCAGACTAAGGCTGTCCTCTGCTTTAGCCTGCTGTCTTCTCTCTCCCAGGAGCACTGGTACACCTCCTATATTGACCTGCTACAGCGATTCAGGCTCTGGAACATATCTAATCAAGTGATCAAACTAAGTACCTCTCGAGCCATCACTTGTCTGAACCAAGCATCCACCACCCTGCATGTCAACTGCAGCAACTGTAAGAGGCCCATGAGCAACAAGGGCTGGATCTGTGACAGGTCAGAGGCTTGGCTGGCTGGGTGGAAGGAGGGCTTGGTGAGGTGGCTAGTGCCATCCCAGTGCCTTGATCTTGTGCTGAAGAGGGGGATGGGAATCGCAAGGCCTGAATGTCAGGCCTCCTGGGACTCTTGGTGATCACTTTCCTCCCTTCATCTCTTGTTCTGCTGGCCACAGGTGCCGCCAGTGTGCCAGTACTTGTGCTGTGTGCCACCATGTTGTGAAGGGTCTGTTTGTGTGGTGCCAGGGCTGCAGCCATGGTGGTCATCTACAACATATCCTCAAGTGGCTGGAGAGCAGCACACACTGTCCAGCAGGCTGTGGCCACCTCTGTGAGTACACCTGAGCCACCCTTGAGCAACTGCTATTGGCACCAACTGTCCACAGAGCCTCTACAGAAACAGCACAAGACTGCCAAGCCATGCCATGAGATGCTCCTGCCTCTGGCCCTCTTCTGAAGAGAGAAAAGAAAGATGAGTTCATGTCAGCTGTTCCTGGGACAGCGAGTGGGGAGACCTCCGTTCTAGACTGAACTCTGCCAGCAAGTCATGGCTTCTCTCCAGTCTCAGTTTCCCCATCTGTAAAAATTGCAGAGCTGTTGGAAGAAAAGCACTTTATAAATATGAGTTGTTGTTACTATAGCTAAAGGAATTGGTTTTTATTGGGGGCTGAGGGGCTGATAACAGTACTTGAATGTCCTTTCCTCTGTCCAGGAAAGTCCCCTTTAAGAAGGCTGGGCTGTCAGTAGCTGGAAGCTGCCTCGAACAGTTCCCAGAAGAATCTCTGGAGCAGGACAGACTAGGATGGAATTCAGTTCAATTCAAAAACATTAAGTACCTTTACATTCTAGGCTGAGTGCTAAGTGGTGGCGGGGAATAGGACAAGGACACGCAGACAAGTAAATGCCAATTAATTTCCGGAGGCAGAGCGAGCTAGCCATTGGGAGTCAGGAGAGGCCTCTCGTGAGCTGGGCCTTGAAGCTAGGGCTTCTCTGAAGCAACATGAGGACACGGTGCATTAGGTGTATGTGGGACTTACTGAGCGAGTGCTCAGAGGTATGGGGAACAGCTAGCAGCCCAGCTTGGAGTAATATGGAATGACTGGAAAGGTAGGTGAGAGCTGTGCTGTGGAAGGCTTTTAAAAAGCCAAAATCTTAATTTTATAACTTATTCTGGAGGTGATAGAGGCATCAACATAGGCCAATTTGTGTTTTAGGAATATTCATTTGGCAGCTGTCTAGAGAATGGACTGTGGAAAGAGGAAAGTTGGAGAAGAGATTAGTTGGAATGCCCTAGAAAAGGAGACAAATGGGGGGGGGGTGCAGGAGGGAGACCTAGACGAGTTTTGGGGCAGTGCTGGAAGGACTGGGACAGACTGCAGTCGAGGACCAAGAGCCACGGATGGAGGGGTTTGTTTTGACCGGCCAAAGAGCTATCGCTCCAGCCAGAGCAAAGGAGAGCATGGCCGGTAATAAATTTCAACATGGGGTAAGAGGAGGAGAGAGCGCACGCAGCAGTCAGTCCGTATTTTCTGTATTAGTGAAGTAGGAGAGCTCTCTTCCGAGAGGGGAAGGGAAGGTGTAGGGAACAGAGGAGAGAATGCAGCCAGAAGCACGTTCCCTTTAGGAAAGAGTTTTCCGGTTGCTTGAGGTAGTCTCCAAGGCAACCGCTTTTTCTGCCAATCTCAGCTTGGTCCCTCGCGCGAAGCCTATTGGGGGATGTAGTCCTTGCTGCAAAGGCCACAATGCTCCGCGGTGGATGCGGCGGGGCTTCGATCCGGAGAAGCCGGGAGGAGCCGAGACCTGGCCGGGTGCCTGAGCAAGCCCAACGCTTCGGCTCCCGCAGCCCTCGGAGGGTTCCGTCTTCATGGGGCTGGGACGGTGGCGGTGGCGCGGGATGAGGTCCCTGTTCCTGGTGCTGGTGGCTCTCGCCTACCCCGAGAGTGGGACCCCCGCCAGCGGGGGCTGGTGAGCATACGGAGGGCCGGGCGGGTGGTCCAGGAGCGGGGTGCGGAGCTGGAGCGGAGGGGCCTTCGGGAACGCCATGGAGGCGAGGCGAGGGGAGAGGGGCGCGGGGCGCGGGGCGGGTGCCTGTCTGCTCAGACCCCACCCGCCAGCTGCTTTTGTCTTAACTTCCTGCATCCCGGAAAAGAGGAAGCAGGCGCCTCGCCGCGGCCCCTTCCCACCCTTTGCCCTATTCACAGAGGGGACAATGAAAAGGGAAATCACCGGGGGACCAAATAGGTGAAATTAAGAGTCGGGGGCTTCTTGAAATGCTTTTTTGGTCAGCCAATCCAGTGAAGAGTTGGCCTCCTGTCAGAAAAGGAAGTAGTTAAGTCGGGAGTACAGCGACTGGTTTAAAAGTCGAGAGGAGCCAAATTTACCTGGCCTCCTAGAAAACTGACATTGTTGAAATTCCCACCAAACCTGCCCCGGATGAATCAGTTCCACCTGGATCGCTTGACTAGGCTCGAAGGTGGTGCAGTAAGGAATGGACTGGTGAGAGTAATAACAGAAAACTAAAGATACAGACTAAGGATTCGAGATGTGGCAGTACCCATCAGGCCGTAGCTAAGCAAGAGCCGGACAACCCTCACCTCTTCCTTGGTCTAAGTGGCAAACAAGCCAAGGGGGAGGGTAAGAAACACCTCCATTTGCTTTTCCTTCACCCAACCCATCCCCTTGCAGGGAGCTGAGTGGGAACCTGGCCCTAGAAGAGGAGGAGCGATGTACTGTGGACCGAAGAACAAACCTGACTTATGCAGAGTTCATCCACCAGTATGTAGGGGAAGGAGGGAATGCTTGGGTCCTTTCCTTGGTCATTGTGGGTGACTTGGAGTTCGAGAAGCAGTGTGAAAGTACAGTGGGCCCCCAAGCACAAACCCCACACAGCTGGCACTGCCTGGAGCAGAGGACCTGCCAAAGGTTATACCTGGCAGAAAAACGTAATTGGTGTGAGCAGAACTGTGCATGACCTTTGTCCTTGCTTCACAGATACGCCTTCTCCAAGCCTGTCATTCTACAAAGACTCACTAACAACACTGTAAGTACAAAGACATCCAGCCCATCCCTAATACCCTGCTCAATCTAACTCCACCAAAGAACAGTCTTATGAGAGGGTGGGGGAACACACCTATCTTAAACCTGAGGGAGGCCCTTCACTTCTCCCCAGCTGTTCCAGGACCTGTGCTCCAAAGAGAAACTACTAGCAGAATTTGGGGACTTCAGGATCCGGCTGAGTACAGCTAACACATACTCTTATCAGAAAGGTAAGCCCAATTGTGCCTAACACCACTTTTGTGCAACCTCCAGCAGGACTGTCCCAACTTCTAGCCCTTTCCTTTGCCCACAGTAGACCTCTCTTTCCAAGACTATGTCGAACAGCTGCTACAGCCTCAAGACCCAAACTCCCTAGGGAATGGTGAGTTGAGTTCCTATTCTCAAGGGCCAATGAAGCTAGAGACATTGAGCCCCACTGTGGGCAGGGAAGTAAAGGGCTGCAGTACCAGAATACCATTCAGTTATTTCCTCCCACCAGACACACTCTACTTCTTTGGGGACAATAACTTCACTGAGTGGGGCAGACTATTCCAACACTACTCCCCACCTCCCTTTCGTCTCTTGGGCACTACTGCAGCCTACAGTTTTGGAATTGCAGGTCAGTATTACCCTCAGGGGCAGGGAGCTGCTGGGAGTCCAGGTCTGTTGATAAATACCCCCCCCTTTCCTCCAGGTGCTGGCTCTGGAGTACCCTTCCACTGGCACGGGCCAGGCTATTCTGAGGTGATCTTTGGACGAAAGGTAAGGTAGACAAGTCTCCCTAAGTCTTGGAAGGGGGCAGAGGTAAGCCAGTTCTGATTAAGTCTTCCTTCTCCATCCCCAACAGCGCTGGTTCCTGTATCCCCCAGAGAAGACACCTGATTTTCACCCCAACAAAACCACCTTGGCCTGGCTACGGGACACATACCCAGCACTCCCAATCACTGAACGGCCCCTACAGTGTACTGTCCAGGCTGGTGAGGTCAGAGGGGTTCACTTTATTGGGTGAGTGGGAAGAAGAAAAGGCCTATGCTAAGTTTCATGCCATCTCCAGGTACTGTACTTCCCTGACCGTTGGTGGCATGCCACCCTGAACCTGGATACCAGTGTCTTCATCTCCACATTTCTGGGCTAGAGGCAACAGCGTCCTCCAGGCTGAGGCTGACTTGCTGCCACCATCTGACTCCAAGTGCTGTTAATTTATTGCCACAATTTCTCTACAATGAAGTAATGGTGCTGGCTCTGCTGTCTTGTGTCTCTGTGCCAGCCACTTTCTGCCCTCTTGCTTAGGGCTGGAAGACAAATCAACATGAAGTGAAGGGGGAAGAGGAAAGGTAAGCATACGTCCCATGGGGTTTCAGATAAAGAGAAATTTGTCCAGAAGGTGTCGAGTGAGAGAAGGCTGTAGGCCTTTGTCTCTTCTTTGCTCAAAGGTATATTGCTCACAGATTTTATTACCCTCCATAGAGCTTCTTTCAGTCCACTCCTACTCCAGCCCCTTCAGACAGTGCAAAACAGGGCAAGAGGGGCTGGGGAGAGCCCTCCCCCAGGGCCAGGGTCATGGCTCAGAACAGGTAATGGCTGTTAAATGAGAAAGGAGGAAGTGAACACAAATTATATACACAGGGAAAGGAACATGGAAGGTAGGTGCTAGAAAATCATGCCAACCTCCACAGCAGGAACTTGACCACTGCCAGGATAAAGTCTTACCCTTTGGGAGGCAGATGCCCTCCACAACTTCAAAAATCAGCAAGTTCCCAAAGTCCGGCCCAGGGTCCCCAATTCACAGACAGTACAGAGATGGGAGGCTGGCTCAGTACCCAGCAGGCAGGCTAGGGTAAGAGACAGACCAGATGGACAATAAGGCATGTGTTGGCCCTGGGGAACAGAGGGGCTCCAGGAAAGAAGCTAGAAGCTTCAGTAATCTTCTACCCAGCCATTCTCAGAAATGAAGGCATCAATCACTTCCTTCATAGCCAGGTTGGGGATGAGTTGCTCCTGGGTCAGGGGACTTCTGGTCACAGGGTCAAAGTGGCCCACTCGCTGGAGACAGAGAAAAGAGAGCCGCACTGAGAAGCCACCAAGGCCCACGACTAGGTAGTAAGCAGGACTATTACCAATGCCCAAGAGAGCCACCCTTGCCATGACTAGCACATTACCTGCAGATGCTCCTCAATATCTTTTCGGTCATATGTGATGCCACTGGGAGTGATACATGGCTCCCGCATCAGTTCAAAACTGATCTTCCCACACAGATAGTCTGGGATATCTCGCTTCTGTCACACAAGGAAAAGAGACAAGAGCTCAATGGGTCTGTAAGCTCCAGGTCCCTCAGCTCAAGCTGCTGCCTCCTTGGGCAGTAATTATGGGCCCCTCCCCAACTAGGATCAGGAGGCTAAAGGAAGCAGAGCACATGAGAAGGTAACCAAAATGAAAAAGGGCTAGGAGTCTGTCCTCACCTTTCTCTTCTCATCCACCTGGGAGAAAAGCTCGTCCATATCTGCCAAGTACTTATCCTGAAAAGGAAATCACCTCCTTCACTGGGAGTCCTGCCCATAAATAAATGTGCCCAGCCACCCCATGCCTCAAGCACTGAACCCACAATGACACTGGGTTTAATAACTAGGGAAGAGAAGGCACATGAGCCCTGAAATTTCCTTCCAGGGCATGGGCTCTGTTCCAAATCAGTCCCCTGCCAAGATGCCCTACAGAGCCCAGGTATGACTTTCATCTCATTCATCTTTGGGCCAACTGCTATCAATAATGGTGGACCTCAATCTGGGCAGTACCATTCTCCAGCTGTGCTATCATCTCCCCCTCTTGCCCTCAGGCCTAGATACATAGGGCAAGCCTCACGTGTTTGGCTTCAATGCTGGCCTGCTGGGCACGGTTCCGGCTTTCATCTCCATTGTCTTCCTCTTGGCTCCGCTGACACTCCTCCAGCTCCCTGGGGAGGCCAAGGAAGTAATCCATCAACAAGCCTTTACTGAGCACCTACTTTGTGTGTCCAGCCCTGTGCTCTGCTACGCTGCAGGAAATACAAGACAAAATGACAGGGTCCTCGAGTTGGGGAGCCAAAGTTGGCCCACACAAAAGAAGTAACCACTCCCCAGGGGCCTTCCCCAGTCACTTGGAGCCACAAGCCTAATCCCCTTTCTCCAAACCCTTGAAGCATTTACTGTTTCTGCCATGCCCTGGAAAGTGATCAGTCCACAACTCTCTCGCCCTAACTGCACCCTAAGCTTTATCCTGACAGCAGAAACAGCCAGTCTCCAGTTCAAACTTTACCCCTTGCAGCACCATGCTCAGGACTGATGCCAGGGGAGGATGGCAGGTACTCCTCAAGGGAGGCATCAGATTCTGCTTTGCCCTCTATTTTTCTCAGTTGCTAACTTGTATGGTACTCACCACATCTTTATCTCATCCTACCTACCTACATTTCATCTGGCCTCCACTGACACCTGCTGAAATCTGCTTCTGAATTCATGATCTCCTCCCCAATCATAAGTCATCCTTCCCCAAACTCTGCTTGTACCTTCCCTTACAGCTGTCTGTATATTGTGCTTTGTTCCTCCTCTCAGACTGTGCGCCTTGACATCAAGAACTGTTTCTTATTTTGTTTCTGAAATAACTCCAGTGCTGAAAGGCATCATGGCAAGATGGGACAGAGGGTCAGCTTTAGAACAAGGAAGACCCAGGTTCAAGACCTGCCTCTGATACATACTAGGATGTGACCATAATAAGCAAATCACTTAAAAATGTAGTGCCCCCAGGCAACTTGGGGGCTATAAGTTATAGACAAGGTGTCCACCTGCATCTCTGGAGGAAGTCTCCTCCATTTATATCAGGTCCAGACCAATCTCCTTCACCCCTTCCCCCTCCCCCCAACTACTGTTAACCAAAGGGTCATGCACATGGCAGGCCCTTCCCACACACCCATACCCAGGGATTGATTTAGCCTAAGGGAAGGAGAGGGCAGTCATGTCAGAAAACGTTGCTTTACCCTGATTCTTGCTTGTAAGGCTTGGGGTTTTAGGTATAGCCAGACCCTTCCTGACTGGCTCACCTCTCTCTCTCTGCCATGATGAGCTTGGTGAGGTAGGCGTGAAGTTCATTCTCCTGGTGAATGCGCCGTTCCTCAATGCTGTTCCAACGCTTCTTCTTGGCAATGCGCAGGGCACTTGGGATGTCGTCCCCAAAGTTCAGCCGCTGCTCCTTGGCAAGGTTGTAGGCTGTGGGAAAGGGTGGATGCTACTGGGCACAAGACCTTGGGCTCCAGGAGGGTGGGCCCCGGGGAGAGGGGGCCTGGGACTCTTGTCAGAGGCCTCATGGCCCGGTGGGGCCCGGCTCACCTCTCTGCAGGTTGGCAATGGCCTCATCATAGTTCTCCATCTCCAACTGGCACTGGCCCAGGAAAAAGTGAGCCTTCACTGACTGGCTGTCAAGCTCTAGAGCGTGCTTACAGTCGGCAAGAGCCTTGTCATGCTGCTGCATCTTCAGGTAGCACAGCGCCCGGTTGGTGTAATAAACAGCCACGAGGGGATTTCGGGTCTGGGTAAGGTAAAGTGGTACAGCAGACATTTAAAACCTGCTGAAATGCCCAGACTGGCCTCTGAATTGACATTTTCTGGTCAGGCTCAGGGCAGAACAGGTACTTTCCAAGAAGAGTCCCACTTCCGCTTAAAATGCACTCTAAAAATCCATGGAAAGTTGAGGTGCTGCTGAGATTCAAATCTAGGTTTTTTGACTCCCTAGTTCATCAATCTGCTCTAACCTCAGGTTCTCGGGCATTGCCTTCTACTCCCTGTTTTCAGCCAGCTTCAAGCTGTATCTGACCAGGAAAGGCAAGCACTAGAATGTCTACTTTGATCCAGTAACTGGACCTTAGTGGTATGACCCCATCCACCCACAGTGGGGACCATGATGAATGAGTTGGGTGAACTAAGTATGTGGGCAATGTAACTATTGATTGGTTATTGCTACAAACAGGAAAGAGAGACCAGGCTATCAGCTGCTGGAACAAGGTCACAAGAACTAAACTGTGAAAAAGGAGTTGACCAGTATGACTAGGTGTGAGCCTTGTGATACTGGGGGTGGTGAGGGGATGGGAGTGGAGGAAGCGTGGTGTCTTCAGAGGCTCTGCCCTATCTCTGTTCTCTGCCTTATCATCCTTCCACCCAGCTTCTCTTCCATGGTCAGCTCAGAAACACTGGGGCCCTTGAAATAAGGAAGAACAAAATGGACTCCTAAAGTTCCATAGCCCTACCTTGTTCTGGCCTGCCCAGTTGTCTGTGGGACAAAGACAATGAGGAGGAGACCCTGTCCTAGATGCAGGGAATGCAAAACTCAGTACCTGCCTCACTCATTCCCCCTCCTAGACCCTTTCTTCATTTCAGGCTTTGACACCAGGCAAGATGAAAACTTTTGACTTTACTTATTATATGAGGAAGGAGATTTGATTCCTAGAGCTCACTAAGGGAAAGAAAAAAAAAAAAGCTGTCCCTGGGCTGTCACCTCAGGGGCTCCATCCTCCAAACCATTTACAGAGTCACCTAAGCAGGTATCCCTAGAAAACCACCCTTAGGCCTGGCTAGGTTTTTTAGATTTCCTGGGTGATATCTGGCCGTCTGCTCTCAAGTGAGGTCTCTACCCTTCTTGGTCTTTCAGGGACCTAGGTTTGTAAATGGGTCCCTTCCTAAACTCAAGTTCACCTATGAGTCAACTGGGCCATAAGCCATAGGCATTAAGCCACCTCCACAGTCCTGAAAAGCATGCTCAGGAAACCAGGCAAGTGACAACTACAGGGTGCTACCTTAAGATAGAGATAAACAGAAAGCCCCATCAGCTAAGCAGCTAAACAGCCTGAGTCACCCATGTTCCACCTCACACATTCTTAGAATCAGAAAAGACTTTAAGAGGCAATTTTACATTCCTTCATTTTACATAGGAAGAAACTGTGTCCCAGAGGAGAGAATTTTTAAATGAAACTGAGGCCCAGAGAAGTGATGTGACTTGCTCAAGGTCATACAACACTTCCCCTTATGCCTTGATGCTCCAACTAACCCATCCAACTGTCAGAATCACAAAGACATTTAGGAGTCATTCCTTTGCTGAAAGGGCTTTCTATCTATCTATCTTTCAATCTATCTCAAGACCCAGAAAGACCAACCTTTCATCGATACTGTGACCATTAGGCTGCTCTTCCTTTAACCTCAAACACATGGAACTTTGGGATTCTTTTTTCTCCCTACACTATACTCTCTAGGTTCTTCCTCCCATTTTGTCCTTTCAGATCCTCCTTTCCCCCCTTCTTCAACATCCTCATTCCTTATTTTCCCCTTCCCTACCCAGATACTATCCACTGTTCTGGCTCAATGAAATCAGCCACCTCAGCTGAAGTTTGAGGCCTCTAACTCTTCAAGGCCCAATGGATTCAGGGGAATTAGTCAGACTACCCCTAGAAACTGTAAGACATGGCCCCTTCCCCATCCTTTTATCATTATGTGATCCAAAACCGTATGTTCTGGAAGCAAATTAGTTCAGAATTCCCAAGGACAGGAACTTTGCTCTGATATTTATTTCTCCATAGCCCCTACAACAAAGCACTGCAATTCAACGAATTCGATCTTAGTTTTTCCAGTACCTAAGATACTGTTGTAAAAAGCAATTGCATACTAAGTACCTGTCACTTAAAAATGTTCCTAGAAGTCAAGACCAATAAAAAGGGGTTCCTTTGCCTAATCCAGAACATTACATTTGTAATTACACTTTAAGAAACGATTCAAGTTAACTCAGAAAAAATATTCATTCGCCCCACTCTTTCATCTCAACACCTTTGGGTGGCACTCCTTAGGCATTCTGGAACGAGACTTCGAAGCTCTGAGTTCAACAATCTATCTCAAGACCCAGAAATGAATTCCTGACTTTGTAAGGATTTGCTCTAATCTCCTGCCCAGCTGGAGACAAAAGAGGAACAAGACTAGGGGCATTCTTCAGGCTCATTATAGTTCCCTCTGATGAATGACTGCAAGAACCACAAAGAAACTCTTGCTGAACACACAAAACTTACCCCCACGGCCGTCCAGCCCAGAGCTTAGAAGCTCTGGGAGGAAAGAGGGTAGGAGAGAAGCGCCTTTTCCTCTCCCCGCGGCTCCCCACCTCCCAGTCCTAGATTCTAGGTGGGAGGGGACAGCACTTATTTCCTGCGGCGGGGAAGGGCTGGGTCCGGGCACCCGGACAGAGCCGAACGCTCCCTACAACCATTCACCTGGGACAAAGGCGTCCAGGAGCCATTTCTTGTTGAGGAGGTTTCAGAACTCGGCGAAGACCGCGGGCCGCCCTTCTCCCACTCCCAGCTCGGGCTCCCCTCCTCGCCCGGGGCCGCGCAGACCGTGCCCCCTCCCTGCTCCCGGCTTGGCGCCCTTCGCTGCCCCGCCCCCCAGCGCCGGTACTCCGCACTCACAATAGCTTTGCTGTAACAGGCCGCGGCTTCTGGGTACTTGCGGCCCACAAACAGCCGGTTCCCCTGTTCCTTCAACTCCTGGGCGCTAGGGCTCTTCTCGGGGCTGCCCGTGCCGCCGCCCCCCGAGCCCAAGCGGGCCCCGCCGCCGCCGCCGCCCCCGCCCTCCTTCTCTTCTTTCCCCTTCATGGCTCCGGCCCGGCCTCGGCCTCGGCCTCTACCCCGGCCCGGCCCCGTGATCCGACCACGGCCCCCGGCCTCGGCCGCTGTATTCAGGTCTGAACCCGCCCTCGCCCCAGGCTCTGCCGACAGAGAGCGCTCGCGGCTCCCCTCAGACCCCCGAGCTCCGGTGCCAAGAAGCACCGAATTCTTCCCTGCGGAGACCCAGTGCCGTCACCCAACCGGAAGTTCCGGCCCGAGAGAGCGAGGGGGCGGGGCCGGAAGAGAAAGGGTGAGCCTGTGAAGAAGGACGCCGGAAAAGCGAGTATCTAGGGGGCGGGGGAAAGGCCGAGCCGCGAGTTGATTCAGCGCAAGACCACGAAGGGGCGGGGCCTGCAGGAGACAGCGCACCGAAAAAAAGAGGTTGGAGTAGGCCCGAAGCAAGCTGGGTCCGTCAGTACATAAGAACTACGGGGATCTTAGCACAGCCACGGAGGAGCTGGGGCCGAGACCTTCGACTGCGCCCAGGCGGAAAAGGTGGGAAGAGAAGACTCTCGACGAGGCAGACGTTAGTATTTTATGCTTTCGCGGGATAAAGGGCGGGGCCAAGGCGGAGCTTGACCGTGAAATGGGCGGGACCGAGGAGGGCGTGTCCGCCCCTAACGGAATGGGATTGGTCTGAGGTAAGTAGGAGAGGGGTGGAGAGAAGGCTCTTGGGTGGAGAGAAGGCTCTTAGACGGAGTGCGTGTCTGCGCGTGCGCGGCCGGAGACTGTGGTCCTTGCGTGGGGAAGCGAAGTCCATCTCCCTTACATCTCACTTCGGAGTTCTTTCCCCAGGGTCCCGGAAGGCCTTTCCCGTTTTGGAGAAGCCTCCAGTATTCAGGAGGCGCCCGGATTCCTGTCCCCCGGAGCTGGGGCCATGGACCAGAGCGGGGGTCTGTATGGCTGTGACGACCCCCAGTGCTGGATGGCAGTGCTGGGCTGCTACAAGGAGGTGATCAGAGCCAAAGAGGGCAAGTCCCGGAAACTTGGCGCTTTGGATGCATGGTGAGCCCAGGCTCCACCAGAGCCTGGACCTTGTCCCTAATCCTCCAAGGGGCCTGGACGGGGGTGGAGGGAGGGGAAACCGCCCCGTGGTGGGCCCTGGAGACACAGCCCCTACCCTCTGCTCGGTTCTGCCCCCGCAGGCGCGAACGTCTGTGCTTAGCAGTGCCGGGCGTTTGATAAATGTCAGATTGACTGACATAGGGGAGGAAGCCTCGGTCCTGAGAGACCCAGGGACGTGCAGTGGAGCCGTGGGCAGCCCCAGAGCCAGGTGTGGAAGGACACATGGGTGGGCTGCTGAGATGCTAGTTGGTGGTGGCTAGGTGGGCGGCAGGATCCTGCTGGGGAGGCCCTGCTGGCCTGGGGGATGGCCCAGTATGATCTACAGCATGATCTGGGGCCAGCCAGACGTAGTGGGTCACTCGATGTTGCACTCACCTGCCAACCGGGGCAACTCAAACCCAGGGTGAAATTCCAAAGCTGAATGGATTTCTCCAGAGAGGGTGAGGAATAAAAGAAGAGGGCAAGATGCCTTCACAAGCTTTATCCCCGGTTTCCTGGTGGATGGCTAGACGGGATATGAGGCCTAGCAGCATCTCTCCTGAGAACCTGAACCCTAGGAAGTACATTTCCTGTGCTGGAAGAGGCCCTGGTATCTAAGGGATGTCATGCTAGTCCCTAAGGAGTCCAGGACACAGGAACCCCTTCCATGTGTAGTAGCATCTGGCACCTTGCTCTAAAGTAGCTTAATGCTCTATCTTGAGATCCAAAGGTTAGACTTTGGGGAGTGCTGTCCCAATTGGTATAGTGACCTTCACTGACCCTTCCCTGTCACTACTACATACACACATACCACTCGAATTGTAAGTGGATACCTGTTTCAGGTATCATGAGGAGCTGCCAGTTTCTGTAAGAGAGAGAAAGGAAAAATACCTAACTCGAGATGAATTGGTGAAGCTGATGGAATGGAAGCTGGCGGTAAGCTCCCCATCTGAATAAGGTGGTATCTGTAAGGATGGGCACAAATCCAGGCTGAACAGGGAAGGCACAAAAGAAACTCTTAGACCCATCCAGAGAGTTGACCTAACATGGCCCTCCCTACTGACTTTAAACATGTCCCTTTCCTGATCTCCCAAACTGCTAGTTCCCTCTCCCCAAATTAAATTATCTTGTATTTATTCTGTGTCTGTCTCTTTTCCTCCCTGCCTCTTTCTCTCTCTCTCTCTAGATAGATAGATATAGATATATACACACACACCCCTACACACCTACATATGTATATTTTCTCCCTCAATGGAATGTAAGCTCTTTGAAGGCAGTAACTGTTTCAGTTGTCTTTGTACCCACAGTGCCTCAGAAATAGCAGGCACTTAATAAATGCCTGTTGATTGATGTCCAGTGAGTGATGGATGGGTAGGTTATCATTTCACTTTACTCTCTAGGTTCCAGAATGTTGGAAATGGAATACCAATGTTAGAGGGATCTTAAAGACTATGGTCCAACCTCTTCATTTCACAGAGGCAGAAACAAGCCCAGCAAGGGGAAATGACTTATCCACAGTCATGAGTTAATGCGAGATTTACAACTAAGTTTCAGGTCTTCTAATTCCCATCCTAGTGAAGTCAAACCCCAAGACTTGTTTCCAGCCAAAAGCTCTGTTTGGTTCAGTGACCTGAGGTTTATAAAACCTTCTCTGGGGGCAGCTAGATGGCACAGTGAATAGAGCTCCAACTCTGGAGTCAGGAGGACCCAAGTTCAAATCCGGCCTCAGATACTTAAAACTTACTAGCCATATGACCTTGGACAAGTAACCCAATGGCCCTACCTTCCCGCCTCCGAAAAAAAAGCAAAAAAAAATATATAAAACCTTCTCTGTTCATGTCCCCATGTTTGTAAGACACAGGATTTCTTCAAGTTGGGGTAGGATTTGCATCCTAGAAACTGACAGGGAATGGAGAGGTATTGCCATTGAAAGAAGACAGGGTTCTAAGGTGAAGAGATCAGAGTATATGTTAATTGGTCTAGAACCTGCAGTCAGAAGAACCGGTTATGAATCCCAGTTCTGCCACTTATCACCTGTGTGACAACCTCTCAGGACTTCAGTGAGAGACCTGGACTAGATTGTGAAGCTAAACGGAGGGTCACTAAGAATCCAGTTGTATGTTCTCACTATGTTCTTATCTTCCTGCCCCCGTCCTCCCCAACACATACTTAGAGGGGCAAGTTCAGACCACGACTGCAGCATCTGGTGGCCACTAACCCGGAGGAACTGGTAAAGCAGTACACAGCAACAGCCTTCTCTTTACTACCCAATGTGGAAGCCGCCATCACAGAGCTGAGCCAGCTTAAGGCTGTGGGACCAGCCACTGCCTCTGGTGAGGGAGGAGGATGAGGGATGGAGCTGAGGGTAGGTCTCAGCAGCCAGCTGACACTTTGTAACCTGTGGACCAGAGCTGAGTTCTGGATCTCGTGGTTCCTTAGGGGATGTTCTCAGGTGGAGAAGGAAGCCCAGGTGTGTCATTTCTAACATCCTGAGGTCTGACTCTCCAGTTCAAGCTGAGAAGGCTTCAGCTTAGTGGGTGGAAAAGTATGTGTGACCTGAAATGACTGATGCCCACAGAGTACAAGATACTCATCCCTTCCTCAGCTCTCCTTGAGGCTTGGGAGTATCCCCTCCCCCACCTGCGGCCTTGGAACATTAGAACTAGACCATTTTAATTAGTCCGGTTCAACATTTTTCTAACCAATGGCCAAATTTGACCTCACGCTACTAACAGATTTCTTCTGTTAGGGCCTCAGCAGAAGTGGTGACTTAGGGGTTCAGGGGAACTTGCTTAAGATGAGGTGACATTCAGGTCTCAGGTTCCATGGAAAGTATGAATGAGCCTGGACAGGAGGATTCCCTGCCTTCCCATAACCCAACTGTGCTTCTCTCAGCAATTCTGGCAGCAGGTGCCCCAGAGACAATAGCATTCATGGCAGATGAGGCAGTGGCTGCTGTCCCTGACCTCCCTGTACTCCAGTATACTCTCAAACACTATATCCTGTATCTGGACAAGATCCGAGCCTGTGCTAAGAGACTGAACCAAGGTAAGGGCTAACTGCTAGAGGGATGCATGTACCACATTAGACTCAGTCTGACAGACTGACCAAATGCCTGATGCCAGAAGGGTTTGGGGAATGACTAGGCCTAAATGTAGTATGTAAAGGAGCCTCAGGCCTCTGGGTGGGTAGAGTTCTGACAGGAATGCTTGGTTGGTCTGAGTAGGCCCAGAATTGCATGTTCATTTCCGCTCCTCGGGCTTTTCTCATAGTTGGTGCTTCATCAGAATGGACTCCTCACCAGATAGAAATGTGCCTCTGGACCTGGACTGTGGCCCAAAAGCTGTGTCCCACAGTCCTGCCCTCCTTTTCTTGGACAGCCCTCAAAGCCAGGAAAGGTGCTGAAGATGCTAGACCGTCCAAGAAACGAAAAGCTAATGTTCACTGATTCTGGATGTCTGTATACACTCCACCCAAGAGAAATGCATCAAGTCACAGTAACCTGCAGCCAGACTCCTGTCCTCTCCTTGTGTCCATGGAGGGCTCAGGGCAAAGGGTAACCACTGTCATCCATTAAAAATGCCTTCCATCCCAACGTCATCTGGACCTCAACTCTTTAGATACCCTCTCCCAGGCTAGCAATGAGCTGGGGGTTAGGAAGATGGGGTGCAATTCTAATCATTTCTCCCACTGTGTTCAATTTCTCCATAGACCAGGGCTCAAGTTTGTCCAGTGCTGTTTTCTCTTATCCTATATGTGGTGTAGGGGGATGCCCCACCTCCTTCAGAGAGTTTAATAGTGTTAATCCAACAGAGCTGTGATTCTCATAGGGAGAACTAGGAAGAGGGGGGAAAATCAGAAGGAACTTAGTTTTCCAGAGTTAAAGTACCTGGTACTGGAGCTTTCCTGAACTCAGAAACTAGAGAAGGCGGTAGGTGTTTAAAAGCTGGTGGGGCCCAGCTTTGGCCTCATGGGATTTCAGGGAATGAATGGGGTGGGCCCTAGTGGCTCAGCAGCTCTTAGCTAACTGCTCTGGCAGGAGGTGTAAACAGCTTCCTAATTGCCTTCACACATGAGCCTAAATTCGGAGGTGTGAGGAGGGAAAATATTAACAGGACTGAGAAGTTGTTGGGAAAGACCAGAAGCTGGAAATAGCAGGAGGAGATCCCAGGGGAATCTGCCTTGGCCTCCATCCCAACAACAGGGCCTCTGGAGGAGGGGAAGAAGGGAGAGAGGAGGTCACTTGAGCAGTATTGGGGGGCAGGCCAGGAGCCGACATTGGCATTCTACTTTGAGACTGCTTGGCCAGTTGCTGTGTAAAATATTTATTCATACTCCAAAAAGGCTCAGACAGCAAATCCATCAAAGTGGCTCTTTGCTCTGGAGGCTGGAGGCCTCAGTTCCTCTCCCCTGCATGCTCTCCTCTGGTACTACCCCGACTCCCTCCAGGCACATCTCCTCCTACCTTCCACAGGGCAGCCTCAAACTAGGCTTCCCTAGTGGCAGGGGAACTTGGAAGAGGATTTAGGCCCAAGACCAATGTAAGGCTTAAGAGGCCCTGATTTCAGTAGCTTTTTAGGGCCATAGGACTGAAGTCCCCTCAGCAACTGGGGAGAGTTACAGAGAAAAGAGCCAGCTGAGGGAAATTGTTGGTGGGGGGGAGCAGTGGGGCCCCTGCCCTTCCCAGGCAGGTGGGCACAGGGGGCAGGGGTGGGAGAAGCAGCTTTAAAACATACATTCAGTAGAGGGTGGACATGCAGGCCCACACCTGGAGGTCCTGCCAAGGGGGGCCGTGCCCTGACTAGCCTGCACACAAAATCACATGCACGCACCTGCATGCCCAGCCCAGCTCAGAATCCAGTGGGAAGTTGGCACCTTATGTTGTTCTTGTTACTGGAGAACTGGGCTGGGCACTAGACCCACCTCAGTCAGGTTCACGTTGACAGGGAGAAATAACCGCGTCCTGGCTGCCTGGCAGATGGTGGCACCAGAGTAGCGGTGTTGGCACTTTCATGGGATACTAGGGGGGAGGCTGGACCTGCGCCCCCAGCAGGTCATAGGCGAAGATGTTCCAGAAGATGGCAAAAAGGAGGAAGGTGGCATAGGACAGCAACACCACCCACCAGCCACACTGGTCCTGCAGGTTCTCCTCGTAGCTTCGAAGGATGGTCAGGCCCATGCTGATGCCCACGACGGCGCCTGCCAGATGGGCCATGAAGCTGGGCTGAGGGCCTGAGGCAGGCAGGGGTGGAGAGAAGCGGAGCCAGACTGCTCGGCCCACCTCTGAGCTCACTGCAGTAAGGGGGAGCAAGATGTGAGGGCGAGGGAACCTCTGGGGCAGCCCCTGCCTGGCAGGGGCTGCTCACACCTCGGGATGCTGAGGGATCTGGGGGCCCTGGAAGGAGCAACCCCCTGGGGGGGGGGCAGTGACTGGATTTCCTCCCTCCTAGTGCTGCTGACTGCTAGCCATTTACTGTTCCTCCTTTAGGTGGTGCAGGTGGAGGGCTAGAGAAACCCTAGGTACCTTGCTCAGAACCTGTGAAGGGATGGGGGCTTCCTCAGGCCAGGGAAACATTGTCCTGACCCAAATTCAGCCCTTTCCCACCTCCCACACACACCCTTGGGAGGGCCAATACTCACTGCACACCAGGGCCAGCACCATCCGCAGCAGTTTGTAGGGGCAGCGCATCCCAGCCCAGTTCTAGGAAGAAGCACCCCGATGGCTTGGGTCAAGAAGTGAGAGGGGATGTGGCTAGCTTTCTTCAAAATCCCCAGTGCCTCTTCCCCCTCCAGCCCAGGACAGAGCCTCTCCTTACCATGACAACATTGGCCAGATGGGCAGAACAGAGGGCATAGACCCCGCCTGAACCCCCTACCACAGGGGCCCGCATGTCTGTGATGGAGACTGTCAGGGAACCTATGGGAGGAAAGTAGGTCAGGAGAGGACTGTTCCAATAGGCCTCGATTCAAGCCATGCTCCCTCAGCAAACACCTCAGGAGAGGGTGGCTTCCCACTCCCCACCTCACCTGCCAGCACGCCTGCCAAGTAAAGGAAACCTATCCGAAGCACCCCGTGTACCATCTCCAGAGGCACGCCAATCATGAGCTGTAGGAGAGCATTGAAGCCCAGCTGTTCCAGCCTGGATAGGGGGGATATGACCCTGGTCAGAGCAATATGGACATTGAACAAGCATCCACCACAGAGGCTCTTACAAACCAACACTGGAGCATTCCAGTGGTGTGGCAGCATTACTGCCATCCAGCTAAAAACCTACATCTACCTAAGGCCTCCTGTACTCCAGCCTGGGAGGTGGGGACAAGCCTCCTTCCCTGCTCTGCAAAGGGAGGCAAGGACTACTGGACTCAGGGCACCTGGGCTCTACCCGAGCTCTGCCAGTGACAAGTGAGTGGTATGGCCTGGGCAAGTCCCTTTTCCTCTCTCTCTGGGCCTCAGTCTTTGTAAAATAGGGTTTATCCCTACCTGGCTGTCTTCACATGGCTCTGGAAAGGGTAAAAGAAGGTACAAACATAAGATTATTTCCTCGCAGTCCCATGACTGCACAGCTGTGTAAAGGAGCAGAACAGCTTCACCTGATTCTCATTTCCAGCCTGGGCCTTTAAGGGAAAATTCATTTGGATATATCACAGGCCCCTACGTTGACCTCTCTGAGAGACTGAAACCAATCCCCTCTTACCCAACATGCATGAACATGTAGGTGAGAAAACGCCAGGCTCGGGCACGGTGGCCTGGGTGGTACACCAGAGGACTCTTCATATACTCAGGGTGGTAGGTCTGCAGCACCCACTTGTTTAGTCGAGCCCCGTAACACAAGAACACGATGATCTGAGGACGACAATTATGTCAGAGTCTGGCCCCCTGAGGCCACAAACGGGGAAATGGTCTAGGGCTGAGAATGGGCTATCCAAAGGTGTCACCTGTGTGAGTGTAACAGTAGCCATGAAGACTGGAGGTGGGCAGGTTCGATGCTGGTAGAAGTACCATCGGCGGTCCATCTCACAAGGAAGGATCTCGTAGGCCACGTAGCGCACAAAGCGCTTGTAGAAACCAAGGCCTGGCTCATCCAGTAGCCCGTCCCGAGGCAGGGCACGCTGCCCATTGGTGACGGCCCTCTTGAAGCTACTGGAGCGTTTGCTGCTGATCTGCCAGGGAAGAGCAGAAAAAGGACCCTGGTAGCCAGCTGTAGAAACGAGGGCCAGCACAGGGACACCCAGGGCCACTTGGGAGAGAGGCAGGATAACGTGACTTTGTTCTGTGGACCAGATTTCCAGTAGTCAATAAGGATCTGTTCATAGATACTGCCACCACTTTAATTTTCTATTCAAGATAATCACTGACTGAGTTACTCACTATGTACAGGGCATCTACAACTTAGGCCCACATGCTTACAGTCAAAGACACTGAGTACACACTCAGACATCCTCAAGCAATAATCCTATAGTCAGAGGACAAAGGATTTGGACCTGGATGGAATGTTAGAGATGATCTAATACAACCTCCTCACTCTAAATATGAGGAAACCCTAAACCGCACAGTAAGTAGCAGGACTAGGATTTGAACCAGTGTTCAATATGCTTTCCACTCCCTTTTGATGCCTGTTTCCTGGACCAAAACCCCTCTTCCACCAAACCACCCCTTTCAAACTGACTTGGGTGGATCCAAAGAGCATCATGACCTCAAGACCCTTAATGCCAACAATGCCCATTTCCCCCAGCTAGAGTGGTAATATAAATCACAGTAAGGGGGAGTTCTCCCCGAATACCCCTACTATCACCTCACAAGCAAGATCCAGGGGACTAATGGAAGCTAAGAAGATAGGCCTAAGACCCCCATCACTGACCAGGTCTACCAACTCCTGGTAGCAGATCTGTCCTTGGTCATTGCTCTGGGCCAGTGCCACCAGCATGTCCAGTTTGGCAGGGTCCAGTGGCAGCTCATGGCTGTGCACCAGGCCAGTGAAGGTCTCCACGCCAATGAAGCCAGTGTTGTCTGGGTCCAGCTGCTGGAGATAGGAAAGGCCCAGGACAGAGGGAGTGTGGCAGGGGGCGGGGAGGTAGGAAAAGATGAGGTCCAAAACAAGGCAAGACAGCTGGGTCAAGACCAGCATTTTCCAGATCCACCCCTTTCCCTCTCCCCTCCCCCCCAAACATCATATGAAGTGCTTGGGGGTGGGGATAGGGAAAATATCTCAGTTCCTGGGCAGCTTGTTTTTTTGTATCTAGTAAGGTAAAAATAGAACTGCTCTTCTACCTCAAAGGCCAGTGTCCCTGACTCTCCTGAGCTGCTTCATTTCAATTCTCAGGTCACCTCTACCTGTGCTCCCACTGACTTAATTCAAACACCCCCATTCTGTGTTTCTAGATACTTATTCTCTGTCTAGACATCAAATACACAGCCCTGTCCTATCCTGCTTTGCTTATTGTCCCTATTGGTCAGAGCTGGGAGAAGGAAGCCATAAATCCCTGGGTCCCTTGAATAGGGTAGTTATTACGAATCACTAAGACAAAACTGCATAAAATCCCTGGATTGAAAAGGATCTGCAGTCCTATTCTTTCTTTTTAGGCAGGCCAAATGTAACTCCACAGACAGGTGAGAATCTTCCCACTTATGAATCATTTACGAACATTCTCAAGTCAGGAGACTGCTTATACATTTGTTAGACAGTTGTACCAGCCACCCAACAATATATTGTCAGGAAATCTTGCTGAGGTCTAACCTGTATCATCATGTTGTTTTATGTTGGATACAGCTGGATACAACTTTCTACACCTATAAATCTTTCTTAGACTCACACTGAGATTGAGTCACTCACGTCCTCCATGGCAAGGCCAGACAATCCTTCCAATTTAGGGGGCAGAACAGCTAGACAGGTGACTGCAAGGTGGAGGCAGAGAGCAGGGATGGAAGAGGAAGGCCCTTTGCTTCTAGCTCCCCACCACACCACCACTGACTCTGACAGGCCGTTAGTTCTGGAACACAGCCCGTTTGAGGTCTGGAGAGCATCCTCAGGGCCGGGATGGGGAATTCCCTCTTCCCCCTAATTTTTATCCCCAGGAGGTCCTCCCAATGTCAGTGAGAGAGCCGAGCTCACAGGTCAGCTGCCTCACCTTGGAGGTCAGGGCATCTCAGAGTTGGGTAGGGGGTGCTCGATTGGGAAGGAGGCAGGCACAGGGGTGTGGCAAAGCGTGGCTCAGCCAGCCCGCCCCTAGGCGCTCAGGTACCCTGGGGAATCTTGCGCCAAGGGAAGACTTGCACCCTCGCCGGAGTGGTTCGGCGCACGCCCAGCCTGGCAGGAATCCTTGGGAAGGGAAGGAGAGCAGCCCCCGTGGGGAGACGAGACGCACCTCCGGTTTGGTGCAATTAATTGTCCGGGTGGGCCAAGTTGCAGCCCCTGGCCGTAGGTGCAGGCTTAGGTGCAGGCGTAGGTACATAGGCTGTGTGTGTGTGTAGGGGGGGACGGGGGACAGGTAGCGAGATAGGGAGTGCGGTCTGCAAGAAGACCAGCCCAACCCCGGCCAGCGCCCGCGCCCGCGCCCGCGCCCTCCGCACCTGCTCCTGGATGAGCTGCAGCAGGGAGCTCCTGTCCATAGAGCTGCCCGGGCGGGGGGGCGGCTGCTCCGCGGACCCGGCGCTGCGGCCCTGGCCCCGGCCCCAGGCCCGGCCCCAGCTCCGCTCCGCTCTCCGCTCTGGCCACTGCCACTTGCCACTGCCGTCGCCGCCGCCGCCGCCACCGCCGCCGCACTCCCGGCCCGGCCCCGGCCCCAGCTAGTGCCGCCGCTGCCGCACACAGGGGCCAGCGCGTCACGGAGCCACCGCCGTGGCAGGCGCACAAGCCACCACTCCCCTTCCCCCTCCCTCTGCTCCTCTCTCCTGGACACACACGCGCGCGCGCCCGTGCACCCGCACGTCCCACCCCTCTCTCCTCTCCGCCACTCTCCCAGAGCCATACAGCCCACTCCTCTCTTGCTTTCAGACACACATATCTACATAAACGCGCAAACATCCCACGCTCCTCCCCTCTGCTCTCCTCTTCTCCATTCCCTTCCCACCTCCTCGCTCACACTAGGTGCGCCCCCCCTTCCCCCACGCCGCGCACACAATGATGGTGTGGGACGATGGAGACTCAGAAGTCCTAGAATCTTGAGCTAAAAGGACCTTTGATGGATCCGTTACCCCTCATTTTACAGATTGTTCATTCATTCCTCATTTCCTGGCCATCTTTTATGTGAAGAGCATCAGGCTAAACCCAGCAGGGAAGATTAAGGTGTACTCTGTAGGCGACCCAGGTACTTCTCTGTCCTGCTGCCTCCCGTCCACAGTGTGCCCTTTAGAACAAGGAATTCCCTTAGAGCAGAAACTGTCATAGCCATCTCTGGATCTCCCACAGTGCTGTGCACAGAGTAGGTGCTCAGCAAACATGGATCACAGGACCACACTCCAAAGGAAGTCGCATTTTCAGTCACAGCAATGTGTCGTCACATGCTTACATCTTTTATTGGTCTGAATAAAGGCTGCATTCCTTCCCACCCCAAATCCCTCTGGTACAAAACCTGTGTGGAGGCTCTTAGTAAAACCATCTCAATTAATCCAGTCCAACAACTGTTTTTAAGCATCTATTATGTGCAAGGACACTGTGCTAAGTACTGGGAATAGGAAGACAAAAAGAAAATCAGAACTTACCTTCAGGGAGCTTACATTCTCCTGGAGAGAAAAAAAACCATGTGAATAGATCATCTGAGCAAGGAAAGAGCATTAACAACTAGGGGGATCGGTGAAGACAGACCAATAAGAGTAGAAATGAATAAAATCTTAGAATTTTAAGAAAAGATTAAAAAAGAAGAAAAACGGGTGGGTAGGTGGCACAGTGAATAGAGCACCAGCTCTGGAGTCAGGAGGACCTGAGTTCAAATGCGACCTCAGACACTTGACACAAACTAGCCATGTGACCTTGGGAAAGTCACTTAACCTCAGTTGCCCTCAAAAAAAAAAAAAGAAGAAAAACCTATCTCGAATGTACAAATAGAGTACATTTGTGTATCAGTAAGCATTTTTGGGGCCATTAGGTGGTACAGTAGATAGAGCACCAGACTCATATCCAGCCTCTGATACTAGCAGTGGGACCCCAGGCAAGTCACTTAACCCCGTTTGCCTCAGTTTCTTCATTGGCAAAATGAGCTGGTGAAGGAAATGGCAAAGCACTCCAGTGTATCTGCCAAGAAAACCCCAATGGGATCTCAAGAGTTAAACACGACTGAAAAATATCTGTGGAGCAGCGTAGAGTGGAAAAGTGGAGTCAAGGGAACCTAGATTCCAATGCTGCTTCTGACACTAGCTGTATGAACCTGGGCTTACCTCTCTGAGCCTCAGTTTCCTCATCTGTCAAATGGGGATAATAGCACCTAACCCCACAGGGTTATTTTGAGGATCAAATGAGATAACATATGCAAAGTACAGCCCCTTAAAGAGTGGTGTATTAGCTAACACTATATTTTGTGGATAGATTTTTACTAGATTTACCTGTAATTTTTTGCTTTTCAAAGATCTAACTTCAGGGGTGCAACCCATATTCATTCCAACCAACATGGTAACCACTTGTACTGTCATGTATGTGCACCAAATTTCATGTTTATAATCATAAATATGTAACATACATAAAGCTCTCTACTTATAGTACTCTCTACTAGACCCAACATTCGCTAAGCACACATTTATTAAGTATGTACTTTTGGGTGGAGGTGATGGGGAGACCGCAGTAGATCCCCTCACTGCCATTTGACAAGTCCCCAGTGTCAGCACTGGAGAGGTCTGCTCTGTGGGACAGGATGGCGGGGGGGGGGATCCTGTGGCCAGCTAGCTGAGGCACCGCCCTCTGGAACAAGTCAAGAAACATAGAGCTCTGTTCTTCTCCACCCCACCCACCACATGCACTTCTCACCAGCAGCTACTATTGATTATGGAACATGTTAGGTGCAGGACTCAGTGCCAGAGAAGCCAGAGATAAGAGGTTGAGGTCATGTCCTGCCTTAGAAAGACTTATGACCAATCTATGGGAGAAGATAGTAAATTGTGCCTCTCATCCCTAATCTACACCCTATTCGGCTTTCAAAACCAAATTCCTACAAAAAACTTTTCTCAAATATTCCTGCCCATACTGAACTCATTCTCTCCTACATGACTTCCTGAAGGCCTCTGGTCAATTTGATACAGAAACATTTGTTTTAGACCGCTCTCCCCAAACAGAGGTTAAGTCCTTTAAGGGGTCTTCTCTTTCTTCTGTCCCCCCTTCCCAATGTCCTAGCAACAGTCTCTTGGAACATTAAAGGCAAGTTCCCCATCCTATGCCCTGTGCACCAGGATTTTTCTGCTTAGTCCTTTTCTACAGCCCAGAAAGCAAAAAAAAAAAAATCGTTCCTTCTCCCCAATCTCCAGCACACATACAGCACATGCACATGTGCTCTGGGTAAATGTCACAGGTGGAGAAAAGGGGAAGGGAGCTGCAGGTTACTCCATAGGATACACACCAGAATTTCGAACACAGGCTCACTGCCCCAAAACCCTGATCCTGACTGGGTGAGTGGGGTCCGTTTTTGTTTTTAGGAAGCTTGCGCATTAACAAAAAAAAAATTGGACAAGCATCAGGTGAAAGCAGAGCTGCTGCCTGAGTAGCCATGACTAACCTGGAAGTGAGACCTTATTCTGATTAGTGTAAATCCCCAGTGACTAGGGTTCATCTCAAGGTAGCAGCCTTCCAGACCCCCCTTTGCTCACAAGGCCAGAGGTTGCCCTTCTGCAGTTATCTTCCCTTAGAGAGCACAGATCTTGAATCCCTACATAAGGATGACCTGTTCCTAAGCCAGGAAAAGGATAGGGATGGAAGAGGCCACCCTTGTCTACCAGCAGGACAGAAAAAGACTTGTCCTCCAAGGGTCCAAACCCAAGCTCACATTCTAATTCATCAAAATTTACAGAACTAGAAGGATACCAGGAGAGAGAAATTTGGTCCCAGTGGACTTGGCCTTATGACTATTGCGACAGAGGCTGTTGGGTTACTATAAAAAAACCCCTCCAAGGACCATATGGAAATCCATAACCTCCTGTCGGGGAGCTGAAAAGGAGCAATTACTCCTGGCAGTTAATGCCCCTGGAGGATGCTCAGAGAAAGGGCATTAAACAGTGGCTTTTGTGCCCAAAGCTTCCCTCAGCAGCATACAAAGAGGGGAGGGGGAGCAGCAGACACAGACTGAGCGAGCTTGCCAGGCCTGGGCCAAAGCCGGAGATGCTCCTCACGCTAAGTTACAGGGCTGGGACCGACACAAACAGCCTTTCATATGCCCTTTATTTTACTTTATTTTATTTTGCCAAACGATCATCCACTTTTTATTAATAATACACTAGAATTATTAATAAAATGATTAATTACCAAGAAGCTGTCTCTCAAAGTTTTTAAATATCACCCTTCCTTCCTTTCTTCTTTTGTCATTTTTTAAAAAAATTTTTT